>JABWPP010000049.1:88900355-89320136 GCA_016920855.1 Puya raimondii
TCCGGAAGGTTCCAAGCCTCGGAGATCATCCACCTCTTCTCCCCGCCGCCGTCCGGCGTGCCTCCGGCAGCTTCCGGTGGGGCCCAGCAGTCTCCGCGGTGGCGGCCTACGGCCTCCGGCGGAGCAGCGGAGTCTCCCCGCCGCCGGCCGACGGCCCGCCGACAAGCCTGAACGACTGCATTCGGAAAGCCGGGCATGCCAAGTTGATCATCCTGCTTAATTTTCTCTCGAGGCAGAGTTGGTTTGATTTTGATTTGATAATTAATAGAAGTGATCGATTAAGAACTAATTGTAAATGATATATGTATTTGTGGAGGCTTTTTCTTCTTTTTTTTTTTGGTTTTAATAAGGCCGTTTGCTGCCGGAAAAGTCCTGCAGCTGTTGTGAAATTATGTCCCGATGCTTTGTAATGTGTCGATAAGGGTGAAATGTGAATTTGTATAAATAATAATTTTCTTTGTTAATTAAGAATTTATTATTACTTAAAATGTGTTTTTTTTTTTTAGAAATGGGTAACTTGCTACCGTTTCATTCATTAGGAGGATGAACTAAATTATAAAGTGAGGCATCCGGATCTCGTCGAGTCGGAGAAAAAAAAACTACATGCAGAAAGAATCCCAGAATACACGAAGCGAGCGTAAGTGTACTAATAGCTGTCTCGTGGTGGTCTTTTTCTTTTCGAAGATTCTTCTGTTACGCTCCAACTAGATAGACGACTAGGAAAACACAATTGTCGCTAACTCCCGACCCCCTAAGGCTCCACCTTTGGAGCAGCTTATATCCCAAAGCCTATTCACAGAAGAGTAACTGTGTATAAATCTCTTATTCGATAGTTGACCCTCCAGCAGAAGTTTGGCTGTATCACAGCCCACAAAGAGGTGACCTACCGATTCTAGCTCCTTCCTGTAGAAAACACATTCCTCTTACTCGTGCCAGCCCCTTTTCAGCAAGTTATCCCTCGTTAGTACCCTTTTGTTTCAGAACTGTCCAAACAAAAAAATTAACTTTCAAAGGTGCTCTGATAGACTATAACCGAGCATAACTTGTATCTTTAACTCCACCGTCTTGCAGAAAGTTATATATTGATTTGACCGAAAAATTATCGGACCACGCCCATCTCCACCTAACAACATTCTTAGCATTGTTGGGCGCAAGCTCAGATAACGTCTCTTTAAGCTTCAGGGTTAGATCTCTCTTGTAACGAGCTTGGAGTAAAACCACGCAGAATCTTACTCCAATTCCATCCTTTGTCCTCAAAACACACACTCACTACTCGACAAGATTTGTTTAACACTTCTCTAAAAATGCAAAAAAATGGGGATTGTAGTGATGCCTGGCCACACCAGATGTCCGACCAAAAACTCACAGTATTCCCGTCCCCAAAGTGTATTAATTATCCAAAAATTGTGTTAACACTCTCGCGCCTGTGTACATGATAAAAGTTCAAAAGTTAATCCACAGATAATATATGAAAAATTAAGTGCTTCTATATCTATGTGGATGAAGTGAAACTAAGCATGACGCTTGAATCAACTTTGACGAATATATTTTTTTTTATAGAAAAAAATAACTAGCTACCTGCTTCATTCATTAGGCAAATGAACTAGGCGTATATGGTGGAAGCAGCCAGGGCTTCCGAAAAAAAAAAAGAGAGAGAAAAAAATAAGAAGTATCAAAAGAAGACGATGAGTGGGAGAGACAAAACGGCAAACAGGAAGGGTAGTCAACCAGTTGGGGGGTCGTTCCAGTCGAGCAGTAGCTGGTTGGCGCGGTGCAACGAATGTGAAGGCACAGTGGGATTCTTACCGAAGATAACATTGTTCCTCTCAGTCCAGACCACCCACCAAATAGCTGACAAGAAGGTTAAGCATTTAGCTCTCATTTTTGCTTCTTGTAAGGCATTAGCCCTTCTCCAAAGTCCGTGAGCGTCCTCCATGGGTTCTGCGTACATGGTCGAGCCTTCCACACTGAGGAGAAGAAAACGAACGAAAACACATTGGTTGAACAGGTGGTCACAATCTTCCAATCCATGGGCGCAAAATACACAGTGTTGATCCACCTGTAATATAAACTAATATAAACTAATGTAATATAAACTAATATGTTAACGAATATGTTAACTCAAAAAATTAATGTAATATAAACTAATTAACATAGCAATGATTTTAATTAGAAGGATAACGCTATTCTTTCCTGGGTGGGAGAGATGCGTGGTTTGATTGTTTGATCCCTATCAATTTTCTTAGACCTCTTGCTTGCAGTAGCGTGTGAGATCCAACGAACAAATGAAAAAGTTCCTCAAGACAGATAGTGAATTCAAATGTTGGGAAAGTTAAAAAAAAATATATCCATAATTAAAAATGAATTGAAATTTTTTTTTAACCGATCGTTCCTAACGCAAATGGCAGAGGGTTTGGTGGTTGGTACCCGAGGTCCCGAGTTCGAACCTTAGTTGATTCACATTTCTAGCTATTTCTAGCTAAGTTTATTTCTAAAAGAAGTAAACGAAGCTCTCGAAAATTAAAAAAAAAAAATTAAAAAAGTCAAATTAGCCTTATCTCGGGAAAGTAAGTCTAACTTGAGCTTCGCTTAGGGTGTGTTTGGTTCCACGTAAAACTGCGAAAGAAAATTTTCGGTGAAAAAAAATTTTCGAAGTAAAATAAATTTTACGCTCTTTAGCGTTTGGTTTGTAAGAAAAAAAATAATTTTCCGTTACGGTTGTTTGGTTAAAAGGAAAAGAAAAAAAAAATTATAAATAAAAAACTATTATATATATTATATATATTATATATTATATATTATTAATATATAATAATTATAATATTAATATTATAGTTTATATTTGTAAATATATTTGTAAATAAAATATATTTAAAATATATTATACAATAAGTATGTAATATACTATATAATAGTATATATATATATTTAATATTTAATACTATAAAATAAATTACTGCATATTTAATAAATAATATTTACAAATAAAATATTATATAATTATATATTTATATTAAAGATAAAATATATATATATATATATATATATATATATATATATATATATATATATATATAAAAGAGGGAGGAGAGAGAGGTCCATCATGAACCTCTCTCACGCGGTCCACGAGGTGGAGCAGACCTCGTGGACCGCGTCCCTTTTTTCCCCGCGCGGCGTGCGCAACGTCGCGATTTTCGTTTTCCGTTCGAATCGAGCGGAAAACGAAAACTCTCATTTTCCGTCGATCTGTAAAAAAAAAAAATTCAGCCGATCTGTAAAAAAAAATTTCGGGAAATTTTTTTTACGGGCAATCAAACACCGAAAACTCACTTTTCAACCGAAAAAAAAATTTCGAGATAATTTTACGAGGAACCAAACACACCCTTAGCTCTCAGATTTTTCTCATTTGTTATTTCTACTGGGGTCCATGTCTTAATTAGATGCAACACTTAATAATCAAGCGACTTTTGTTACATGTGAGAGATCGAGAGGCCCCTTGAGGATGAATGGGCAATTTCCTGCTTCTTTCCTGATGGCACACGTGCTTGCTTTTTTTAAAAAAAAATAAATTGTTGTTTAAGAGGGTGAGAGCAGTTGATTGTTTTTTTATCTTTCCTTAAAGAAAGAAGAAAAAAAATAATAGTATTGGTATGGCTAAACTGTAGAAGTCGATGGCGAAAGAGTTGACACCATGGGGCTCTTTTAAGAGTCAAACATCTAATAAGCTGCAAAAATATATTTATTTATTTATTTATTTATTTATGCAGAAGAAAAGGATGTCGATATGGATATTTGATGGAGCTTCTCTTGTCAGAGTTAAACTATATTTCAAATTTATCCTTCATTAGGTTATTCAATATACTTTTTCGTTTCCAAAATTTTCCGTAAGATGATAAGAGGTAGGAGTGAAATTTTTTTTGAGAGAAAGGTAGCGAGCTACCTACTTCATTCATTAGGGAAAATAAATTTGGCGTACATATGTGGAAGCAGCTAAGGTTTCCTAAAACGAAGAAAAAAACAGGGGAGACAAAATCAGAGAAAAGAAGTGAAAAAGAAGTTATGAAGAGACGGGTAATCAAAAACATGAGTCGAAGTCTAAGCAAGATTAGTGAAAATTAGTGAAGAAAAAGCCCAACTTGTACTGCATCATGCCCAACAAAAAGAGCAGCTGAAACTGGACCATACATGGCCTTAACAGCAGATGATTGCGGCCCAGTTTAAGCCCACCATTTCGCTTATCAATCCAATTGCCATCTGCAAGGTTAGATATGTAAAGAGTCTGTTTGGTATTGAGGAATGTCCGATACTGAGCTAAAGGAAGTTGCACCCAAAATATGTGGAAATGTAGTTTCCGTTTTCCAATGGGATTATAGAGATCATATCATGAGCGAACCAGCGATCCAGACAATGTCTTATAATTTAACGAAATAAATAAAATATGTTCTCATCGCTTTTTAATAGCAATCAGTAAAAGATTGCTGGGTTGATCAAAAGAAAAGGAAGCAGGCAAGAGGAATATCAACAGGATTTATCATGCCCTGTTTAGATATGCTATTCAATAGATGAGATAACCAAATAAACTTTTGTATATTCTATAGTAACCTGTAAGATGCATCAAAAGGTTGATGGGCCTATATGGTTAGATTCAATGAGCTCTTGTATCTTGACAATTCAATTGGACTCTTGATTGGGATCTGGGCCAGGCAATGAGGAAACTTCATGGGCTGGACTAAAAGGCCCATATTTCAATTTTGTCTATGGACGTTTTCCCTCAAAAACTATTTATCGAAATAAGTGTTAGATTTAATTTGAGTTTAGTGATTTAAAACTTCATTTTAGTTGTGGGCTTCTGAACAGCCTAACATTCTATGGCACGTTCTACCTTCTTAAGAGGTGTTTAGTTTCTTCAAAAAAAAATTATTATTATTTTTAAACAAATTTACAAAAGATAAAAAAATAGAAAAATCAATAAAAAATTTCATAAATTTTGGTTCTTTTTTAGAAAGAAACTAGAGTAGAGCTATTATACTTTCAGAAGTATTAAGAGAGTTGGTATTTTTAACTTTTAAGCCATTGGATCAATCTCTTTAATCATTTTTTATTTTTGGATTAAATTATTATTCTAGAAGGACCATTCAACTCTAAGAGGTACCATTATCATCATAATTCTATAATTCTTGATCCAATGGTTAAAAAGTCGGAAGCCAACTCTCTTATACTTTTGAAAGCATAATAGCTTTACACAACAAATTATTATTTTAGAAACTAGACGGATAAAAAAATACTTTCAAAGCCGAAAAAAAAAAAACTATTTAGAAGAGTATCTTCTGAAAAACCAAACAGCTTCTTAATAATGCATGCTTTTAGCATTTAAAGGAGCTCCGTATATAGGTGGAACTTTAATGCGCTAGTACTAGTATATAGGACTACGTTTACCTAACTTGGTTATGGCTTGATTGCAACTAGGATTGTACTCTAAGAGCAAAATGATACATCATTAATTGGAAAATAACCTCGTTGACTATTTTTAGTTAGGTACCCATCCAATAAGAGTACACAGATTTGGTTTACTTATTAGTTCCATTAAGACTTTAAAATATGATATTTATGTGTATATTATATACAAACAAGTAATTAGTTCCGTGCAATTAGTGATTACAAGCGATGGGGACTTGGCATCGTAAATAGTTGGTATAGCAACAAGAGGCATTATTAAATGCGAGAGAAAATGAACGAAACAATGGGCCTCTTAACTCTATTGTTCTTGTTTCCTTTTGATGACAACAGTTATTTATAACTATCGATCTATGATTTGTTTGGTGTGTCGACAATAATTTAAATTTTGTCGATCTATGATTTATTTGGTATGCCTAAGAGTACATGGTGAAAATTACCTTGTCAAATAAGTACTAACATAAATACTGAAAAACCAGAGCAATTGTAGAACGTAATTTTACTACAGAGCTCCTCAACATATTTCTATTGAGACAGTTTGGTGAAATATACAATTTATTTCATGTCAGAACTTTAGAGATTTGTTTCACGCTAATTGTTTTTTTAATTTGGATTCCAATTCTGTAATAAATGACGAATGTAGAGGGCCTAATAAAGTTGAATGAGGAATTCCTTATTCAAGTATTTTCGCTGATATTTAATTTATAAATCACCACCAATTGTTATTTCAAAAAAATAATTATAATCATCAACGAAAGATTTGATCCATCTATTGATTATTTTAATTTTATTAGATTGTAGTTATAAAATTTAATAATTTTTTCAATGACTAATGAATAACAACTAATAAACAAATAATAAAATTTCTATTGATCTTTTTTTCCCAATGAAATCGAATAAAAATTTTAACGACTACTGGCCATGTCTAGTATAGCTGATTAAGAACTTGATTGCTGATAATCAAGATACCAAATTCGAATTTTACGTCTTCTTTGGCCTAGCCCCACAATTATGTGCACCCAGAGTTGTAGGCAATTTGATCCCACACATAGGATCCTTAAAAGTTATAGTACATGTGACAACGCACACTGTTTTTCATATTGTACAAATTAGAATAATAATTGACCAAACTATTAGACCATATAATTTCTCGGTACCAACTAAGATTTATTACTGGATTTATCCCTCCAGAATAAAATACGGACCCGGTAAAAACCTCAAAGCAAAAGAGCCAAAAAGGCCCAAACCCTCAACGAAGCAACAACGCGGCAGCGCGTAACTCTCAAGTTCTCCGGTGTAACGCTTGTATATCACGCTTCTGAGGCCGACACGTGGACCCCGCTTTCGCTGGTCCACGTCAGTATCACCGACGTGTCTATTTTACGACTGGGTCCTTATAATTTCAGAAGTGTCCAAACGAAAAAATCTATATTGTAACACTTAAACCACATTATATATTCTCATCTATTCATATATATTTTTTAAAATAAAATACAATAAAAATATTTTTTAAAATAATTATAATGAAATAGATGAATTCAAAAGAAAGGGTCTGATTGGCTGGAAGACGATATCAGCGATATAACCGGTGTATTCTAAAATTTTTCGTTCAAAACGCACGGTACGTTTTCGCGTGCAATTCCATGGGGACCGATTCCGCCAGCTCATTTTAGCGAAATAAAAATAATTAATTAATTATTTTATTATTATTCAATGAACAGATAATTATTAGAAAAAATAATAAAAATAAGTTGCAAAAAAAAAGAAAAAAGGGGAGGGGGAAGTGTAATTTTAAATCCGGCGGGTCTTATAAAAGACTCGGCCCCTGGAATCGAGTCGTCGGATCGGGGGTCGACAAAAAAGCAAGCTTGTGCTCCATTTCGTCTCTTTGCTTCTCTCTCTCTCTCTCTCTCTCTCTCTCTCTCTCGATCTCGCGATCGAGCGAAACGAGGGTTTAGAGGGGAGGAAGAAGCGATCGGATCTCCAAGGTGATTAATCGAATCCATTTGATCTTTTTCCTCTTTTTTTCCTCGTTAAATTTGTGTTTTATAGGATCTGAAACATCCTCAGTACCCTTCTTAAAGCGAGTTTTATTTGTGGTTTTTATTTGACGATTTTTGACGCGTTTAAGCGAGATTGAGATGATACGGTGAAATGCGCGTCGGATCTTCGGTTCCAGAAGATGATAAGCTGCGTATTCTAGGCAAAATTTGGGTATTATTAAACTATGGCGCGGATCTTCGGTTCCAGAAGATGATAAGCTGCGTATTCTAGGCAAAATTTGGGTATTATTAAACTATTAATTGTCAACGAGATCCAGTTTTCTGGGTGAAGCAAACGCATGCATAGTTACGAAAATAGGATCCTGCGTCTCAATCGTTTGATCTCGACTACGTCTGAGTTAAATTGGTTCCCTATTTTAAAAAAAGAAAATATGTTATTTCGTTTAGATCTATCTGTATAGAATGCCATGCAAGTACAATGTCCTCTATTTCCATAATTAATCTTCCTAATTGTAGGAATACAATTGTTAATATCTCTTTTCTTCTGGGGAAATACAGAAAAAGTTTTGATTTGATACAAAAGAAATTTAAGGTACTTGTTGTTGCGACATGTTGCATGCATGCCTTATATACGCATATATATGTAAGCATTTAAGCCTTTGAGCTGAGTCACTGCTAAGAAATTCTCAGGTAAAACCCTGATACAAATGTCTCTGTTTTAGTGCGAAATTTAAAGAGATTGGCTCCTCTGTTTTTTTTTCAAAATTTTGATTAATCCAGGTGGTATTTTAGCTGGATTAATAAATAGACGACGTCAGATCCAGCTATAACACGACGACAAAATCCTCGCCTCATTTGATAATCCTAACACTTTGGCTGACACCCCCCTCAATTTCTGCGTTATTTCCTCGACTGCTTTACCCACCGAATCCTCCCATTCTCATGAATTTTCCTACTTTTCGCATAAAAAACGCTCACCCTTATCTCCTATTTAACGCCACCATAATAATTGTAGTTCGGATTTGAAGACCACATCTTGGTATTTACTCAAAAAGCTTTTTTTTTCTTTTTCTTTTTTATTTGTAGTAACACATGTCAGTAGAAGAGACCCCATAAGGAAACTTTTGTTACTTCGAATTTTTTTTTTTGGGCATATAAATATGGATCTCTGAATCCTCTTCACTCTAAGGAACAGGGGAAGTTGAGAAGAAACCACCATCATCAACACCATGAAGGCTCTAATTCTTGTTGGAGGGTTTGGTACCCGGCTAAGGCCTTTGACGCTTAGCGTCCCTAAGCCTCTTGTTGATTTTGCAAATAAACCCATGATCCTGCACCAGGTACGTACGTGATTTGTTTCTCTTATTTGTTTCACAAAATGAGAGCTTGACGAAAGAAATACCAGTGCAGAGTCTAATGTAAGGGTTGTTACTGAAAGAAATACCGTGAATTCTATGTCTCGTCATTTGATCCCGTATTGCTGCAGAGTAATGGCAGGAGCATGTGAGTAGGTAGATTCCCCGGAAGCAGCATGAACATGTGCCGCATGCTTGTCCATATTTAATGCAAAAAAAAAAAAAAAAAAAAAAAAAAAAAAAACTCTTGTTAACTAGATAAGTATCATTGTTGGTACAGATCCATGTTAAATCATGGTCCCAGTTTCATTTTCCTCCCTATTTTGGAGTAGAAGTGAGGGTCCCATTTTGAATAATTGATTCCTAGTTGTCTGATTGTGATACCTTATATTCCTGCCCAGATTGAGGCGCTGAAAGATGTTGGAGTTACAGAGGTTGTGCTAGCCATTAATTACCAACCAGAGGTAAAAAAGAAGGGGCAATTGCAATTTTAATCTACGCCCATCACTCTTTTTCCTTTTTCCCCGCCCTCTAAATCTTCATCCACACTCTTATTCTAGGCCCTTTTTCTTTTTTCCAGGTGATGCTCAACTTTTTGAAGGATTTTGAGAGCAAGCTTGGAATCAAAATCACCTGCTCCCAAGAGACTGAGCCACTAGGAACGGCTGGCCCTCTGGCTCTGGCTCGAGACAAGCTTATCGACAGCTCCGGCGAGCCTTTCTTTGTTCTCAACAGTGATGTCATTAGCGAATACCCATTTGCCGAACTCATCGGATTCCACAAATCCCACGGCGGAGAGGCTACAATTATGGTAACCAAGGTATAATGACATTCTGGTATTGGCCGATTGTTTCCTCTGAAAGTTTATTGTGGGTGCATATTAACCACCGCCTTTCGTTTTTTCCGGTTGAATAGGTCGGTGAGCCCTCGAAATACGGTGTCGTGGTTATGGAGGAGGAAACCGGAAAGGTAGATAGATTTGTCGAAAAGCCGAAAGTATTTGTGGGCAACAAGATCAACGCAGGCATTTACCTCTTGAACCCGTCAGTCCTCGACCGCATTGAACTAAAGCCAACCTCGATCGAAAAAGAGGTCTTCCCCAAAATCGCAGCCGATCAAAAGCTTTATGCCATGGTCCTGCCAGGATTCTGGATGGATATTGGCCAACCGAGGGACTACATTACAGGCCTAAGGCTCTATCTCGACTCCCTGAGAAAGAAATCACCTTACAAACTAGCCGCCGGCCCGCACATTGTGGGCAACGTGTTGGTTCACGAGAATGCGGTCATCGGGGAGGGGTGTTTGATTGGTCCGGATGTTGCGATCGGACCGGGGTGTGTGGTTGAATCTGGAGTTAGGTTGTCGAGGTGCACTGTGATGCAAGGAGCCCGTATTAAGAAGCACGCGTGCATTTCTAGTAGTATCATCGGGTGGCATTCGACGGTGGGGCAGTGGGCCCGCGTCGAGAATATGACCATTTTAGGTGAGGATGTGCATGTGGGAGATGAGATTTATAGCAATGGAGGTGTTGTTCTCCCTCACAAGGAGATCAAATCGAGCATCTTGAAGCCCGAGATCGTCATGTGAGCCATGAAGATTATATTTGATCCAATATAGTGTATCGAAAAGAGCTACATGTGGGTTAGCGCGCGCGCGCGCGGGGTGTGTGTGTGTGTGGTGTGTGTTTCATGCGGTTGGTTTATTCCTTCGTTCCTTGGCAAGTGTAATCAGTTGGTTTTGTGTCTGTTACCCGTGTGGAGGGTTAGATATGTTCATGTCTGCTGCTGGTGTTGTTTGGTTAATGTAAGTTTGGACAGAGTCTGTAGATAGAAAGGTTATTTTCTTTAATACCTGTTTGTCTAAAAAAATTTGCTTGATTTGATTCTTTATCAAAGTACTCAGTAGTAGACGAGAAGCACAATAATCACTTTCCGACGAAGTTCCAGAAAGCTTGTTTAAATAAATAAATTCCTTTTCTCATTAAAAAAATATATATAGAAACAGTTTTGCATTGGGCCTTGAGAATTGTTGGTAGGTGGAGGCAGAACTGGGTATGAATATACAGAGACCGGATCAAACATTTGACACATGGATGGATGGTCCACTCTACCACATCACTAGAGAGATATTTCAGCCTCGCCTCGGAGATGAGTACCACACGAAATCCCGCAGGGTCCTAACATATCTGATTCAAGCCGCCTAAAATATGATTAAAAAAGGGATTATAAGTTTGTTGAGAGCCATGCATGAGACCTTATATTTAAGACTACAATCCTCCTGTCTATTCCTGATCAAGTCTAAAATGCATACTACGTGTTTGCCTCGACTTCTAAGATAGCTTTTTATCCAAGAAATTGTAAATCGATATCTAATCTTTTTCTCTGTTTTTCTGGATGAGAAAAGTACTCAATTCATTGGGATATTTAATTCTAGTAACAGCAAAAACAGGATGAGTTTCAGATCTCACAACAGAGATAATACATGCATACAAATATATATAGAAAGAGAGTTGAGCTAGTATACTATTAATAGTATATAAATAGTGTTTATCATCAACTTTTTTATCCTTGAATTTTTATTGTTTCATCAACCTCTACTAAACCTTAGACATCCAATGATCAAAAAGTTGAGAGTACACACTATTTCCATACTATTAATAATAATCTAGCTTTACTATAAATATATAAGAAAAAGTAATTTAAAGGAGCACTGAAGGGTGAAACCAAGAAAGCAGGGATAACGACAAGTGAGGGGCATTTATACTACTGAAGATGAGCAGCACACGCTGCTCATCAGATCGGGAAACAGTGTGCCAGTTGAGTTGGTCGATAAGCCTTGCAGAACTTGATTTAAAATTAAAAAAAAAAAAAAAGCCATCATCGATCATCACACAGAGCGGTCCGCTAAGTGTATTAAATTCCATCTCCAACTACGACTACCACGGGCACATTTACTGCAGACGAACCTTGTAACTACACCCCTTCCAAAGGCATTTTCTTAGTTGAGCCCCACCAATATAGGTACTACTACATGGGGCGTAGATTTCGTAAAACCCCAATGCACAGAAAATTTCTATACGTCATTTGACTCATCATCCATCCGAAAGATGAGATCAATCTCGACTAATAGTTGCAACTACAGTATCGCCTTCGGTAATAGCCAATCAAAGCTAAAATAACTTGTTTTACAAAGTAACGGCCTGCCTATATGTCCAATAGCAGCCATAGGTCTGAGAAACAACGACACAGTTACACCTTTTGAAACATAAGCACCTCATAAGATTCCCTAGTATTTAACAACATAAACCTCAACTTCTATACTATAATTGAATACCTCTTCCACCGAAAAGAAGTGAGATTTATAAGATATTGTCTAAGTAACATCTAATAACGTGGATTGAGATTTTATTTGAAAGCAAGGTTGTCATCTTTAGGCAAGCAAGCAACCACCTAATAGGCAGATTAAAGAAAGAAAATTGTTGCAACTCAAGACCTGGCAATGGCAGTTCAAATGGTATTATCACTGGGAATATTTTTTAATTAATTGGCTTATGTGGTACAGAGCTTACATCAAAGACTAATTCTCCAAGGAATACCATTACTACCCAATAATCTATGTTCATATGATCCCAACACGTCTGCAATTTGTTGCGGTAAAACTTTGATCAGGTATATCAATAAAATAAGAGTGTCAATAGAAAACAATTTGTTCAGATTCTATATTTAAGATTACTAACTATCCCAGAGAAAACCAACTTTATAACATAGAAAATGGTTGGTAGCACCAACAACCAGATGCCAGTAATTGGATGGTCATTAATACCTTAAACCATCAAATCATAGAGGTATATTTTAATTGTCTACAAATAAGGTTATATTGTGGATTCATATCATGTGTTTCGCTCAACAATATTAAGAAATCTTAAGTAGAAGGAATCCAAACTACAGAAAAATAATAATTCTCATACGTAGTTCATTGACTTTTTCTCCTCAGGACATGCTCGCATGTCTGTATTAATCCTCAAGCATCTTTGTTGATGTAACCAGCTAATTTAAAGTGCCACCTGGAAAAGATATTGAGAAAAAGAAAACCTCCATATCCAGCTGGATTAACTACTTCCCATCCACAAAGAATTGTTTGCTATTCCTTTTCAACCAATCATTAACCATAACTTCTTGTGGTTTCACACAGCAAGCCATTCTCTACATGCAAATTGTAGTGGTTCATTTATACAATTACTTAAAGGCACCTTAGAGTGTTTGAGGGCCATTGATCCTTTATTAAATGATGAATTAAGTATTATGATTTCAAATTTAACTCAAAATATTCTCACAAATAAGTATAAGAAATTTAATTAAAATGGGAAAGAACTGAAATGCATGTTAGGCTGCTAAGATTGACCGAGAGCTTCATGTGTAAGCAAGAAAAGATGACCTCTTCCAAAATATGTTCCAATCACTTCAGATATGCATTAGATCGGGAACATGAGGAACAACGATTTTGAACTATAATTAATATATAATATCTTCCACGAAAAGATAATTCGTCTTACAGACAAAAGCATACACAAAAGCAGTCAAGCCGAAGCCAGTAGCCAAAATGTTATTAAGGAAGATAAGGCAACCAACAACCATGTGATAAAAGCTAATACAATAGAGATTTCATATTTACCACACGAGAGCTGAGAAACCTCTCCGCAGAAGGGTTGATCCCTCGCGAACAAGATTGTTACACCTGCTGAAGAGCACGCTGCCGCTAGTGATAGAGTTGCTGTTACCTGGATTGCACATGGCCTTTTGCTTTAGTGCCGTGAATATCCAAAATATTGATAATGACTTTATTTCAGTTCTTCCCATAAAGAGAAAATTAGATGCTCGATACTAAGAAGTTTGGTAGAGCAATGTATCTAAACAACTGATACAGTAACAGGAAGAGAGAGCAGTAACAGAAGGAAATACGCTTTTAAAGAACAATATGTATTACATATCACAATGAAAATTAACAATGTAGTGAAGAAATTTCTCTCTTGACCTCAACAGAAGATATATCTCAATATGTGTCAAAAAATTCAACAATGCCCAGCCATGTTAGGTATATAAATAAGCTCCAGGATCCCACTATTGGTTTCATCGACCCCACATAAGATGCAATAAGTGCTGAGTTTTTCAATTTCAGGTCAAGATAGTCTTAGCTGATGTTGCTATAAGGCATAGATACAGCTCACTTCACAGACTAAAGCTTTAAAGTATGCCCACTGAATTGTCCTTTGAAGGCTACAACTTTAGAACGACGAACTATAACGACTCCAACATTTACTTGAAATAAGTGATAGAAAAAGAACACAAGAGACAAAAGGCAAAAGAAGTTGATATTTCATGACTTCCTATAGCAAGACCTTGAGTAGCAGACAGTGTTGGCTCGATTCCTTTCAACAGAACTGTTGCATCAAAGTGCAAGACCATTTTATTTGAAAGATCAGTTTCCCAGCTTAACATGCCATAAGTATTGAGCACTTTGCAGGTCATGACAAACTAATAATGAGCGAAAGGAGGAGATTATTACCCAGTCACCAACGACAAACAAGCTTACGAGCATTGGATTACGCAGATCTCTCTTCATCTTTATAGCAAAAACATCAAGACATGCTAGTCCCAGACTCCACAAAGCTTGCAGTCCCATAGAAGCAATCAAGAAGCTGAACGCAAGTAGTAGTATAGATATTTCAGAAAGCTAGTATCAGAAAAATCACTATCTAAGGCAATATAGTAAAGAACTCAATAATAAAAATACCAAATTTGGTTGCTAAAAAGCATTGATGCAGAACTAAAACAGAAGTTATAGCCAGTGAAATTTTTTCCTGTCATTAATAAGAATTAAGCAGCAACCTGATAAGCACAATAACATAATGCGAACTATGTTCGGCCAGATAACCAGATAACTACATGCAATCTAGTACCTAAATAACTAACAAGCCGAGTAACCTCCAGCTTGAAAAAGGAACCATATTATCATGTTGTCTAGACATCATGCATAAGTGGGCCATAAACCGTCAAACGGATGGTTAAGTATCATTAAGTTATGCTCGAGACAGAGTACCAAGATTAAAAGTGATACTACCATAATGATGAAGAAGATTACGCAAAAATATAGCAATGGTAGCTCTTTTCAAGATTAAATAAGCCCAATGGACGGCCTAATAATAAATCTGATCACGAAATACGTCCTAAACCATCTATCGTCAGTGATGAAAAGCTTCAACAATGAATGTCATGGAAATGTGTAAGCAAGGCAATGACCCAACAATGCAAAGGTACCCACTCCAACCACCATAGTAACTATAATGCTGAATACCAATGATCCTACTACCCATATTGGTGCTGTTTGCTTGGGGAACAATAGGATATAACACAATTAACTCGTTCATTCAGCTAAATGCAACAGAGAGGGGAAAAAAAAAAAGAAAAAAAAAAAAAAAAACAGTTGTTCCAATTGAAACAGGTTATTCACTTATTTGAAGAATATACTTAATTTCTTACCAAACATTACTTCATCAAAAAATTACCTATTTATCATCAAGTTATTTTCATAATTTAAAACCAAATGTAAAATTATTTTTGTTCCCTGTTATGCTTTGACAGTTGGATAAACTTATAAAAAACTTATTCCACGTTATATCCTTGAACAAAACGTGCCCCTTTTCTCACTTGTGGGACAGCTCCGAGCAAGAAAATAAATACGCAAATATTAATCAATCAGAATTCGACGAAAGGATACAAATTAATGAATAGACAAATATAAACAAAACAAAACAAAATCAAATAAAAGGAAATTTGAGAGAAAATCATGATTAATCCCGTAAAATCGTAGAGCAGTAGATTCAAACCAAAAAGCGGTGTAGTTTGGAAACCCTAGAGCGGAGAGCATCACTCCCATGGACGCCGCGGCGGAGGCGCATTGCCCCGTCCTCAACAAGAGGCCGCTCCAAGTACCAGGTCTCCCCACCATTAGCTTCATCTCCTCTCTCTCCTCTTCCTTTCCCCTCGAGGGCACCTCGGAGAGATCGTAGATCCCAATGCCCTAATCGGAGCTCCGCGTCCGCTCACACACTCGTTGAATCTTTCATCGTCGCTCGAGCTCGGAGGCGAAGGAGCACATTGATGATGGATGCTTGGTTCGTTTCGGGGAGGGACGAGTCTTTCGGAGCAAGGAAGGAGAAAGAGAGTGAGCAAAAAATTTCACTAATTTTCAGGAGAGTGAAAAGAAAGAAACCTGTTGGATTTTAATTTCTCGAAAAGTTAGTTGTGTACTATAAAATTTGGTAAACTGTCCAAGTTAAAAGACGTTATAGAACCCAACTTTAATTGTTTTGTAATTTGCCATGTTACCGAACAATAATTTTGCTAACGATTTATCGTAATATTTTGATTTAATTAATTTAGTCAGAATAATCAGCCTACCTATTCAATTAATGTGTCTTGAATCGGAAACAATATGCTCTATATCTTTTCATTACAAAAAATATAAAAATATATTTTTTGAAAAACACGTCAGTTTAATTTGTAGGCTGTAGCTACCGTCTTATGCCTGATTGGATGGAGAAAAATCCAATCAGGGAGTGGGTTCGGGCCGGGGCTGGGTCTGCTCAGCACGGGCTCGTGATTTTAGCTTTCAAATCTTATACCTGATCGTGAGCCGGGACGGATCGGATTCGGGTCCAGGCCTGACTCTGCCTGGTTCGAGCACGGGAATTTCAATTTTCAAATCTAGGCCTGACAAAGAGTCGGGCCAGAGCGGGTTTGGGCCAGGCCTGGCTCGACCCTGCTCAAACTCGTGGTTCTAAGTAGGTGTTCGGCCTAATTTTTGAAAAGTGATTTTGAATCTAAAAATAATTTTGTATACAAAGTTAGATCTCATGATGGGACGGGCTGTAGCTGCCTCAGGCCAGGCCTAACTCGGCCCTAATTTAAATACAATTATTTTGGGCTCGGAGCCAACTTACTTATGTACTGGGCTGGCTCTAAAAATCAATTCTAAGCCGGCACATTTGCTTTGGACTCAAATGGGCCCTCGAGCCCATGATCAGATCTTATGGAACCCAATTCAGGCCGGGGAACTGAGCTCGTGTGCACCTTCTTAAACCCTGGGCCCATTCCTCGCCAAAACCCTACCTCTCCTCTCCTCTCCTCTCCTCCTCCCACCTCCCCTCCTCTCCTTCCCCGCAGCAACCGACGACGACCATGGCGTTCTCCGCCGCCCTCCGCCGCGCCTCCACCTCCGCTCCTCTCCTTCGCCGTGCCCTCGGCGGAGGCCATGGGACCTTCCACTCCTTCCTCCTCCGCTCCCTACCCTCGGTATCGAGAAACGCTCCCTCCTCCCCTTTTACCTCTCCTTTCTCCTCCTCCTCCTCCTCCTCAGCGGTCGCGAAGAAGCCCAGCTCCGACTCCACCCTCCTCCGCGTCATCGACTCCGAGATCAAGTGCGCCGAAGAGTGCGACGATCACGATCGGGTGAGTTGACCCCCCCCAATCTCTCATTTCACAAAGCTTAGCTCTACGAATCTACTAGATAACTCTCTCTTCCTCAGGTGGAGGAAATCCCTGAGGGTTTCCCTTTTGAGATCCAAGATGAAAAGGGGGTGAACATAATCACCTTGAGGAGGAGCTATCAGGGAGAGAGTATCGAAGTCGTGGTGTCGATGCCGAGCCTCGTGACCGGAGAAGAGCCGGATCGCGAGAAAGGCGCCGAGAACGGTGAGGACGGGGACGGAGACGGCGAGGAGACCGAGCGCCCGAGCCAGTCAAGCATCCCCCTCACAGTTAATGTATCCAAAGGAGACGGCCTGAGCCTGGAGTTCACTTGTACGGCGTTTCCGGATGAGATCGTGATCGATAGCATGTCCGTTAGGGAAAACAAGCAATCCGACGAAGAGATGCTCGCCTATGAAGGGCCTGATTTCAAGTAAGCTTGTCTCCTTCCTTTCCTTCTAATCAAAATCATTGTATCACTTGATTGAATTATTGTTCCTATGTTGTAGTTTTTATCATTCTTTAATGTACTGTTTGGATTCAAATCTTAATAGAATACAAATAATTTCAATTTGTCGGGATTTAATTTAACAAACCAACTAGAGAGAATGTCTGTGTTTCGAATATATTAGTGTTGAATTGAATTTCATTGCGATGTATTTAGTTAAATAGGAAGACTAATGCGACTATTTCGAAATGGGATATTTTGGCCTACGGATTTATTGTAATTAGCAGCAGATGAATTCTCGCCAAAGCCGATCTCACGTGACAGGATTTAATTGTATTGTGTGAAATCCTACTAAATCCCTTCAAACCAATGAAAATCTAACAAATAATGGATTTAAGAAAACTCAAGAGTCCAATTCCTTCTAATTCTAGAATAGGAGGCAGCTGAACAGGTACTAAGCAAAATCATTGATTCGGTTGATAGTATTAATGTTTTTTGTGGTAGTTTGAAGCACTCTCTGAATCCGATAGCTTTTCTCTTACTCCTTTGTTTTTGGGTGCAGTGATCTGGATGAGAATCTGCAGAAAGCTTTTCACAAGTATTTGGAGATAAGAGGAATCTCACCGATGACTACCAACTTCTTGCATGAATACATGATCAACAAAGATAGTCGCGAGTACCTCTTATGGCTTAAGAACCTGAAGCAATTCATCCAGAAGTGAGAGATTATTGCATATTTACCTTTTTTCCCCGTTCAGTAACTTTTGATGGTTCTTGTTGGAAGAGAGTACAACTTTAAACTGTAAGAGTGTGGTTGGAACTATACATGTACGGTGAGGTGTTCGATTGATTAGATGACATGTTTGAACTCTCAGTGCCTAAAGAGTCAATAAAGTTTTTGATGTATGGAGCTTTTCTTTCACCTTTTAAAGCTTTTTTTTTTTTTAATGTTATTCATTTTTGTTCTTTTAGCATTTATATTGTTAGATGTTTATGCGGTTTTAAAGGTGAGGTGCATGGACCTCGCCAATTATTTTTCCTGTTATTATTATGCAATGACTTGAGCCAATGGTTGTAGCCTCCTTCTATAGGATCATTAATGATTTCATCTTGTCATGTCTACAAAATTATATCAACTCTTCTTGTATTTGATGATGTATATGAGTTTCTGTTTATTATCTATCCTGAGGACTGCAAAGTGCATATTAGATGATTCATTTCAGGGTACCTTCTTCATTTCACTATAATGTAGTAGTTCTGAACTGTGGCTTTTAATTGCTGATGCCTAGAAAAAGTGTTGTTGTGTGGTTTGATCTTTCAGCGTCTACCGACTCTGAGAGAAAGAATTGTCATCTGTTGCTGCTGCTATCTTGAATCCGGATGGATTTAAGGCCTCTGTGAAACACTAGTTGCCCCCCACTTTCAACCCATGAAGAATTCTTGTAGCTGCTTCAAGCTGCCATCTGTAGTTTTATCATGCATTGTGTGTTGTAGAATTATTTTTGTTAACTCTTTCTCTCCTTTCTTCAAAAACTCAACTCTTCTGTTATGTTTTGATAGTTCATTTAACGGATGGTTAGGCGGAATTGGTTCGTCGTTTGGTAAGCTAGCGTGAGGGTACTAGTGATTTCTTTTCATGGTTTTCCTAACAATTTTAGAAGGATGCCACGGTTCAACTGTTTTTTCTAACCACTTGCTGGTGATTGTCAAGTGTATTCCAAATTGTTTATTATTATGTTGATCTTTTGTGTGGTATGGAGCTGTTTAGGAATGGAGAAGTTGGAAAGCGTTCGTTCGCAAACTCGACTTTACCCCCCACTTGGCCGAAATAGAAAGACCAATCTCCATATGATCATGGATGCGAGATTGGGTGATTTACCTACTTCGGTGGTGTAGTAAACACTGAAACACTCCTACTTCGGTGGTGTAGTAAACACTGAAACACTGATACTATCAACCGAAACACTGAAACACTGATACTATCAACACCTCTCCAAAATATGAGTTTAACCTTCCAGATCCGTGTAAACAATTATTTAGTTTCAAACTCCTGCAGTTTTGTCAGTTGCGGGTTTATGTCCTCTCTGTCCGCCATAATTTCCACTCCGCTCTCATTCTGTTAGAGAGAGAGAGAGAGAGAGAGATGGAAATGAGAGTTTAAATTCTAAAATATTCAATGCTAAAGTTGCAAAAACCCCGGAAAGATCGGAATGGTAAAAATATTGAAAGCAATGTTGGAGGAAAAATGGAATGGTAAATTTTTTGAAAGAAGTGTTGGAGGAAAAATGTGCAGTCCAACACGTGGCGCATTCTGTCATGTCCGCCTCTTAATGTCTCTATGATTACAGACTAGATTTTACTTTATTTCATATGCGAATTGAAAAGAAACAATCCAATCAGATCCCTTCGGAAGTGTTGACTTCGGCTGAAGCGTGAATCGATTTTCTATTTCGAAATATTCTTTTGAGATCTTAGGTCATGGCTGAATTGCTCGGCGATCGACATCTCAGATTTTAGCCGTTTGAAAGAAACAGTTTTTAGGATGACGGGTTGCATGTGGGGGAAACTCACAGTGTGGAGGAGCATTTGATAAAGAGTGAGGTGATCCAACAATATTCGGAGTGGTCGCGGGCGATCAGCGCTGGACGATTCTTCATGGACAAAAGATCACTATATTATAGCTACTTTTTTTTTTTTAGAGAGAAAGGTAGTACGCTACCCGCTTCGTTTATTTCGTATAGAAATAAACTTGGTTAGAAATGTGAATCAACTAGGATTCGAACTCAGGACCTCGGATACCAACCATCAAGTCCTTTGCCACTTGCGCTAGGGACGGTCGGTATTATAGCTACTTTTAGGCTACCTTATTCCTACTCATACCCAATGCAAGGAAGATGAAAAAACAAAGTAGAAATTTTGGTGGTTGATGATAGTCCCTCCTAATGTTGCCCTCCTCTTCTTTTATAATTTCCTATTTAAATTTGGAGTAATTGTAACCGGCATAATCTCGGCAAGATATTGCGTATTATTTTTAAAACTGTTTTTTAATTCTCCGTCTATTTTTAGATTCTTCCGCTCCTATTATTTAACTTTTTAAGTCTTAGCGCACTTTAAATTTTGAATAGTTATGCCTCACCTAAGTCGTGACTTCAGCGTGTTGTCGAAACGTAATATTTTTGCTGAAGCCTCTTGGTATAATTATCTGGCAAAGTTCAAATCTTATGTAAAAAAAATAACTTTGAATTTAGTTATAGATAAAACTAAACATACATTTTTTAAGGGATAAAACTAAGAAAATTTGGCGAGATAATACCATAAAGATTTAAATCACACATGCGGAATCAATCTTTTGGATCCATTCTTGTTCTTGAAAACACCAATAAGAAGTTCAGAAAATGTAAACAATCAACTAAAAGAAAAAATCAGTTAAAAGGTTTTTTTTTCTTTTTTTTCCGAAAGGAAAAAGACCAATTATTTGGAAAAAGTCTAATGTACAATTTTTTCGGTTAATAAAACTTAACGGTGACCGACCGTTCCTAGCGCAAGTGGTAAAAAGCTTGATGGTTAGTATCCGAGGTCCCAAGTTCGAATCCTAATTGATTCACATTTCTAGCTAAATTTATTTTTTAAAAAAATAAACGAAGCGGGTAGAATACTATTTTTCTCTCAAAAAAAAAAAAAAAAAAAACCTAACGGTGCTGATGCAGCACTTTCTTTATATCGGCGAGCCAAAGATCATCGGGGATAAGTTATCGCTTATTCGAATGGATTGTAGTTCTTATCCCATATTTTATATTCGGGATTATATAGAGAGAGTTTGCGTGCAACTAAAACAACGTCGGTCCCCGCGAAGCTGCACATTTCTTTCGTCCCCAACCTATCCGTACGGTTATCATCTTCTTCTTCCTCCTCCTCCTTCGCCGCTAGGGTTTTGGCCATGGCGAATCCTATGTTGGCGTCCAGGAGAGGGGTTCGCGTGGTGGGGGATTACTTAATCGGGCCCCAGATCGGTTCGGGGATGTTCTCGGTGGTGTGGTTGGCGCGGCACCGCGTGCGGGGGACGGAGGTCGCCGTGAAGGAGATCGTCATCGATCGCCTCAGCGATAAGCTCAAGGAGAGACTCCTCACCGAGGTCTTCATCCTCAAGCGCATCAAGCACCCCAACATCATCGCCCTCCGCGATTTCTTCCAGGTTTATTCGACTTTCGATCGTTAGTTTCGCCTCTTTTGGCTTCCTCGGATCTTTTTATGTTATTTTGATCCTTGATTACCTTATGCGCATGTAGTTAACGTAGATCATCTCTGCATTTACTAACTGATGTGTTCCAGCGAGGTTTGTGATGGAGTCGAAGACGAGGACTTAGATTCCCTGGAAAAGTGAATGATTTTAGTGAACTTGCCTCTTCAATTTGTACTAACAAATATTTGAATTATCTACGTGTTGTTTAACATAGCACAGATTAGTGAAACTACTGCAGGGACCTGTTATCCAATGCCCTGTTGCCCCTCTATTTTTGTCGGATCTATTTATTGAATTGTGCTAAGGGCTTTTCTGATACATTTCTTCATGTTAATACATCGATAATGATTTATGTATTTATATCAGAATTACAGAATGAACATGGTATATCAATACGAATATTGGTTCACCACTACTCGTTCGCTGTAGCCTCCACGTGTGAGGCTTAAATTATCTAATTTGCTGATGGTGTGATTTTAGTTTATTTGTTTGTAATGAATAAAATAGCTCTAATTTACTTTAATAGAATAAACATAAATCTGATAAATTAATATAGTTAGTTATAGAATTGCTACAATGGCCCTCTTGTTGTTGGAGTTGGACAT
The DNA here is from genome assembly GCA_016920855.1 of Puya raimondii. NCBI lineage: Eukaryota > Viridiplantae > Streptophyta > Magnoliopsida > Poales > Bromeliaceae > Puya > Puya raimondii. Next base: position 88,922,986 of record JABWPP010000049.1, read on the forward strand.
TTGCTATGCAGTGCATACTGTATGAAATATGAGCTTGGCCTTCCCATCAATAGTTAGGAACTATTAATACATAAACTAACATAAGGAAAGAAATTGATATCTTGCTGTATAAATTATAAAGAAGTGTTTCTATTTTCTTTTTGGGTATGAAATTTAATCTTCTTTTCCTTTGTTACTCTAGATTGGTGAGAGGATATATCTTGTATTGGAATACTGCCGTGGTGGTGATCTATCGATGTACATGCGGCGCCATGGAAGAGTTTCAGAAGCAATTGCCAAGCATTTTCTGCAACAGCTAGGTACTTGTAGTTTGGTTTTATGTAGTGAGACAAGGCCTTTGTTGTTATATTAGCATGATCTCTAATTTGTTCTTGCTATATCTCTAAATATCCATAATAATTTATTCTGTTACAGCATCTGGTTTACAGGTACTTTGTAAACACAATGTGGTTCATCGAGATTTAAAGCCGCAGGTTTGTTTCCTTGTTATTCTAATGATGAATGACTACTTTTCCTTGTTATTCCAATGATGAATGACTACTTTCAGCTTTTTAATCTATATGGCTAGTCACTGCTTTCCCAAATCAAGCTATAGGTACATCTTATAAATAACACTCCAACCTTGTTTAACCTATCTGAATCCACCTCTTATTTTGAAACAAGAAACTAAAGTTTGTATCGTGATATATGGCATTGAACCAAGCTGAAAGTTTCCTGCCGAAAAGCAGATGCAAACATTGGGCTTTCCCTATAATAGCCTGAGAATATACTAGAATTTGATATTTTGGAATTAGGCAAGAAGGATTTAAGTGCTGTGGCACGTGATCGTGCCGGAAACTTGTCGGCACGGTACGGCACGGTGCGTGCCGGGCCATGCCGATGTGTGCCGGTCACAAAATATTCATATGTGCCGACACATAATAGCATGAAACATTTATTTTCTTTAGCAACAAAATATTCTAACTATTTATTATGTATTTTTATCAAATCTTTTGAACTTTATTGAGAAAAGTACATACTAATTTAAAGAATAGAGGGTTTTAAGCTGTGTCATCGGCACGGGGGCTGTATCGTGTCGATATCTTGTTGGCACGATACGGCACGGTGGATACGGCCCGTGCCGATGAGCACTTAAATCCTTGTTAGGCAATGACGCTGGATTTTTAAATAGGTATCCTTTGGAGTATTTTCTCTCCATTTAAGACTATTTAAGTCAAAGTAATTCAAGTTCTAACGTCATTGCCTCAGTTGTGTGAACTAATTCAGTTTTTATATCCCATTTTTTTGGTAGGCTCCAAGATGTATATCCAAGTCTAAAAGCTTAAATCTTTTGATAACATTCGTATCAAGATTGATTTCTATCTTTAAGGAGCTATGAATATATTTATATGAATACATATCCAAATCTAACTTTTTTGGAGTTATTGGCCTGAGCGTTAATACAATGCTTTTACGCTACAAATATTTGTATTAATTCAAGTATGTTATGTATTTTGCTTGATTGCTAGTTTGCTGCTTTCTATTTTATATTTTCAATTCATTATAGCTAATCTCAGATATTATTTTGTTGATTTTAGGTTTTCAAAGAATCTTGATATCAAGTTCCAGCATTTCTATTTAATTTGGTATTTCGATTATTCATAAGTTGATGATTGTGTTAAACAGAATCTTCTTCTCTTGACAAAGGAGGAAAAGCCTGTATTGAAGATCGCGGACTTTGGTTTTGCAAAGTGAGTTATCTTATTCTATTTGCAATTCTAACTCACACTCTATTGTTTTCACTTGTAACATCGAAAAGTTTATTGACCTTGTCTGCCTATTTGTTGCTCAATGGGAATATGAATACTTACTGATGTTCCATCTAATGCTGATTTCTAATTGTGTTACTCGTGTTTTGAAGAGTTACTTTTCTAGAAAATATGACCAGATTTCTTTCCATTTCCTCTGTTTCTCCCCCCCCCCCTTTTTATAAAAGGGTGTCTGTTTCTTTCAATTTATGTAGAATACTGGCACTTCTCTGTGATTACTCATGTGGTTGTTTTTTAAGTTTTCTATATTGAGTTACTCATTTTCCCAAGCAGATCTCTACAGCCATGTGGTCTTGCTGAAACACTATGTGGTACACCACTTTACATGGCTCCAGAAGTGATGCAAGCTCAAAAGTATGATGCGAAGGTGACAGATCCATCTCTTATCAAATAAAGATTTTCCGACCCGCATTTTCTTCACTATCATGCACCTTATCCTGATGGAACAGGCAGATCTGTGGAGTGTTGGTATCATACTATTTCAACTCATAACCGGGCAAGCCCCATTTAATGGAAGCAATCAGATACAGGTTTTTCTCCAGTTAATTACTTCCTCCTATCAAACTCTTCTCATATGAACTTATTGCCGATTGAATGAGCTTTTCTATTCATCAGTTGCTGCAGAATATTGTTAACTCAAATGAGCTGCCTTTCCCGTGTGATAACAATCTTAGCAATGACTGCATCGACTTATGCAGGAAGCTATTACGACGCAATCCAGGCATGGATTTTTGTATATAGCTATATGTTTGTGTTTTTTTAATCCTTCTAGCGCTTAATTTTTATATGCCTTAACTCATTAGTCGCTTCAGGGCAAAAGTATGTCAGAGCATAGACAGTAAGCTGCAGAACGGGATTGTAGTGGCTAATAGATAGTTCTTCATTGTTGATTTAGGTTGTTATGCCTGGTATGGTACTGGTGGTTTGAAGGGTTCCATAAAAAACTCAAGCTTTTGAAGTTAAACTAGTTATGTAACAAGAGAAAGCAATTGGACTTATTTTTTCATTGTATTCTTAAGCAGTTTTAAATATGTGTTAGGAATTATATTTCAAGCCTTATCCTTTTCTTTTTTCTGTGCTAATATTTCGCGTTCGTGTTGTTCTGACTTTATTATGCCACTTTTCTCAACAATAATGGGTATCAAACTTTCTGAGAACTCATGTTACAGTAGGAGAGCCTTCTTATGTTCCTTACCTTTCATATGTATTAGTTATTCTTTGAAGGTGTGAATTCTTATTTTTCTTTGATGTTTCTAACCCGTCTAATGCTTCCAGTGGAACGCCTTATGGTTGAAGAGTTTGCAAACCACAAATTTCTGTCAGTAAACAAGTCAGATGGAGATATAAGGTTAGAAGTCATTTGTTATTCCGTCCTATCCTGCACAACTTTCCAAAATGCTAATATTTTAATCTTGTATTTACTAGTAGCAGTCAAATATCTACCAGCACAAAAGATGGCCTTACTTTGGTTGATTGCAGTCCGATGAGGTCAATAGGGCAATGTTCTCATAAAGATACTACAACTTGCTTTTTAGATAATGATTCCACGCAACGACGAGGAGGCACCCCAAGGCCTTCTTATGGGATTCACCCTACCAAATTACATTTAACTCCGGCAAGTTGCTTATTGAAAAAGACAGGTCTTCGTTCCATGCACAGTTCTAATGTCTGTAGACCGGAAACTACAAGCCACCCACTTGATTCTCTGGACAGAAGTAAAGGGAAGGAGTATACATCTCCAAAAGGTATCACATTCATCCTTTTTATTTTTTATAAATAGTTTTTTGGTCAAACGAATGGATGGTTCCTGTACTATCCCATAGTTGCAATTTAATTCCTAAACTTTTCACTTAAACTCTTCAGTTTGTGAATTTTCTCATATATTCCATTCCTGGCTACTATAGAACAAATCTGACAGAAGTTGACTTCCTCCTATAAAATTACCTTTTTAACCGCATTTCAGAAATGCTAAAACAATGAAAGTCATTTCACAAGAGTTGGTGTGAAATGGTTATTTCACAGGAGGTTTTCTTCTTCTTTTTTCCCCGAAGATCAAGGGTGGAATGGCACAATGGGAGAAAGTTTAGGGATTAAGTGCTTTGGTAAAAAGTTCAGGGACCAAGTCACAATATCTGTGTGGTGCAGGGACTATCCATACATGTTTGCACTACTGGAACTGATTTTCTTTTCTTTTCTTATATGTAGATGGTATGGCCATTGATTGGTTGGAGCGTGTAGATGAGGATTATGTTGTTGTGTCTATACTACCTCCACGAACATCTTCATCAGGTGCCTCTCTGCTAGGTGATTCTCCATACAAATCAGAGAACTCAACGAAAGCATCCAGAAATGTTAGTGTGCTTTCAATAGAAGGTGTATCAAGGGATTCACCTATATTGACAGAGAAGGAGTGCATTTTGAGGGTTGGAACCTTGCAGCACTGTGCGTCTGCCGTAAATGAGGTTGTCAAAGAAGAGGTAAATAGTATGACAGTTTTCAAAGCTGGCTTTTCCTTTGTTGTTTGTGATTTTTTGGATGTGTTCTTGCACTATACAAATGTCGATATGTTTGATAGTGACTTTTCCTAAATGTTCTCATCTTTTTTCATGCTACTTACATTCTCCGAGTCAGTAATCTGCCTGTATAACCAGAGCCCTTACTAGAATTCTTTTTTTCTCTATTTTCTATCATTAATGTCCTTGAATGTTCTTATAGTCTAAAATTGATACTGCTTTTTCCAAAAAACCCTCAAAATTTATGTCATAACTTTCTTTTTCTTCTTTTCTTTTTCGGGGGTGGTATCAAATGTCAATTTTCACTCTAAGATTGAAAATGGTAGAAAATGGGAAGCATTGGCTGTTCAGCTAATGATACTTGCAATTTGGAAGCAAGTAATGTACATTTGCTGCACTCATGGGGCCTCAGAAAAGATAAAAGAAGATAGGGATGCTTCCCGTTCCTTTGTGAACTCTCAAATTCCTGATGTCGTATGCTTGCAGAATGAAAGAGAGTTCATTCATGAAGTTGGGCGTGCTGAAGAGCTTGCTTCAGAATTTGTGCATATAGCTGGTATATGTGCTCTTATTATTTCTAGTTATCAACATAGTTTCTTTCTATCCTATGCCGACGTAGTTTATTTTTATCCTATTCTGACATCAAAAATGAACATGCAGAGGCTACTGATATGCCAGATGGGATTGAGATAATATTTCAGTCTGCACTTACGTCAGGCAGACTTGGTGCTGTGAGTAACATACCATCTTTTCGCATGTTACGGATTTGTTATCGTTAGTTTTTCTATTCTCTTTCGGAGGAGTATTTGGTTTGGGTGTGGGGGGTTGGGGTGGTGCAGAGGGACGGTTCAAACTCTGGCCCCTTGGAAGTTTTGAACTGGATTTCAACTTTGTCCTTGTAGTTTCTGTCGTAGTGATTTGATCCTTAAAATTTGTTCTTCATAATTATTTAGTCGTCCTTGTAGTCTAATCATCTAAAAAAAAAAGTGCCATGTAACTAACCCTTATTTTTGTTTTTCCAAAGAACACCAAATCATGATTAGTAAGTATTTGAATAAATCATGGGCTCTTTGCTTGCTGGTTTCTGTTGTTTCTTTTTTATTATTATTTTTGGTTGATGAACAGTTAGTTTTCATTGTTCGTCTTACTAGAACAAAGTTACTAATGAAGAATAATACAGGTTGCTGAGATGATGGGAAAGGAAGAGAGAGCTACGAACCGGTATTCGAAAGCAGTGGATTTGTTGCATTTCATATTGGTGGAAGCGCCCTCTCTCGCTCTCAAGCCGCCATTGACCCTGACAAGTTCAGTTCGTGGCCGACTCCGCTCCTACATTGGTATGCTTAACAATAAGCGATTGCAGTTCAAGTCCGAGAGGTCCAAAACTGATGATCCCCAAGTGCCCCGCAACCAGTAGAACCACTACTGCTATTACATTAGCACCATTCATCAATTTGTACAGTTTTTTTTGGTGTGTTTTCTTCTTTTTTTGGTGACCTTTGGTTTAGCATGTGATATAGCTATAGACTATAGCTTAATGCCTTTTAGATTGTTCATAATGGGGCATGATTTAATCTAAATAGTAGAGTTGTACAGTATCACCATTATTGCTGGATGAGCAGCAATCTACAAATTCCACTTGGCTGGAAGAAAAAGATGTATGTAAATCGAGATTTTGTGGAAGCTGTTTAGATACCGTACTTTCTTCTACTGGTTAAGCAAATAGTAGTTACTGTGATAGTTAAACTTGGCCTTCCTCATTTGATTGCTGTATTTACCAGTGTTTCTACAGCTTTATGGCATGGTACTCCGGCGGTTTAAAGCTATCCTGCTAAAAGTTGACCGTAAAACATCATGGCGATGTACGCTTTCTATCTTGAAAATTTCTCCTGTACTGCATGACCGACTGTAATTTTAATTAGCTACTTGATTTACATCCTAATCTGGCTTGGCTCGTCAAGAAAAAATTGATTCAAAATGGTAACCTATTTTAATTTCTTTATCTTTTTTTTAAATCTCTTCTAAGAAGCTCGGCTCCACATTTTCAATGCACACACCGGCATTCCCTAGGGCGCGCGTGGCAAAAGGTTGGATAGTCGGTATAGAAAGTTCTAAATTTGAAACCAAGTTATTTTTTATTTTTAACTCTTTTTTTTTTAAATGAAGCAGGAGCATACTGCTATTCTCTCAACAAAAAATAAATAAAAAAAAAAAATCCAGTGCTCGCCTCAAGATTGTATTCACGAAACGGCTAGAATTGAAATAATCCGTTTCCGATTAACATTTCAAGCCTGAGAAGCTTTACAAACCAACTGCGAAAATTCCCCAATAGCCAATAATAGTCCACATGTCACTCATTAAAAACGACATTTACTATTGTTACTAGTATTTTTATGGCCCGGCCCAGTGGACCAGGTCCAGCAATACAAGTGCGCAACCGCATCTGGGCCTTCTTCGTGTTCCGGTGGAAGTACCGCAGCGTCTCTTCTCCTCTCCTCTCCTCTCCTCTCCTCTCCTCCGCTCCCTCCGACCGGCCATGGACGCTAACCACGCATTCCGGGGCCGTCGCACGGTAATCACTACCTCTCTCTCTTCTCCTTTTCTCCAACAAAAATTCGACTCCGAATCGCGTGCTTATTTTCTCCATCCTCTCCCCAATTTTTTTTTTTTTTTTTTTTTTTGGGTTTCTTGTCCCCCCAAATTCCACCTCAGTTGGAAGAAATTCGCCAAAAGAGAGCCGCCGAGAGATTGCCCAAAGCGTCCTCCGGATCCGATCTCGAATCCTCCAATCATTCCGGTGTGTGCTCTCTCTTCTCTGTTTTTCGTCTATGGCGAACGCGTTTTAATCGTCTTACAAATCGGGGAATTTTGTTGCCCTTTTCAGGGAATCACAAATTGGAGAGCGGATACGCGCCGGCCGAGGTTCGAATTTCTTCACGCCTGATCCTATTCAATATGCTTTGTTTCCTCATCAATTTGTGGCCCATCAGAAAATTAGTTCTCAATCGAGGATTTGAGTTAAGAATGAATGAGGCTGTAAATTTCGAGTGCAGAGAGATTCTCATGCGCTGCTTGCTCGAGTCAAAGAGCTTGAGAGTACAAATGCTGAATTAGAAAAGGAAAACCAGAAATTAGTGTCGAAGGTACTGTATTCGAATTACATATGCACCTTTATATGAGGATATATATATATATATATATATATATATATATATATAGACAGAAACTCATGCGGCTTGTTTCCAGCTCGAGGAAAAGGAAGTCGAGAAGGATTCGTTAACGAAGCGATTGAATGATCTGGTAATTAGACAGGATTCCTTTACATTAGTTTTCTTCTGCCTAGTTGGACTGCGTTAGCAGAATGTTCTTCAGCTTGCTGATGTCTTTCGTGTTTATATATATCGTACTTTTGTTCTGTGAATCTCAGGAACGAAATAGTTTGCCCTCCTTGAGAAAAGCCTTGAAGGACCTTTCGATAGAGAAGGATGCAGCAATAGTCGCAAAGGTTTCAGATATTTCATCTACATCTTGCGATTATTCTTTATCGACCAAAACTACGGTGTTAATTGTTTTTTACTTGTTCTGAACAGGAGGATGCTTTGTCGCAACTTCGGACCACTAAGAAACGGTTGAAGGAGGCGGAAGAGGAGCAGTACAGGGTATGTTTTCCATCGGGATACTTTTTCAGCTAAATACCATTTCACGTTTCTGGCATTGTTAATATTTTTTCAACAGGCTGAAGAGGACGCTGCAGCCTTGAGAGCAGAATTGAATATGATGCAGCAGCAAGTAACGGTTAACTCTTATAGTAGCATCCCATTAGGGAACCCGAATGAGCATACTCTTTCCCTGGAAAAGGAAATAATGGATTTAGAAATTAGGTTAGAGGTATATACATGTGACTTAGCCCCTTGCTACCCATGTTGCTTCGCACTGCTGTTGTACATTCTTACATTATGCTTGTTTTTATATGGTTGCCTAATACAGCAAGAGTCACTGCTGAGACAACAAGACCAACATAAGCTTGCAGAAGAGCAGCTCCGGCTTTCTTCTCTAATGGATGAAAAACAACAGCTGGAAGATAGACTTGCAGCGTTAGCCAAAAAAGCCGCAGGTATAAACTTACATAGGTTTGTAACATCAGATAGGGATCGATAAGAAAGTGAGCATAAAGATGAAGTTAATTATAATCTTGAATTGGCTTTTATGTAAAGTCATCTTGATCGTCAGTTTCACTGTCTTGTTCCTTTTTGCTATGCAGAAGAATCTTCTGATAATGCAGCTCGCAAGGCATTTTCAATGGTAAGGCTCAAATTTTGGAGTTTACTTGGATTTTTGTTTCATTATTATAGTCGAACTTCTGGAGAATATGAGCGGATCAAAATATCTTGTTTTCACGCTTTGGATTTCGACTTGCAAAATATTTTCTATAAAAAGAAAAAACCAATAGAAACATTGTATATTAATTTTATTGCCCCAGGCATTCTTGTATTTTACATTCTTCGGTTTCTGTTGTTCTAACTATTACATGTTGCTTTGAAGCAAGATAAAGAGAAACTTGAGAAACAATTGCATGATATGGCTGTTATGGTTGAGAGACTTGAGGGTAGTCGACAGAAGCTGCTAATGGAGGTACAATTTGTTGTTTTTTTTTTTTTTCCATTAAGTCGAAACTCTTTTGTTTTAGTAAGTGTCTATATGATATTTTGGAAGATTGACTCACAATCGTCCGAGATCGAAAGACTCTTTGAGGAGAACTCGAGTTTGTCTACTTCTTGTCAAGATGCCATGGCGGTTGCTATACAGTGGGAAAACCAGGTATATGAATGACTCTCTTTTTAGTAGGCATCTAGTTTTGGTCAACTTACACCACTGTTATTGTGATTTTCTTGTGTACCTACTTAATCAAATGCGCACCAATACTGTGAAATTTTGTTTCTCCCATTAATGATGATGAGTGTGGTTAGATAACTACTTTGATTATGATCAAGACTTGCTGTTATTATCATTTAAGACAGCTCTGTAAACTTCCTCATCGTCCCCAATGAAACCAACGCATATCTTGCTATATATGTATTAGATTAGCAGAGATGGTCTTGATAATGATCATAATTTTTATCTATTAATCATGAGAGAGTTAAACAAGTTTCCTTTAAATTTCCTGTGAAACAGTGGTATGATAACAAACAGTGATGCAATATTGATTTTCACCTTCACTGAAGAAAAGGTTATAATAGTATGTATACTTGCTTCAAAAGCATATACTGTGCAGAAACCTAGGCAACTGGGTTCCCAGAGCAACAACATGAGACCAATCTAGGCATTTTAAGTGGCTATTTTATCAAACCTATTTCTGTATCTATTATATTGACATTAAGAATTACAGGTTAAGGAATGTCTGAAGCAGAATGAAGAGCTCCGAGGCCTGTTAGATAAACTGAGATCAGAACAAGGCAATTTATTGCAAGCAGAAACTCCCAATATCCAGTCACATGTTCAGACTGAGAACGGAAGCATGTCCGACCCACCAGAATTGGTCACTGAAAATCTACTGCTCAAGGTGAGTCTCTGAGGCTGATTGAGGTAAAATTTGGCTGGCTTTAGATCTTCAAATAAAAAAATAAAAAAAAATATCTACTGCTCAGGGTAAGTCTTTCAGGCTGATTTAGATGAAATTTGGCCTACTTTAGATCTTGGAATGCTTGAAAATAATAAAGTTAGACGTTCCTTTTCGTCGATAGGCAACTAAATGAAAAGGCCACTTTTAAGTAAATATGACTTTTTCCCCCATTATCTAGGATCAACTTGTCAAAGAACAAAGTAGATCGGAGGGCCTAGGAGCAGAAGTAATGAAGCTTTCAGCTGAACTGAGACGTGCCGTCCAGTCACACAACAATCTGGCGCGCCTGTAATAACCCACTTCTCTCAAATTCTGGCCTTTTCCACTGTTTTAAATTTTGGGAGAAACTAAATTCATATTCTTTGTTTTTTCAGCTACAGACCCGTACTGAAAGATATAGAGAATAGCCTAATGAAAATGAAGCAAGAAACTTATACCACACTCAGCTGATAATAGCTGCAGTGTGGCTATAGTTCATCATCTGCTTTCAGCATCAATTCTCTATGCATCACTTAGATTGCTCCTCCATCTCTTCCGGGCTGCAAGCATCTGTCATCTATAGCACTGGAGGTTCTTAATTCAGAGGGTTCCACATAAGCTATGGTGATATTGAGGGGTGGTTTCCATTGCAAAAAGCTGCAGCTGTTTCCTCCTTCCGGAGTAGGTAGTTTGGTAAATTTAGGTTCCAGATTCGGACCAATTGCTGTTGATTAGCCGTGTAATTGAAAGAAATATAGCGCTGGAGCTGTTATTTATAGGATGATTCTTTGTAACAGAACTTATTTTTACTGGATGATGTTTTTATCTTTAGAGTCAAGTTCTTATCTTTGTGATCTGCACTAAAGATCACTTTTTTATTCAAAACGAATTTTGTGCGTGGACGAAGGTGAAAATGCATCGAGGGTTTACATGCATAGCAACCCTCCATTCGATGGTGCTGAAATATCATAGCAAGCACAACAGAGAGTGGATTAGCCATGCTTCTCATAGTTTTATCGTACTACCCTATGGCTACTGCTACCATATCGTTTGTTTGGCCCTGCCCTTGAAAAAGCTCGACTACTAGAAAAATCCATATCACGCATTAACCAACAAGAATTGAAGTCTCTGTTTCTCGCTTCCGTAGGAAGCAGCTGGAAACATACAAATATAAATTTTGCGAGTCATATCAAAAGCAACTGCACAAAGCAAGGCACTTCATAAACAAACCGTCATGACAAAAGATTCATCACGCAGAACCTTATTATAAACCTCCAAATTCAGCTGCTTCAAGCCGAATTACGAGACAAGCTAAAATGCATTAAAAAAGTCATTTTTAACTAAAGGAATTTCTAAGCTTTCAAATAATAGAGATAATAAGAGTTTCTCTTCAAACCATCATTTTGTATCGAATGATACATGCACCTTCAAATATTACGACTTCTAAAACTTCTTTGCGATCAGAAACTTTTTCCCGACCAAGGAGAAAATCCACGTCAACCAAATAGGCTACTAAAGCCTTTCGTGATTAATGTATGTACAACTGCAGCACCGTCTTACACACAAAGAAATAAAAATATCTGGAACTACCCATATGGAGCAACCTCCAGAGAGGATGTTGCAAATTATTTGGCTTCTCAAGTGTTCTCCTCCTCCCAAGGGTCAAGAAGCTTGCACCTTGCAGCCATCACGTGTATTGTTGGTAAGAGCCTTAAATACACCAGATAAACACAGAGGATTAGCAAGATAGATGTTCAAATTACTACAAGAATTGCTAATGCGAACTTAAAAGAAAATAAAGAACAGCAAACATTGGAAAAAATATATAAATAAATAACGGTTAGTGCGGTCTTATAAACGCTTGCAGAAGATTTGGCGAGCGCTCATAAGATGGAATCTATTACAGCTGAAAAGTCGGTAGTATATTACGCACAAATTATGAATTCTAATGGCAATTTACTCGCATAAAGATTCTACCTAAGTCCTCAGGCAAGGATCATTCTGTATGATATTTACAGCTAAAGTAAGGTCTAGGATCATTTGCTATGACAAAATTACATTAAAAATTCAAAAATGACAATAAAATGGTACGGCTTCGACCTTCATCAATGACTTTCTTTATCTCTTGATGATGATGGAAAACTCATCAACTGAAGCAACATGAGCAAGAGCTCCTAATCACCTTTGTAGACAAAGTACTACTGATAGAATTAATATCCTATACTGGATTCTAGAATAAAGAAGAAATCTTGACTGAGTGATGCCACAAAGAAATATAGCTAGGAGGGAAGTCTCCAAGACAAATAAACGCTACACCGGATATTGAAATAAAAAATGAACAGAGAACAGTTACATGAGGTAGTGCCCTGTTTACCGAGTAGCATTAGAATGAGCAATGTGCTTAAGCTCATTTCTGTCCAACATCTAATGCGGGACATACGAATCCAACAACAGATTCTGGATCCTATAAGCACGGCAATGGAAAAAAAAGAAGAAGAAAAGGCATAGCAAAACTAAGCCATACCAGAAGTGGAGCAGAATATTGTTTAAAGTGCGGTAGCTTTCGCCAACAGACCAAAATGTTTCAAGTTCGTCTTTTCTAGCATGTTATTATGCTTTCACAAGCAATACAAACCCTGGAACTCTAAACCTTACTGCTTGCAACCAAGATATACAAACCCTACAAGAGGCAACAACATCCATCTCCAGATGAAGCACCTCCATCATTAGCAGTCTCCGGCATCAGGGTTTAAGGACAATCACCAGAAGTCACTAAAACCAATAATAATGCTGCTGATCCCCAGTTTGCAAGTTAAGTTTCTTCTCCTTTTCTAACCTTGTTTTCTCCACTCTTCTTTTTTTGTACACTGTTGATCTGGAGAGGCCAAATTGTGTCAGCCAGGGAAGGTTTTGCAGTCTAAGCATGATGCTGTTCAAGCATGACGATAGAGTTTGTGCATCTTGGTTGCAAGGAATGATGCCCATCGGTTTACGAGTTCTAGCACTAACAAAAGCCGATCAGATCAAACTCGCTAGAAAAGATGGACTCAAAACCTGTTTTACATAGTGCTAAGAAGTGTTCTGTTTTAACCTGCTCCATAGCAACTGCCATGTCCCCCACCATAAGACTACAATCATAAATACAGATTTACATGTTATAGCATAATGGCTACAGTCTGCTTCGATCATGTTGGTCGACTTAGCAAATACCATGGTCACTTTTTACAACACTGAATGTGATAGGCACATAACTCTCATACTTAAAGGCAAAGGAAGGCTATACAGTCTGCTTTGCTTTATAGGGTTGAACAGCTGGGCTGTTATAACACACTTATAAAGACTACTGAAGATATGGTTGTTGAGATGAATAAGTGATTTTACAAGAAAAGATAGCATAAAAAGAGAACACTCGAGGTTGGAGTGGGTTATCAAGGAGAAAGTGCGGGATGTTCTGTTGAAACCATACATCACGTATAAGTAGATATGTAAATGCCACAAGATATAAAACAGAAGTAATCTAGGTAGGTGAGCAGAAGGGCACTACAGAGATGCTCAATATAACATGGTTAAAGCTGATTAGCTAAGACTTTCATAGTTTGCTTACGAAAGGCATGATCAGAAAAGGATGGAGTAGCAAAAGAAATAAAACAGTGAAATGGAGTCAACTAGATGCTGCAAAGAAGAGAGAGACGAACAAGATGAAGAAATTAAGCAGATAGGTAGTAGAAGAAACATAGGGAAAATCTATGTAAAAATATAACAATTTGAGCCTAAAAGGTCGTCCTCAATCATTTAAAACCTTCCAATCCGTCAACTGTCATAATTGGACTTTTTAATACTGTATATGGAAATTAGAGTTATTTCAGCATCTTTAGTTGTTCTTATTAAAAAAAGAATGAAAACCCACTAGATGCAAGCTTCTCCAAAATTTTATCAGTTATGCATGACAGAACCCAAATGTTTTGTTTTTACAAATATTACCAAAAATAGGGACAAAAATCTTTTAGAAAGAGAAAATCTTTTGATATCAGAAAGAGAAACCATTTCTCCTAACTGTCTATTTCTGGAATAAGCATAAGAAATTGACAACCGCAGCCAAAACAATGAGGCAAATGCCTCCTTTAGCTACTTCTGCAGAGTTCCCATAATACAAGATTGCTTTAACACCAATGAGACAGCATTATGCCTAATTACTCGCATTTCAACGGTCAACTGGCAATAAAAATGAGCAGGGTTGGGTGATGTGATCAGTAGCAACTAACCTCAAAGACATTACAGGCGAAAAGGACTTCCTCAATTATCAGATTTTTGTTGACATCATAAATTTGGATTTTTTCTCTGCGGGCTTGAGAATTTGAAAAGAGCACATTAAGGTTTCATCCACGCTCATCATCGCACCAGCATTATCAAATTCACCACAGTAATTTGGGGCTGAGAATATGGTAACCAGTTGTCTGTCGGCAAAGAATTCATAACCATCCTCAACAACCTGGAAATCATGAGAGGAACTCAAAATGTATACACAAACCAGAAAAAAAAACAAAAAATAAAAAATAAAATATAGTAAACAGAAAATATTTAAGTTAAGACCTGGTGAGCCCGACAGATAAGATCCAGGTCATGTCTTTCTAGGAATTCTGAAACTTTGTCTGCTCCAAATGTGTATGAAACCCCTCTATCGTTCATTCCCCAACCTTGCATATCTTTACCAGGATCAGACCAAAGTAAGTCACACAGTAAACCAGTATCTGGGATTTCAGTTGGTCGAGTCAAGTTTTTTATCTGATCCAAGTTGGTCAGGTCAGGAGAAAGACCACCGTGCATGCACAATATCTTGTCATCAATAAGAGCAGCTACAGGGAGGCAGTTAAAGCAGTCAGTAAAGACTTTCCATAGCCTCACATTAAACCGACGCTTGCATTCATCATAAAATCCATATATCCTGTTTATAGAAGCACACTCATGATTTCCTCTCAGAAGAAAAAAGTTTTCAGGGTATTTGATTTTGTATGCCAAAAGAAGGCATATTGTTTCCAAGCTTTGCTTTCCTCGATCTACATAATCACCTAAGAATAAATAATTGGCTTCAGGAGGGAAGCCACCATATTCGAAAAGCCTTAAAAGATCACTGTACTGTCCATGGATATCACCTGAGAATTCAGATAAAAAGACGTAGTCAAGAAGTAATCATCTTAAAGAATGGGAATAAGCTATGTCATAAGTTCTTTGTCTATGCAGAACTAAACCATTCAACCAGTTGGTTATGAGGAAACAACAAATCAAGGCAACAACCTCCAAATTTTATGTATAACATCAAACACAGAGCAAAAGAAGTATAGCCAAATACCTCAAAATTCAATTCTATTTTAACAGATTTAGCTTCTTTACAAATTAAGCCCCATAGTAAACCAGTGGATAGGGAATTCTCTAGAGTAAGAACAGTTGCAGACTGCGGAACTCGTTAGATGAAAAAGAAAAGCATCAGTATTTCTCTTATAGCATAAGATATAATTAAAAAACAACAAAACTACTACACTACAATCAATTTATGTGGGCCTTAGTTGACCTGTGTTGAACAGCTCTGATAAACCATGAGGACAACCAGAGTGCAAACATGTAGAACCTTATCTGAACTGTTCCTAAAAAAAATTAAGATTAATGGCAGACAGCTGCTGCTGATGCTGCAGCTACTACAGGCCAACAAGGAGGCATATCATATCAGCTTACATTTTAACATCTGGAGCCCAGACCAACTGCAATAGTTTGTATGCGGCATTCATTTGAACAAAGTTATACTTAGCATCAGATGACACAATCATTTAGAAGCAACTTTTTAAAGGGCAAATTCAGAAGAAATGGAAGTATTGGAATTGAATATAATCTGGTTGTGATAGAGTCATAGACACATAACAGGATTGCTAATAATATCATAATAGGAGTACTCTCTCAAGTCAAAAATAAATATGTTTAAGAAATCAAGCCCTTGGCGAAAAAGAGGTCTCATGACCTCTCAGTTCATGGGAACCTATAAAAACTCTGCAACAGTAGAGAACCTTCCAAAGTCGTTTTAAGGTGACTACCCACTGCCACCAAGTGAAGAAAAGGAAAAACCATACAAATCCAAAAGAAAGAAGAATGTTAAAGATAAAACAACAATATTCAGCGCAGATCCATGCAAATTTCTTCCACTTTGTAAGTTTCTAACATTAGCTGGCACCCTCTATTTAACACAAAACCATGTACCAAAAAATCGCACTTTGTTGACAAACAAAAGTAACTTTGAACACCACATATCGAGTGAAAAAAATTTAGAGAATAAGCCATGATAGAACCTCACTTTCCATCTTTATGGTTTATGGAGGGCTAATTCAGGTTGATTGACAGTTGCAAGAATTTGTTCGTTCTTCTTGGAACTTTCTAGTTCTCAAGGGCCAAGAGGCTCTATCCGACTCAATATTGTTAGGAAATAGTTTAATGGTGACAATGGAAATAAATGTTAGTCCCGAATTCCCATTGAATTTCATACCAACAAAACAAGGGCTGCTATACCGCTCATGATTACTCACATGTCAACAAATCCTCTCGCCAATTCTCAGTTGTCTGACCTCCCTCTCATGATTTCCACTTTTCTCGTTATACAGCCTCTTCTCTTGGCAATTATTATTCTTTTAATACATCAAAAGACACCTCTGAACAGTAGAGTAAATGTGACGGGGGCCATCATAACAGAGAGCTATGTGAGGAAGGAGCATTTCTTAATAAAGGACCGGAGGAGGAGGTTAATATCTAACAAGGAGAGGAGCATGTCAGGAGTTTGTTTATCTGGGAAGGACATAGACTAGATACGCATAGAGAGATGGCTAAGAGACCTCTATCCACCGTCAAGTTGCTTGCACCTCTTTTCAAGATTATTCTCATACAGACAGTGGAGAGCAGCATCATGTAAGAAGGCATAATCTTCAGTCATTTTTGACAAGGACAGATTTTAAATTAGTTATTTTTATATGCGACTACATCTCAGCAGCAGGTCAATAGATTTAACCTCCAATGATATAGAAAAATTAATAATTACAAATGCAGGGAAAGGAATAGCATTCAAGTTCAGTCTATTAATTAGATGACAAGTAGACTTAGCCACATTCAGCCAATTCCAGATAAACTACATAATAATGCTATATCCAGGAAACATGGTTAGTTCTAACAGCTGTGTTTACCAAGACTTACCACAACAAAATACCATACTTGTCTAGGAACACATTACTCATATTTTAAGCGGCTAAAGTGTAGAGTCTTCCAACCATTAACTCAAGAATCTCACAGCTGAGTGTATCAAAGATCTAAGCAACTGATAAGCCAAATAAATAGCAAACATCAGAAAAACATGATGGTAAGGCTCCAAAAAGGAAACTTTTTGCAAACTCGTCCAAACCCTCCTTCGTAAAAACCCTACTTTTCCCATTCCTGGGCTAGTAAATGTAATCTTCGTCAACCTCTCCGAACTATCGATTATCTCACTCCTTCCCTAAGAACGGAGACGGTCCAAGACCAAAAAACAAAAAAAAACGAAGATGAAGCCACATAAAAGGATCACCTTTCTCCCTTAAACAGCGAAAAAACAGATGAAATCCAAGAATCGAGGACGCAACCGCATGGACATCGACAACGAGAGGCGGGCGATTTTGAAGAGATCGAAGGAGGAGGGGGACTGACCACAAATCTTGATGGGGGCTTCAAGCTCGAGGAGATTGGGCTGGCTGAGGAAGATCTCGCGGGAGACGTTGCAAAGTTGGCGGATCTCCGCCTCGGAGAGCTGCACCTGCTTCCCGGGCCTCGCCGTCCTCACCTCCAGCAGCCGCCGTATGATGTCGTCCAGCAACGCCAGATCCATCCCCGCCGCCCCTTGCCCCGCCATGCTCGACCGAATTCGAGTTCGAATTCGAATTCTCCCACACCCTCCTCCGCACGAAGAGAATAGAAGAGGAGAAGAGAAGAGAAGAGAAGAGAGAAACCCTCGTCTCCTCTCCCCTTGCCCTAATTTCCGATTTGGGGGAGAAAGAAAGGGATAAAAGGTGGGGGAGGTCAGGGGAACAAATAAATAAAAATTATATAATTTGATATAGTATTATATTGTAACGGGAATTAGGTATAAATATTATCGGAATATATAAAAAGAGAATAAGGAAGGGGGAGCGGGGAGGGGGGAGAGGGAGGACATAATTGTGCGACAGCGGGGTCTGCAACTTCAATGAGGCGGAGGCTCCGATACCGCCTCCGATCTGTCCCTCTCTTGTCTTGTGATTCAGTGATTGTTTTGCCGACGTGGACAAATAGATAAATAAGAACACAGTTTTATTAACAAAAATTTAAAATAAATCAATTTTTTTTTGAATCTAAATGAAATAATTGGACTGTATAAAGATACTTGTTTGCAGGTGATTATTTCTAAGCCGTCGGATTAACGGGGGTTACAGAGGGAGCATCAAAATTAAATAATTGAGCAACTTGCTTTTTGGATCATAGTGACCTTTTATTATTCTTCAAATTTTGTGCTCCAACATGTTCAACTAAACTCGGTCTTCGTGGGTCCAAATGATCAGAACCAGGCTTTAGAGTCTCTCTCTAATGATCTAATCTCGCCCTTCCGATGCACGAATAAATACTTCAAGATAGTTTTTACTTGTAAGTTGAGTAGAAATAGCTTTACTTCTCCCAAAATCAATATTACTATTTTTCTAAGCAAATATAAGATTAATAATGCTTAGTGGGAATCACTTCTTGTAATAATGATTGTGAAAGAGAGCGCTTCCTACCACATTCTAGTCAAATAGGCTCTGTATCTGAGTAAGAATTTAAAACTAATGCTTTAAATATATAATTAGAGTCCATGACAGTGCGTCCCCCAAGTATAGTGGGCAATTTGCATAGTAAATCTTATTATTTGCTCATCAAAGGGAGGATACTTACTATAGAAATCTACTTTTTTGAGTGACCTCTCTCTCTCTCTCTATATATATATATATATAAGTTCATATCTAATAGAGATACAAAGGTGGAAACATAATTTTACCTTGTATATATAAATGTGAAAAGTGCTAACATTTAATTTTCTCAATTTTGTGAGTCCAATAGAGGATACTTAGTTTACTGAGAAGGGATAGGTTGTTAGAAATTTTGTTAAATATCTTCAGTATCGATGTAAAGAGGGTGCAAATTAAGCATTTTGAATTGTTTTCCTCTTTAGATGTTATTATAAATATCTTACAAAATTCTCTAAAAAGCATATTTGATGTAAAAAGGTTGTCGTTTATTGCAATTCCAAGCTAGACCTTATTTGTTGATGTGCTTGTGTGGTCCAAAATCATTCACCCTCGGGAGGAAGGGACTAGAAGAGTACAGCGTAAGCTATTAGCTTTCCACCTACTTTGCTGCCCTCGCCATCTTTCACCTTTATCCCACTCACTTGCCCACTTTTTTAATCAATTGCTGTAAAATCCTCAGTTCTAATTAATTTATGCAGCTATTTATTTTTTCTTAAAAAAATTCTAGCTATATATCTTACATTATAGTACACTGAATTTCAATGCATCGTACCGAACTTCTACAAATTGTAGAGTTCCGATGGAAAAATAGCATGAGAGGCTATATGCGAGGCTTCGGCCAAGTTTGGGACTTGTGTAAAGAGTTTTCGGCGCAAGCGAGGCGCGAAAAAGACTTCGACAAGTTGAAAACTGCATAAATTGTAAACTCTGCATTGGATTCCGGTATGTGGAGCTCATACCGGTACTGAAGTGAATAGTACCGGTATGTGCATAAGGAATACCGGAATGCCGTGGTTGAACCGAAAACCCAGCTCTCGGGTTTTACGGAATTCTCCGGGAAATACCGGAATGTCACTGTATACCGGTATGTGAAATAGGATACCGGTACGCGATGGCCGAAACAGTAAATCCAGCTCTCGGGATTCTGTGGGATTTCTGAGGCATACCGGTATGCACATGCGCATACCGGTATGCAATGTCCAGATTTAGACTGGTTGTTGTGTTGTTTGTGGAGAGGAGCAAAATAGTCTTTTCACATGACTTAGGGGTGTATGAATGGCTGAGACCTTCTCCCCTTCTCATTTGTTTTTCTCTCTACTTCTCCTCTCCCTCTCCCTCACTTTCTCTCTCTAGAGATCTCTCCAAAGCTTGGAGAAGTGGTGGATTGGAGCTTGGAAAAGGCTTCCAAAGGAGAAAGGAAGCTTCTTGGTGTAAGAAGGAGCTTGGAGATTTCGTGATTAAGGTTAGTACCTCACGTTTTGGGTTCAAACCTTGGATTTAATCCTTTGAAATGAGGTTTTTGGGAACCCTTGGCAATCTAAAGCACAAAATGTGGGAGATTGGCCATGGAATCTAGGGTTTGGCTTGCATGCATGCAAACCCTAGGTAGAATGAGGGTTTTTGCAATGAGAGGTTCTAAAAATATTTGGACCTTCGGGAATTGCAATTGAGGCATATGAAATCATGTTAGAACACTTGATTTCACATATTGAGTTGAATTTAGGGTTCGTAACGAGTAACGAACCGTTTTCTTGTAGAAGCTTGGGTTGAAGCAAGAACTCAAAGCTTGGACACTTAGGAGCTTGAAGAATACAAGGATTTGAAAGCTCTTGAGGTGGGTTTGTGTTTACCGAAGTGATTAGATCACTTCCATGTCTAGGGTAAATATCAATTTAAAGATAAAATGGTATGTGTTGTGAACCCTAGAATTTGCATGTTGGCAAAAGTAGAAATCATGATAGGTTGAACAATGTGAACCTATTGCATGATGTATATTTCACTTGTTGTATGGTTGCATGTATGGTTAAACCTAGTGTTATTGAACATAGGTTGGACATGAGGATTGAAACATAGTGTTATTGAACATAGGTTTGACATGAGACTGGAACCTAGAGTCATGGAACCTAGGATGATAATGAGAAAGTAAGCCTAGTGTTATTGAACATAGGCGAGACTTAGTGACTTGAACCTAAGGTCATGAGACTTAGGTTGGCAAGAGAAAAACGTGAACAACGGGATGTGCGACGATTTTGCTATCCCGGGTAGGCGACGATTTCTCTACCATGCCATGAGTTGGCCGTATTGAGACGGGATGTGCGACGATTTTGCTATCCCGGGTAGGCGACGATTTCGCTACCATGCCATGAGTTGGCCGCACCGACACGGGAATGTGCGACGAGTTTGCTATCCCGGGTAGGCGACGATTTCGCTACCTCGCCTTGAGCTGGCGGTGTCGAGAGGGGATGTGCGACGAGGTTGCTATCCCGGATATGCGACGAGTTCGCTATCCATGTCATGTAGTGGCCGTGTTGAGACGGGGTATGCGACGATTTTGCTATCCCGAGTATGCGACGAGTTCGCTACTCGAACTAGGAGGTGACGAGTTCACTCCTCGAATGCTGGAATAATTATGGTGAGACGGCGATTCCGAAACCATAAGTAAATGACAAGTAAATGAACTTAGTCATTGTGAGACATAGGATGAACCTAGGAGAGAATGATAAGTTATATTTCATTTGGTTGCATCCTTTATGTTTATTTACAAGCATGTAAATAATTGTTGCATAGTTATATGTGATCTAACTTATGCATGTGGTGTTTCTTTGGACCTGGTGGGTCGAGCTTCTCTCTTGGGTGGCCTTACCCACTGGGAACTATGTTTATAGTTCTCACCCCACAATTTTCAGGTCCTTCCGCGAGTGAGGCAGCGGAGCGAGGCAAGGGTTTGGCTCTTTAGATAGCGGCCCTTCCATTTTGGTTGTATGTAGAGTTGTACCCCTATTTTTGGAATATGATAGTATAGGGAATTTACATTCTTGTATGAATGTTGTATATTCCATAGTTTTGGAACATAATGTATGGAATTGAAAAGAAAAATTTGGACATGTATATTGTGCCATGTGATGTAATAGAAGTAGAACTTTTTTATGTTGATGCTTTTCTTGTGCAACTCTTGTACTCCGTTCCTAGTTGGAACATTGTGGATAAGCTTGTGTTGTGACGCCTTGGGCGGATAGAAGGGATTCTATCCATTCGGCGGGTCTGGTGCATGCGCCCGTGCAGTTATCCTTTCCACCTAGTTGGTGTTTAAGGACCCGGCGGGGCGTGACATACATCCTTCCAACATAGGATTGAAAAAACCTTTTTTTCTTATATACTTTTGGTAAAAAAATATTAATAAAACTAGTGAACTAATCCTAGTCATATAAAGCCTCATATGTTAGATTTAGACGTAGACTTTAAAATGTGTAGGAAGTATTACTCTTAGAAAAAAAAATTTACATGATATGTGTAGAATTATATTCTAGTTGTCAAACTTGTGATACTTGCCCGTAGACTTGCACATGTGAGACTAAGGCAAAGTCTTCTATACAATATCCACATCAGGCATATATGAAAAGTACGCGTACATTTTCTTCGAAACTAAAAGTACATGTACGTATATCACAGGCCAACGATTTTTTCTTTTGACAAGCGTGTTATCCATACTTCTTTAGCTGGTGCCTCAGTGCCCCTAATCATTCGGTGATATAGTTAAGAAGTTCAACATGATTTTGCTTGAGAAAAATCAAATTAAGGTGCAACCAAGCTTCGGTACAAGTTAACCAGCCCAAGAACAACACATAAAAAAAGGGTTAAATAATATGTTAGTACGTCCAAACTCATGTCTCTCACGGCCCAAAGGCCCAAAGTACTATGATCAACCCGGGCGCTAAAGTGGTAATGGGCCTTGCGCGATGCCTCCACGGGCCTAACTCAACCTACACTTCAGATTTCTATCACAAAGCCGTATCGGGTTCAATCCTTGCCCAACCAAATGTATACCCAGGCCCGGCTTAAAAACAGTAAATTCTTGGATCTAAGCGAGGATCGTGATGATCCAGACCCCATACGCACTAGTCTAGCTGGGGCTTCATAACGCGCGTTTTAGCTGCAGTACAGATGTTAAAATGAATAGTAATGGTAATAGCAAATTTTGAAAGATAGCACTAATTATTGACAATAAGGCAGTCGCTTTATTTCGTAATTTTATCTTATCTTAAATTAAATAAATCTTTTCAGCTTGACAACATTGACATAGCATCTCCAAATTACTATCCTAAAAATGATGATTGCAATTAAAATGGCTACATTAAAAGTCTTTCCAAAGTCGGCAAAGAAAACAAAAAAAATCCTACACGATCTTAACCGTTTGCGCGTGCCATGGCATCAGCAAAACTGGTCACGGCCAATTGAGTTCCTAGCCGTCCATTTCTCCACGTGGCATCATAGTCGCTGCAGCTCTTTTGGACCTACAATGCATGGCCTATATTACTGCGTCCATCCCGTATGATCGAAACGTGAAATGAGTGATACACGAACTACGTGGGTTACTATTTTGAAAAAAAGTTTTAGGTGCCGTTTGGATTGGATACAAGAGCGGGAATAAGGCCTTATTTTTTTTTTAATACCCAAACAAGAATTGAGGTGGGATGGGAAGTGGAAACTATTATTCCCATATCCCGGTTGGGTGGGAACAATAACAATAGTTCCCACCCAGAGGTGGGAACAATCCCTGGGAACAAGCTTGTTTCCACCCATTGTTCCCTGGTAGAGAGAGAGAGATTTGTTTTAAATTAGAATTTAAATTTTTAAATTTAAAATTTGTAATCTTAAAATTAAAATTTATAATTTATAATTCTAAATTTTAAATTTGATATTTTAAATTTTTTAATTTTAAAATTAAATTTTAATATTTTATATCTTTCAAATTTAAATTTGATCTTAAATTTAAATTTTAAAAATTAAATTTTAATTTTAAATTTTAAATTTTAAAAGTTAAAAATTTAAATTTAAAATTCTAAATGTAAAATTTAAAAATTTAAAATTCAAATATAATGTGAGAGGTAATATCATCATTTTTTATTTATAACTACCCACTATTCTTCTTATTCCATCTTATCTATCCAAAAGTTATTTTTTTTATTTCCGAGAACAATCTAATTTTCATCCAAACGTAAATTAATCTAATTTTCATTTATATCTGAACTTATACCTATTTCTAAAATAAGTAATTCTTACTTATATCCGAATCAAACGAAGCCTAATATTATGTCGGCATTTATTATTCTCTCAAAAAATTTGAAGGACAAAATAGAAAAGAAAAAAAAAAGTGGGAGGAGGCATTTAATGGCGGCACATGGCGACGAGAACGATAGCACCTCGACCTCGCTCGAAGGGAACCGACGCATGTCTACGCTATAAGGCCCCCTTTCCTCGTTCACGTGTTCCACCACCCTCTCTCGCCCTTTGCGCCCCCCCCCCCCTCCTCTTCTCCTTTCCCTTATCGCCTCGGATTTTGAGCCCTAGAGTGCGTCGTTAAAGAGCAGGGGAGGGAACTCGGTGGGAGCTTCGGTGTGAGGATTCGCTTCTCGTGGGGGGAGAGATGGAAGGGGCCAAAGAGGGTGATTCGTCGTCGTCGGCGGCGGCTGGTGCCGGGATCGTCGATCGTAGGGAGGAGGCGGCGATGGGTTCTAATACTACTGCGCCCTCAAAGTCCTCTTCGTCGTCCTCTGGGTACTTCACCAGTGTCTTCTCCCCATCATCAATGGTAACTTCTCTTCTCCTTCTTAATCCCGTGCTCTTCGTGCGTGTGGTGGTGGTTAACTTTGATTGGAATCGGATCATAAAGGATTCTGGGAGGATCCATCGGAGGCTTTTATGTATTAGGTATTCGTTGAATCTAATAGGGATCAGTTACGTGGCGACTTACTCATGTTCTGTTACTTAAATTTATTCTATTGATGGATGCTGTGGCTTTTACGAGTGTAATGGCATTCAATAACATTGGGGAGTTTCTGCTTTTTTAATGTGCATTTGAGATCTCGGTTTCCTTTCTCAAATGCTTTGTATTATTTAATTCTCTGGCTTGTCGTGTTAGGTCGGGGGAAGCGATACTGCGCATTCGGACTTGTACTGGACGAAGAACAGCATGAAAGCCGACGGTCAAACTGAGAATGCAGAGAACGTTATCAAAGGTTCTTCTGTACATGGATTCTTCTTGCTTTAATTATCAGCTTTCTTCTTATAGAACGATTTGTTTTCTTCTTATTTTTTACTTTTCCCCAACAAGCTATATATTTTTCCCCCCTTTTTTTCTGATCATGTATAATACACTCCTGGTATCTGAAGTTCGTCAGCCGGATTTCGAAACGGAATTTGATCTCAAGCATTTTAAATTTGTTCTTGATATGATTGTTAAGATGGGAAAGTGATAGATATAATCGTCCCCGATTAACTGCTATAGGAGGCTTTGTTTTCGTTGTTTCTATTATTTGCCAAAAGTGTAAGTGTAATTGGTTCTCCAACAAGAAAATTTCAAGTACGAAAATGAATTAAATGGCGCATATATTTGCAGATGGCAAACCTCAGGAGAACCTAAGCAAAAACCAGACCCCACAGAACAAAGATGAGAAACCAATCTATCCGACTGAGCCAATCGAGTCACCATATTTTGGCTCGTCAGTGCATTATGGTGGCAGGGATTTTTTTGCCTGCTCTGCACCCGGTAGCACTTCTGTAACCGCGAAAACTGTAAGTTCTAACGACAATTTCTGACATGTCAAAACTATGCTTGGCTGCATAATGTACTGTGACACGCTGTTTTGGTTTTCCTATTTTATGCTTGAGAACGTTAAATTCAGTTGCTAATATTTGCGGTCTTCTTTCTGTATTATTAGCGTAAAAACAATGAAGATGACGGTTCCGACAACTCAAACTTTGCTACCAGAGGTGATTGGTGGCAAGGTATGGTGTTTCTCAGTTTACGATATTTACAAATTGGAAAGCGCTCAGTTGAAGATAGCTGTTAAATTTTTCTCCTTTTTTGTTCAATTAGGTTCGCTTTACTACTGAAGAAAGTCTTATCTAGTTGAAAGAAGAAGGTATGTTGCAGTTGTGAGCTCAATTTCATCTCTTTAATTAATTAATTTGTTACTTATGTTGAAGATATTATTTATGTACATCTTTTTCTAGTACATAAGTATCTATTTCTGTCAATCCAGATGTCATAAATGCTAGCTGCTGAAATTACTCCAGTTTTTTGTTAAGAATGTTACCATGCACCATGCTTCCAAGTTAGTGCACTGTTCGTTTTTAGTAGGATAACTTGTTAGGAGAAGTTGATTAACTTGTTTCTGTGCGGAAAGTAGTATCTAGGACAACATTGCCCTTTCTGCTTTCCAATGGCATCACCTGGCTGTTATAGCATGTCTTAGGAGGATCAAGGAAATAAGAACCAATGTCCTCCTTGAATTTTTTTCGTTTGGAAAATAAAGCTATGAACTTGCTGGATTGCCCATATAATCTTAAGCATGTGTTAAACTTGCATTTGTCCTTCCACCATACCTACTCTTGCACACCATGGTAAGTAAGTATATATATGGATACAGTCTACACATGCTTCTTCATTTTAACGTTGGTTTAGGATACTCTCACCTTAGATCGATTATTGTTATTTTTCTAAATAATGGCATACTCGCTCTTAGGAGAAAGTATCGTCATTTGTAATCTTAGCTTTCTTGTATATCGATAGTAATTATTCTAGTCATTTATCGTGATGCCATTTTCTTTAGATGTGTAATTGTTTTCTTACATGTACCTGAGAATGTTTAGGACGTGTGCAGTTTTTCACTGAAAATCATTTTCTTATTTAGTGTCTCCCGTACATTTTCAGGGTCAATAGTTAGTAGTTATAATTGGATTATTTGTTATGTGGTTAGTAATTAGAATGGCCCTCGTTTTAGTCGAGAAGGAATTGGTATGCAAACTTGAACTACTATCACAATATAGTGACCTTCGGTTGATAAAAGAACTGCGACCTTCGGTTGATAAAAGAACTGCGAACTGCTTAGGAGACGATGCTATATATCTCAAGCTTCTAGAGAAAACAGTTGTTTCACAAATTGCTACTAGACTAAGCTCTTGATGGTGGTGATTGTAGACTACTTCCATGTTCTCTTCTGACCTCACCAGATACTTGAACATTTTCTGCCTTGGATCTTTGCTAGTGGACCATTCATCTGCTTTTTTCAATTTTTGTCTACTTCAATTTCTTAACATCTGCTTTCCTTTTTTTTTCTTCTAGGTAACTATTAACAGCTGCATGCAGGAGGTGCTTTGGTAAAGCTGCTTTGCTTTCCAGTCATCCAACCTGTAGCAATAGCTTCTTCTTCTTTCATGTTTGAGATATCTACCTAGAGGAACCATCTAGCCATATATTCTCTCTGTTCTGTTTTAGGATAATGACTTACATGAACTGTCTCTACTGTATGAACATGAACTGTCTCTACTGTATGAAAGCTGTAGACTGCTCTTAGATTGTCTCAAGGTAGTAGGTTTGTGTTTGGTCTTCGCCTCCAAATTATTGAAGCGAGGCTGTAAGACCTTTTTATTGTTTGGTATGTTACTTTCATTCCAGCAGACAATTGTGTTGCAACTGAGTTTGGAAAATAAATGCCGATATTTGTTTTGGCCTTTGACTACAAAAGAATCCCTGGTGTTATGAAGGTGATGAGTAGCTTTCTTTTCTTTAGTGGCACATCATGTGACAACATGAGGTCCTACTTGTTTCCGTAACGTTTATGGTTGTGTTCATTATCTCAACACAAAAGTTTCAGAAGCAGTTTCCATAGTCACCAAATGGATCAAAACAAAGTAGCCATATATGACACATCCATAGTAACACGGTAAGACACTCTTATTTATTCATGCGCTACAGGATCTATACACGGCACATCATATTCCGTATCCAGCATGTTGCTGTCGCTGTTTCTTCCTCACCTCTCTGCTCTTCAAGGTAAAGTATAGCCTGCAATGTTGGACAGAAAGAAAACCAAGTTCAACTCGACGGAAAACTTTGTTGCAATGAAACCCAATGTTGCCAAACCAAACATTCATGATGGGAACAAAACTACCCACCTCCGCATTTGTAGCCGACAGGGCGATCGGCGAGGTTGCAGCGCTTGGGTATGGTGATTGCCACCCGTGGCTTGATTCCGGCGCTCTTAGCCGTGTCAGACAGCATGACAGCACAGAGGCAGCGCGGAGACCGCCCGAGCCTGTGCACTACAGCGCAGCAGCTGGGTGAAACAGGCGCACGCAGATCTCGCGCCGCCGCCAAGCATGGTGCCAGCCTCGGAGCCAGTTTATCCGCTGAAACTTTCCCGCATTCTCCGGCTCCCTCGACCCTCTGGACCAGCATGACGATACTCGCAATTACTAACATCGCAAGCAAGTAGAGAGACCTCATTGCTGCTATCAGTGGCTTACTCTACGCTCGATCTACGTACCATGATATTCATAGCTTTGCGAGTGTGCATATTTATATAAGGTGGTGGGAGGCTGACGAAGCTCCTAGATGGTAGTATCATTCGTCGCAGTGGACGAGTGCCGCATCATGGCCTGTTTTAGCCTTAATGGAGGAAGCACTAGCCCGACAAAGCTAGCTTGTGCGGAGCATATTCCGGCCTTGGAGCCATTGGACTGCTGACACCTCACGGAGGCCCAAATGATTTCAAAAAGAAACAAAGTTTTGCTCGACGTGAGCCCAACGTCATCCTTACCTCTCATAGCCCAGAAATTGTTGCTCGCTCCTTTGTGCACCACTTGCACCCCGCTTGGATGGAGCGCAACAGATTTTTAGTTTATATTCACGCTGTCCTGATTTTTTTTTCTTTTTTTTTTTCTTTGATAATGATCCTGAAAATTGTATGACTCTTTTTTTTTTTTTGGTTTAAATTTCCAATGCAAGGGTCATTTGAGTTTTTTTGTAATACTTTGTTAATTAATTCTTTTAACTGCTAATGGGCCCGAATTGACTTGAAGCCCACATAGCGAGACCTCTATCAAACGGGTCTTACAATTAGAAAGGTCGGGCCAAGGCACTATTGACATCTAACCTCATGAACACGCACTGATGCATGATAAAATATCGTCATTAATAACCAGCATTTATTATAATCGGTGTTTCGACTTTTCGAGATGCAGATCAGCTTGGATCAAGAATTAATACCATCATAACTTACCTGCTATTCATTCAACCCAATTTTCTATGAAATAATTAGACAGTAGACAATGGCTGTTAACTACCACTATTATTGCCAAAAAAATAAAAAATAAAAAATAAAAGAAAAGAGAGAGAGAGAGAGAGAGAGAGAGAGAGAGATTATTCGGCCCAAACAATTTGCATATAAATATAGGTTAAATTAAAGAATGAAAATTTTGAGAGAGAGAGTGAGAGAGATTAACAATTAGCAGTACACGTGGCACACAATTACTGATCAGGTTCGTGATGACTTGGTAGAAGTGGCACGGTTACAGCCTAGCTAGCTACCTCGCGGAGGCTGCCGACCCGTGATCATGAGCCGGCTATTATCCAGCAAGCATATTTCCACACCCGTTGTTTTGACTGTAATGGAACTACTAGTATAGTAAATTTGAAGCACCCCTACGACGCATAGGAATTGCCGTTGCAGCACCACACCAGTGCGTCTCCGCCCACCTGCTGCTCGTCCTCTCTAGAATTAGGGCATAATTCGCACACTCTGAAAAGAAGACGCCGTTATTCGCTAGCGGATTTGAGAGAGAGAGAGAGAGAGAGAGAGAGAGAGGAACAATCGCCATGTCGAATGAGGAAGATTTCGCGCCCAAGAAGAAGAAATCCGCGGAAGACGCCGAGAATAAGAGGTTCCTCCTCAATTCCTCTCTCTATCATCAATCTTTTCGCTACTTCTTTTTTTTTGGCACGAAATTATCCGAGTTTGTTCTCAATTTCGCGTAAATGTATTACGATTATTTGTGCATTTGAATGATACTGATCATTCCTCCGAAAGATTATAGTAGCACTTGAGATTTGGAGTAGATCTTTAAGCTCGACTAGTTTGCTAGTTCAACGAGCAAACCAGTCAAGCTTTTACTCTCATCAACTTAAATGAGGTTTACTTGTTCTTTTTTTTTTCTCGTGTTGTTGCTGAGCAAATTTCATCTGTGTAGTATCAAACATCAGTAGTTCATAATTTGAGCATAGTTAAAGGGCTTCAGCTTGTAGGCGCATATTTCACCTGGTTAAAAGACGAGACACCGGCTGCTACTGTGCTAAGCAAGTAGATTAGTAGATGGCATCTACTGATGATGTGAAATGTCGGGAAAAGAAAACGACGAAGTATAACTCACCTGTTGTCTAGCAGGTGTGCATGGAAATGAAAAATTGAATCATTTTAAGATGGGTTACCGATTTCTCATTTGGTGTGATGAAAAGAAAGAGATATACCACACTAAAGGGAAAATTAGTGTGTGGAAAATGCTTATACTCAGGGAATACATCATATAATTCTACCATCTGCTGCTTTAAATTACAACTACCTTCACCCATTGAGAGCTAACTTGATATTTTGACAAGGTTAACCTTAACTCAACCATATCACTTGCTTGACATTTGTTTTTGGAAAGGTATACTGCTGGTCAATAATGCATGACTAGAAGTCTAGAACAAGTCACTATAGGAAGGTTTGGTTTTTTTACTGCATATTTTCATCATAAGGTAACAACATCCAGAATTATGAAGATATGACTAGCTGTATTTTGTCGCTATGAGAATAGTAAAACGCTTGCTACATTTTGTCTGCAGGAGGAAGAAAGTGACTCCTGGAAGTTTGATGAAAGCGGTACTCAGATCCGGGGAGGGTGCTGGAAAACCTGCAGAGGGAGATCAGGTAAGATTTTATTTATTATCTGTTTTCATCTGTGCATATCTAAATGATGGTTGGTTTCTGCTGCCATCTGTTTCTATCTAAATTATGGATGGTTTCTCTCTATCTTTTGTCAGATTACACTAGCTACACTAGCTGAAGCCTGTTCAGGCTCCTAGTGGTGGTTTAAACATGGTTCTTGTGTTTCTTATAGTCTGGACCCTCCTAGGCAGTTTCAGAATCTAATGAAATAAGGGTGCTGAATTGTTCTCTTCACTATTTTGCAGGTTATATTTCATTGCACTACTCGAACTTTAGATGGAGCTATTGTCAATTCTACAAGAGCGGAACTTGGAGGTGATTAAGCTATTTTTACTGCCATTTCACTTCTTATTTTACACGGCAGTAATAAATTTTGGTGATTTGTCTGATGTAATAGGTAAAGGAAATCCTATCAGGCTTATCTTGGGAAAGAGCAAGATGATTCTTGGTTTTTCTGAAGGCATTCCTACAATGTTAAAGGGTGAAATAGCAATGGTATCTTCTTTAGATTCTTAGACTTTCTTGTGCTTTGATCTGAAAAGTTTTTTTTGGAGTTTTTTTTGTCAGGATCTATTTTGTAGAAGTCCTTGTGCACGTGTCTTTAAATCACTTTGCTTTAATTCACAATTTTCTTGGAGATATTGATGCTCATCTAGAAGTTTTGAGTGACTATATTGTGCTCGATAAATAATTTAAATGCATTGTTGATGGTTGAATGCGTATGCTGTGAAAAACTAATTTTGTGTTTTGTGGTAAGGAATTGATATGTCCGCTTAATGAGTAATGATTACCTGTTCGATATTCTTCTGTGGGTTGAGAATCTTATATCATGATTTCACTCTAATATGTTTCATTTTCAGTTCAAAATGAAACCTGAGATACACTATGCTGAGGATGACTGCCCAGTCACAGCACCAGAGGGTTTCCCAATAGGTGATGAACTTCATTTTGAAATCGAGATGTTGGATTTCTTCAAAGCCAAGGTAAGACTATCTTTCAGATGGTCTATGCTAATCTAGTTATGACAGAATCTGGTCGGTTCTCTTTAGCCGACATATCTTTTATGACTTTTGTGAATTATCTCCAGATTTTATAGTGCAAAGGTCATGATGCCGTTCTACGTATTGTTGTTTCTCCTATGCAAGCTCTTTCATAATTTTTTTCCCCCTCAGTGTATATGTGTGTGTATGTGCACATACCTAAATAGTTATTTCTTGTTTTTTTTTTCTGTATACATTCACTTTTTTATGCTTTAATCCTTTCTTTCTCATTTTTGGTAGATGGAGCAGATATTCAGTTACTGTATGTTCTGCAATTTTGTTGATTCTTATTTGCCCAAGATTTTGCTATTCATTAACTTTCAATTTATTAAGTTGTGTATTGTTTCCATTACGATATCAAGAGTATTACGAGGTTGCACAGCATTTATATTTTGTCTGCAGCCCTTGTCCGCCATCCTTTTTGTCTTCTTATTTGTCCATACTTTGGAATTCGGTCTCCATGGTGCACCACATATACTTGGGAATACATAGTTTTGGTGTGGCTTGGAGTTCTACATGCTCAATTCTTCATATTTTTTGTTGGTATGTTATCTGCTAATGAATGGTCAGAGTAACTTTTACTCATTTGTCCTTAGTCACCCTACATGATATTTATCGCCAGACCAAATAAGTATATGTGCATAGGGAATACTGGGCCATATATCGCTTTAGCATTAGAAATAATTTGTTAAGTTTTTGAATATTTTGCAAAGGTGACCACCTAAGCTTCCATAAAACCTTAGCGGGCTTTATAGAAATTCGGAGGAACTTACCTATGAGATAAAAAATTGTAGAAATCAGGTTGCTGGTAACCTACTCATATCAGTACACCAACACCTTTGGTAAATAATCGTGACTTGGTTAAACTGTTGCCCACGCCTGAAAATCGTGATGGAATGAACGTCGGCAGGTTGCTGGCAGAGAGCTTTCTATCACTTCCTTGACTGACACAAGCTGTTTTTGAGAAGGCTACTGGCACTTAGTGCCTGGAACCAAAACCAAGATCCTAGGTAGGAGAGCAAGGTTCTGAACAGCTGGCAAAATCAGGCTGCAATTTCAACAGTTCTGTTTAATCCGTTGGAGACGTTTGTCAGCACTCAGCTCTTTTCATTTGCAACCGTAAACTGCTTTAGATTTCTCTGTATGTGTGTCTTTTTTTCCATGGTAAACTGTTAATGATGAATTGTATTAAAGATGTTTTTTGCTTCTTCAAAGTCTAACATCAGCATGTCTCCATTTGCCCAGGTCATTAGTGAGGATTTGGGAGTTGTGAAGAAGGTAATTAAAGCTTTTTCTTCTGGATCCCATGACCATCCAGATAAAACTTTTGTGGTTGAATTTGAAATAGATACGGATTTTTAACCGGCATGGTATTACTTTCTTCTCCATCAGTGTGTTTCTCTTACTTGATTTTGTGTACTTGCTGGTGCTTAAGTTTTTTTTGTAATTTCATTTTTTTTTAATGTCTGTCCTAGGCTCTTAATTTGCTTGCGCTAGATAAAATTATGCTGTCAATAGGTGTTTAGCTTACTTGTTAGAACTATAGCTTCCTTTAATTACATTTTCTCTATAAGAGTCTCTTGATATTTTATACTTACAATTTGAATTTTGTAAAGATGGTGATCTTCTTTGCTATGTAAAGGTGGTTTTATAAGTTAAATTTTACTTTTTTATTTAATATGAATTCAACTACAGAAAAACTGAATTGAACACGCTTCTTCTTGAAAGAATCTTTGTGGTTGTTATACATGATAGATATAACATTTTTTCTTTTTCTAGATAGGGGAAGTTTCCTTTGTATGAAGGCCCAGTGTGTACATTCTGATACTAGTAGAAATGTTATATCCAGTGTTTGCTGTAGTCTTTGTTTCAGTACTATGCTTATTGTTGACCTTTACCTGTGCAGATAACTAATGAAGGGCAAGGATGGGAATCTCCAAGAGAACCTTATGAAGTGACTGCTAGGTGAATGGCCTACTTTTGCATAATTATTGAAAACTCAATAATTATAACCTACTTTTGTCAATCACCGACGTATTTGTGGATGCTACAAGCATGGCTATTGTGCAAGCAGCACAGAAGGCCGTGCTGTAGCACATATCGTGCTGGCACTATGCTGTGACGTGTGAATAAAACATTGAGTTAGATTTGAAGCACATTCAAGTCCATAAATTGGCTGAAATTGGTGCTGAAATAGTGAATTCGTGCCTCGTCAAATCTCGCACAAAAGGAATACTTAATAGTGATTGTTCTTGGTGAGCCTGTTGTGTGACGTGCTTTTACTATTTTCAGGATTACTGCTAAGACGGTAGATGGGAAGGGAATTCTGCTTCATAAAGAAGAACCTTACTTCTTTACTTTCGGTAAATCTGAGGTCAGCAGATAGTTCCTTTCTTTACGATGGTATCTTTGGGTTTTTTCTGGGTTTGTTGTATAGGAAAGTTGTATACTTGAGCAACTATATGCTTTCTGACAGAGCTGTAGTGGAAGTCATTGAACTGAGTTAGATGCTTTGAGGCAGAAATCTCCCCTTTAGTAGCCTGTTGTGTTATTATCTATGATTCAACTTACTCTATTGCGCTGTTCAACTTCAAAGCCAACCAGTTGTTGTGGTTGAACCTCTATTTTCGCTGAAAACGTTTTAAAAAGTATGTATACTAAGTGTAAACTTATCCTCTGGTCAATCGGGGTTGCTTTTTCCTTCTCATATGGTGTGTATAATTTCTGTGTTTATCTAGTTTAGGTACCAAAAGGGCTTGAGATGGGGATTGGAACAATGGCACGTGGAGAGAAGGCAATAGTTTATGTCAACAAAATCTATTTAACAAAATCTTCTTTAATGGCATGTCTAGAAGGTCTTGAAGAGGTTCAGTTCGAAATTGAACTAGTTTACTTTGTTCAGGTACGTTCACATTCATTTTAAATAGCGAATAGCTTTCATTTCATGTAAAACTTTGAATATTGTTGGGTTGCTGAAATTCGGCTGTTGTTTTCTTCTTTTCCGGAAATTTACATTATACTAACATGATATGTACTAAAAGGTGAGAGATATGCTTGGTGATGGACGGCTAATAAAGCGACGTGTAGTTGATGGAAGAGGTTCACCACTCCTCTACATTCAGTAGATTGATATCTCCTTTATAAGACTGCATCACATTTTCATGTCATAACCTAGTAATTAGTTTTGGTAAATGTGTTTCAAGTGAATCCAATGAAGGATGAAAATTGGTTTCATCAATTAGTGGGTATAAAATCAAATTATGGCATCATCATTATCATTATCATTGTTATTTATTTATTTGTTGGTGATATGATAGTATAACTTATTTGTCACCATGACATATATATGGAATGATTTTAGGTGAGTTCCCTATGGACTGTCCTCTTCATGATAGCTTGTTAAGGGTTCATTACAAGGGAATGCTGCTTAACGAAGAAAAGACTCTGTTTTACGATACAAGAGTTAATAATGATGGCGAGCCATTGGAGTTCTGTTCTGGAGAAGGGCTAGTGAGCATCATACTTTTATCTTTCCACAAATTCTTATATTGGAAGTTGTTTGTTTTCAAGGGACCTACCTTTATTGAGATTTTCAATTGGAAATGCTTATCTTCCCTTTTGTTGCTTTCCATCAACAATAGCAATAAATGGATATGGATACTTATTAGCTGGAGTTGCTTACGGTCCATTGCTTCCTTATCTATTATAAAGCTACTGATATTATTCTAAAAAAGAAGGTTGAAATAGTATAAACAGTAAAAGTAGTAGGAATTTCTTCAAAATTAGCTAATGTTCAGTGCTTCCTTTGGATGTCATGATGTCCAGGGGGTGCTCCATTGTAGAATTAAAATGCTTTTGATCCCTTGAAACTTTAAATTTTTTTATTTTATTTTTAAGAAACATATATTTCATCTTTTGGTAGGTGCCCGAGGGACTAGAAATGTGTGTTCGGCTAATGCTTCCTGGAGAAGTGTCTCTTGTCACTTGCCCTCCGGATTATGCATATGATAAATTTCCAAGGTTTACTTTACCTCTATGTTAGATGTCTGTTACTTCTCCAAGTGAATTTTGTATGATGTTAAGTTGTGCTGCAGCAGACCAGCTAATGTTCCTGAAGGAGCTCATGTCCAGTGGGAAATTGAACTACTTGGCTTTGAAATGCCCAAGGTAACCAGGTTTTCAAATGCTCCGAACATCCAATGCTAATTTGTGGAAAAATGAATTGTATGATATAAAGCATATCCAACAGACTCCATCTTTAAGCCTCATATTTTTATTCTAGACCAAAGCGATCCACGTTAATTTTTATATGAGATCGAAATAAGCACAATTGTTATGGATTGACTGCATATCTTTTAAGAAAGGCGCAGTTCAGTGATAAATATGTCATGGTCCAAGTTAACTTTAGATTCAGATTCTACGGTCTCTTATTCTCTTGCATGACTACATGTACATGCAGGACTGGACTGGCTTAACCTTTCAAGAAATCATGGAAGAAGCAGAAAAGATAAAAAATACGGTATGAACTATGAAGATATGATAAAGATTACTTAATTATCACTGCCAAAAACACTCATATCTATGTTATTTTTTTAATTATAGGGGAACAGACTATTCAAAGAAGGAAAGTTTGAACTTGCAAAGGCAAAGTATGAGAAGGTATGACTTTTGCATTTGATAGCTTTGGTGCACTTAAAACATTTTCTATTTCACTGACTGTTGTGATTGGCTTAATTCTGAATCATAGAATATTGAGCTGAAGGGATGAGTTTCAGATTTCTAAAACAAAACATTTGGAGAACAAAGTGTTTTTTTTTTTTTTTCCAGAGAGAGAAAGGTAGCATGCTAAGGTTAGCATGCTACCTGCTTCATTTGTTTTTTTTAAGAAATAAACTTAGATGGAAATGTGAAGCAACTAGGCATCGAACTTGGGACCTTGGGTACCAACCACCAAATCCTTCGCCACTTGCGCTAGGGACGGTCGGTTTTGGAGAACAAAGTTTCTTTATTGAGTAGGTGGTAACTCAACTAGAAAAGGAACAGCCCAATGCGAAGAGTTAACATATGCGGCCTTATAGCTGCATCTGGAGAGTTTCTTTCTACAAGCCAAATACGTGAACTCATCTGGTAATGGATCTATGTTAACGCTGCAGAAAGGTCCACCCTCCAGGTTAAATACTTGAGGATTTTAGGTACCTTGTGGAAGTGACCAACCTTTTTTGCTGTAGTGTATATATATATATATATATATGTATGTATATTCAGGGAATACAATGTAGAATATTGGTGTGTTTCTCTGACTTTATAAAAATCAGGCATAAGCATTAGAACCTGTAACTATGTTCTTAATATATACCTCAAAATCATTCATATAGACCACATTTTGAGCTTTAGAACTATCCTTTAACCAACAAATTGGGTTTCATGTTCTCATTGGGGCATCTTTAGTTTAGATTATTTGTGGTTATTTTTTGCTATATGATCTATAGAAAATATACAAGTTTCACAATAGTACCGTATTAAAACTTTTGGCAGCAATTTATCATCTCTGTTTATGTATATATGTGTCTGATGTTGCTCTAGAATGTTCTTCCATAGTTATTGGATCTTTAAGCTTTAATTTTTCTCTTTTGGATTTTGCAGGTGATTCGGGAGTATAATCATGTCAACCCACAAGATGACGAAGAGGGAAAAATATTTTTGAATTCAAGGGTATGGCGGTTGTTAATATCTGCCCAATTACTTGCTTATGTGCCAAAGTCATTTCACATAATTCAACAGTTTCTAAGTGGTATTAAAATTATCTTATTGAATTCAATATTGAATCTTCCTCTCTTTATGATGGCTGCAGAACTCGCTGCATTTGAATGTAGCTGCTTGTTATCAGAAAATGGGCGAATGCAGAAAATCAATTGAGACATGCAATAAGGTGCGGAGCTCTAAATTTCAGAAGAAATATCAGCTCCTTAAAAGCTCTGATTCTATTTCTAATCTGGGCTCTAATAGATGCTTTTAAGCTGGTTCTGTTAGGTTTATACTAACTGTTTCTGATCTTACTGTACGAATCACATCTAATTACTCGATTAGCCCATAGGAACCGACTTTGTTGTATTCAATGCTAGTAGTTTGCTTTTTCCCATTGGTGTCTGTCTTGACCGGAATAATATTATGCCTTTAAACTTTCTGAGTTTCCATTTCCGGAGAGCAGGTATTAGATGCAAACCCTCTACACGTGAAAGCTTTATATCGACGAGGCATGGCTTACATGTTAGGTGGAGAGTTTGATGAGGCAAAGAAGGATTTTGAAATGGTTGGTTTTAACACTTGCTTTTTCCTTATAAGTTCTAAGAACCTACTAGCCTGTGTAATTGCTCAGTCGGATATTCATCTAAGAGCTGGATGTGAGCTTGCTTTTACTTTCAGATGGTAACTGTAGACAAATCTTCGGAGCCTGATGCTGCTGCTGCTCTTCTTAAGCTAAAGCAAAAGCAACAGGCAAGTATATGACAGACTCATTCCTAACTGAGCATTACCACAGAAGAGAAAACAGTAATAGTATTATCTTTTCCAAATTCAGGAAGTGGAGAAGAAGGCCAGAAAGCAGTTTAAAGGGCTGTTTGACAAGAAGCCAGGGGAGATTTCTGAAGTGGGAGCTGATTCAGAAGATGGGAAGAGTCTGGACAACCCCACAAGCAAAGTTGAGGCAGAAGAAAATGATGATGGCAACGGGAGCACAGATTCTACCCCAAACACAGGAACAGACTGCGCTTTTGAAGGTGAACGGATGGGATTTTTGGGCAGACTCTGGCCTTCAGGTAGAAGAATCCTCTCGGCCCTTGGTTTAAACAGGTGCTCTGTACTGTGAGTAGATGCAAGGTTGCAGAAATTATCATATTTTTGTTTGGAAACGGCGAGAAATAGAACACCGTAAAGTGAGCTTATTACACATACCCTACTTTGTGTTTCATACTATAATGCCGCGAGGTGTTGTTGTATTATGCATACTGAATTATTTCCTGTGGAAGAAAGTACACGAATCCTAATCCGTGCAATGTTTAGGTACCACCAATAAGTGATAGCCGTAACTTGTGATCTTATAACCTTGTTTCAAATAGGTTGAAATAAGTAAGTCGTGTTACAAGAGAAGGATAAAATGGTTGCTAGAGTAGGGAAGTGTAATATAAGTGAAGGACAGGGGTTAAGTTGTAATAGCGGAATAGGGCAGTGGGGCACGAGGACGTCCGTATATTTTGCTCTTTCAAAATAGTGAGGTTTACACTTTACAGAGGAGGCTTCCTCGCTAGAACAGCCTTCGGACCCTGCATTAGGATCAACACACTTTGCTTGCCTGAATCATACCGACAATCCATAAGACAAATTGAAGAACCCCCCCCCCCCCCCCCCCCCCCCATCTTTTTCCTTGGGTTGCCTCATGAACCCAATAATAGAGGCTAAATAGCAAAATATAATTTATTAAACTAAATTTGGAATCTGATACCTTTGGTTCCAGTTAAGTTTGGAATTAGATGCACTTGGTCATAGTTAGTGCCGAAGTTCCATTTGCATAAAAAAAAATGTGTACTCTGTTCTCTTCTATAATCCCAGTGGGCAGTGTGATGCTAGTCTAATAAGAATACAAAGGTGTTTAGCAGGCCTCATCAAAGCCTATTTATCGTTGGTGGTTAGCCCTCATCATTGCAAGAATATAACATCTTAAATAGGAGGGTCCCCACAAACTTGGTTGATTAAAAGGTAGCAAATATTTAGTGAGGTCAGAGGCGCAGATTTAACACAACCATTTCAATGGCCTTAAAGTCCTTGCATTGCATCAAGTACAGCTCTGAGATGATCAACAGTAAAGTTATTTTCAGTGGGACCATGTGTATGTGTACATTAAGGGCATGTTTGGTTCGCGATTGGAATAGGAATGAGAAATGAAATTGGATTGCTTTGGAATGGAAAATGGAATGACGAATCATTCCAAGATGTTTGGTTCATTAATGGAATGGGTATCGGAATGAAAATCTAGAATTTTTTAGAGAGTGTTTTGATTAAGAGAGAGGAAAGTGATGAAGGGAGAGGAGGGGAGGTGTTGGTGGAAGAGAATTTTTAGTAGTTTACTTGGGAATGGGCCAATTCGGTATTCAAGGCCGGATTGGACCATCAATAGATTTAGTCATTCCCATTCCAAAGTGGAATGGGAGTTGGAATCCGATTCCTTTAAAACAAACAACAATTATTGAAATCAATAAATCCCATTCCGATTTCATAGTCTAAAATAGGTGAACCAAACATGCCCTAAATTTACTCCAACAGGCCTCTCTTTGGTGATTTATACAATGAACGAGCGGCTGCAGCACCGAAATGGGCTCTATTCATATGACGGTGTAGACTGTTAGAGGTGATCGCTTGAAGCCAACAAACTCCATTCGAAAGAAGAGCATAAGTACAGTACAAGCCATGTGCTCCTACAGCATTGCCTGTGATGTTGTTCGCTACCTTGTAGGGTCGTGAACAGGAATATTAATGATGCCTTGGGATTCTTTATAGCTAGCTGTACGGGCAAATGCTTACTTTATTTTATCTCCCAGTTAATTATTATCAGTATCATACTACGACTCACCGACTCCTGTAATTGTTGGCAATTCTAAGTCTAAATCTGACTGCCGACACGCTGTACTCTGGAGTTAGCCATAGCAAACAAAGTCTTTAAAATGCCCCTTTTTTTTTGTCGTTGACATAACATGCTATGTTAGTATATAATTTAAATACTTCAAAAC
This sequence comes from Puya raimondii, assembly GCA_016920855.1. NCBI lineage: Eukaryota > Viridiplantae > Streptophyta > Magnoliopsida > Poales > Bromeliaceae > Puya > Puya raimondii. Next base: position 88,963,532 of record JABWPP010000049.1, read on the forward strand.
TTCACATTATATTATTACTAGTTAATTCCTAGCGAGTGTTTTGGACTTGGTGGGAGCGAATGGAGCACCTCCCAATTATGAATGTGATAGCGAGTTTCGATCCGAATCCGATTAATTTAAGAAGGTTATATGGTTTAAGTTGACAAGCCACTGCGGTTGTTACTTTATTTTTTTATTTTGAGAGAAAAATAGCATCATATCCGCTTCGTTTATTTTTTTAAAAAAATAAACTTAGTTTGAAATATGAATTAACTAGAATTTAAATTTAAGATCTCGAATATCAATCATCAAGCTTTTTACCACTTGCGCTGGGGGACGGTCGGTAGCTGTTGTTACTTGTTAACGCAGCAGCGGCGAGACAAGGGGAATCACGAGGGCGGTAGACCGCCAATGAAAGCGGGCCGAAACCCACTGGCGTGACGTAGCCGGCGGGCCCCACAGTTCATGACCTCATCGTCGGGCGTGGGCCCCACTTATTATTTAATTTTTAATTAATTAAAGTAACAAGGGAAAGACTTCCCGCGGGCGAGGAGGGGCCGGGCCAGGGCGGGAAAGGCCGCACCCTCTCTCTGAGCTCTCTCTCTTTCTCTCTCTAGAGTCCTACACTGCCCCTCCCTCCTTTCTTTTCGAGGGCTTTTGTGCTTTGTCCCTCTCTCGTGACCGCAGCGCCACTCATCTATTTCCATACCCCCACCCCCATTCTCTCTTCCTTCACTCCACACTCCACGCCCCTCCACTCTACTGCAACCCCATTCCCCACTCTGCTCGTGATAAGTTCAGGATCTCAAGCCTAGATTTTCTTCTGTTTTTTTCTTTTTTTCTTCCCCCCCCCCCCCCTTTTTGAGGAGGGGAAAAGGGGAAATAACTACTACTTATTCAGAGGAGTTGGGATCCTATCGAGTTATAACTCGGAGAAACCTCGGATCGGGGCAAGGCGGAGCAGATCGCCCTCTCTCTCTCCCGTTTTATCTGCTTACTTCTTGGTTCGTACGGTACGCCTTCGTTCCCTAATCCCTACCCGTCTGTTTATTCGATTTTTTATAGTTGATATCGGTAGTGCTTGCTGTTAGATCACGTCTTCTTCTTTGAGTTCCTGATTATTTCGGTATTAATTTCGTCACATCCACACCGAATTCCCGTAGATGAAGGAGGAGTAGTCTTAGAGTAGCGTAGGGATTTTGGCTGTTGGATTCTTTAGTTTGTTGCCATAGATTGTGCGGTGAGGGTGGTTGTACGAGTTAAAGAGGAGCGGTTCATGAGAATCAGAAAGCACTAATTAGTAATTGCAATGAATGAGTTTGTATTCCTCTAGATGTTAATTAACCATCTACTGCAAATAGCAAAACTCAGGTCCATTTGATGTTCTCTCAGACTTTGTCAAGTCTGAAACTGGTGTTTTAGAATGTAAGTTGCTTGGGAAGAAGATTCAATTAGCGGTAAAAGTTTTATTAGCTTAAAGCCCCTCCTCAAGTGTTAAAATGGTGTTGGTCTTTGGTTCTAGAGCCGGCAATGCCTTGAATTGCCCATCTAATGTAAGTTGCTTCGAAAAAATATCTATGACAATCTCCGTAGTTGTTGTATTCTGTTATCTTGTTTTACAACCTTATAAATATGGAGTGGCATATTGGAAGTTATTATATCTAATATCTTATTTGCAGTTGCTTATATCAGAGGAGCATATGCTGACCTCAACATCTCGTCATTTCCGATGATATTGGATTATTTATTATTATTTTTACAAAGCGTATATTGAGGACGTTGTTGAGATGAAATAGTTTGGATTGCCATGCTAAAATTGTGAAATGCTGCCTGAAATGCAAGTAGACAAAGCAGGGCATGAAGAAGGTTCCGTAATGGCTGACAATGGGCAGGCCAAAAGGAATTCGCTACAGCTTCAGTTGAGAAAGGAAAAGGTCTTAACTCCTACTAAAAGCATGAACATGAAATATGAAGACAAATTCGCAGTAGTAAAATCGAGAAAGATCACTGAAGAAGCAGTTTCAGAAAAGTATGCTGCAAAAAGGAGCTCAGTCCCGTCTATGCCCTTGAGAAGTTCAAAACCATGGCCTGGGAGGAAGGCGACTGATATTGATGAGTTAGTCAAACATAGAGTAAAAGTTCCATCATATCTCCAGACAAAGGAGACAGAGGACAGCATTCAAGAGAGAGCATTGAGTTTTGGAGTTATGGACTGGGGCCTTCTCGAGAGATGGACGTACCACAAGAAACATGTGACAAATGGCAGTAATAGGGTTACTCCATGTAGCGGCAGCGAGTGCAGTGCGCCCTCTAAGGAAAAGCAATCAATGATCAAGACTGCCCTTCATCATTCTTCTTCTACAAGTGGGCAAACTTATTTCTTGCATAAATACTCAGAAAATGCCACATTTTCTCGGGATCCAAGTCCTTCATTGTCAAATGTTTTTGCTGCAAATGACAAGCATCTTGATTCAGATTATGAATTAGGTGCTGATGGTCACAATGTGCCTCTATCTTTAGACTCTTGCACTTCATCGTCTGATAAGATGACAGTGGCTAAAGATGATAGAACTGAGAGAGCGGCAAGAGCTGGAGAGTGGCAAGAGATGGATAGCTTCCCCCACCGGAACAATGTAAAGGATCATCTTCAACAGAGACTTGTGAGCTCTGTGGCTTGTAATGATGGGATGGAATCTGAAAAAATTCAAGACAGTTTTTCTGAAAAACTTCAAGGAAATATCCAATGGAGCTATCAATGTTCTTGCGTTCCAAAATCCTGTCCACTCCCTCGTACTGTTTTGGCAGAAGAACCTGATGCAGTTAGCACTCTTCTGAGTGAGGACATTTCAAGAAACACTGAAGAACAAGATAAAAATGGAAACAGAAACCTAGTTATTGCTAGTGCACTTGACAGATTAGGTCAGTGTGATGTAAAATCGACAGCTGCGGTCGAAAAGAAATCACCAAATCATCTTGCAATTGGCGGACAAAATCGAATGAGCCGCAGTTCGAGTTTTAAGGACTATTCATCTCTTCAACAGTTTGAGTCGGTCACTCCTGCAGATAAATGTGCCGGAGATAGAGCAGCTTCAAACAGCAGGGGGAGGCGTAGCCCCCTGAGAAGGATGCTAGATCCATTACTGAAGCCTAAAGACCATATCTATATTTCCCCTCCGGCTGACTCTTCAAAAATTCAGCATTTTCGTAAGTCAAGCAACTCCAATCATCCTCTGAATGTAGCCAGCAATGTTCCTAATAACAGTGAGTTACACCTTCAGCACAAGAAAGAAGCTGCGTCAACAAGGCAAGCACTTCTGCAGCTGTCTTGGAAGAATGGTATGCCTTTGTTTATGCTCTCATCTGGCGGCTGTGATATCCTTGCCGCTACTGTGAGAAAGAAAAGCTTATCTGACAAGGATGGTGTTGAATGTGTATATACAATATTTACTGTTGAAGAATGCAAAAAGAGAAGTGCTGCATGGGTTAGATCAGGAAACAAAAGTAAGAAGCAACAGTTGATCTCCGCCATTGTCGGTGAGATACGGGTTTCGTGCACCCAGTCAATGTGCCATGACTTGAAAACTTGTCATGCTATGAAGCAGTTTGTTTTGGTTGGTTTTCAACTAACACCAACATCTGATGGGCCTGCTGATTCCCGATTTAATACAGAACTTGCGGCCATTGTTAGCATGGTTTCACAAGTGCCAGAAACTTCTAATGCGGATTCAATGCCAGCAAGTTCAGCTACAAATTTATGCTCTTGGTGCCGACTAAGAAACTTGCAAGCTGAGCAGAGCAGCAGTGTCTTAGTAGTACTTCCAAGCGGCATCCATGGCTTGCCAATTTCTGGAGAACCAGCACCTTTGATCGAGAGATGGAAATCTGGGGGAGCATGTGATTGTGGCGGTTGGGATGAGGGTTGCATGCTAACTGTACTTACTGATAGCTCTCAAGAGTGCAGGAGCTCTGGTTCTGTCGCAATTTGTCGCAATACAGATGGCACTCAGCGATTCGATTTGTTCACTCAGGTTGCTTTTATATTTATTATTCCTTCTGGGCTTCTACTTGATTACCCATTATTAATTGTACTTCAAAAATGATAATTCCTACTTAATCTTTCAGGATAGATATCGAAAAGATGGTCATGCTTTCAACATGGTTTCTTTTAAAGAAGGACTATATACGGTTGAGTTTAAGGCGTCCATCTCTCTTCACCAGGCTTTTGCCATTTCTATATCAATGCTTCACGGCAAGAACCATACCAAACAAGTAGAAGTTCAATGCGTACAGGAGCGTGTGTTTGCATGCCATGAACGGAAAACTACTGCAAGAAATCAAGACAATGTGTCCAACTATCTGCCTCTTTCTCCTGCTGGGCGAGCTTAATGACCTTACCATTATATTAAGAGGTATGGTCTTCAAATTGCATCTCATGTACCGTACGCTGTATATCTATAGGCAGAGATGGACTGCATGGAAGTAGCTTATCCCTTTTGAGGATGCTTTTGTTACCAAGACATGGCTTACTCTATTAAGCCTCATTATATTGTCCTTTTAACATTACAAGCGGATCTGTTTGAAAAAACCATGTACGTACCTGTATAGATATTTTCTGTATCATATGGCGCAGTGCATTGTAGGCAATTTCTCTATTGAAACGTATGGGAGATAGCTGTATTGAACTCTCCAGATAGAGAATTCTTGGTAGGTGGTTTGCTTGAAGCATTGTATAATTTGGTTGGCCCAGGGCGATAAGAGGCGACAAAACATATATGAATACAAACAACACACCAATTTAATCACATTACCTAACAGCGAGGCACGAGGCATCAACCGACAGACGCAAAAGCAATTATTACAACCAAAATAACCTCATCAGATGGATACGGATCATCTCTATATACAAATTAATCGTGAATCCTGATCATTCTTTTTGGGCGTTGTTGCTGATCATTTTGGTGAAAATTAACAGAAAATGCTAGCATCTCAAGCAGTCAAAATTGAGCTTTATTTGAGTGGCTGAACAAGTTTAGGAGTTGTGGAAGAGAGCATCAGTGAGCTCAAGAGAGCTAAATTGTTACTCCAGTACCCGGAGACCAAGCTATTCTAATTACAGCCACCATCAAAATTTCGTAAGCTGCAATATTTACAATCTGACTGTTGAAGTCGCTTTGCTGACGAAGAAGAATCGTCATGATTTTCTATCTTCCTCTAATGTCGAATCTGGTTCATCTAAATCTATCGCAGCAACCTTGGACGGTCCAATCCTTCCGGTAGTTTGAACCCTACCAGGCAGTGGGGTTCCTGGATTCTTCACTTTTACGTCATTGCTCTGCCCTGATTCTTGACTACCTCCTTCCCTGAGGTCGCTCGGCGGCAAGAAGCAGTCGATGGAGAGTCCCCATATATTAAAATCCACCTCTTCGATCGTCCACGTCTCTTCCATGCGTGTTCTCGTATTACCGTCGTTGTTATCCCCAAACCGGAAAAGCGAGACATTGGAGCGCCCGGCATGAGCAATGTTGATGCCGTCAACGGGGCGGTAGTCTTCGATGTGGGACTCCATGGTGGTCTCCCAGTATACATTGCCGTGGTCGGACTTGATCTGCAGGAGGTGGGAGTCTTCGAGCTGGACGAGGAGGCCTGTGCGCTGGCTAAAATAGCCCCACACAGTGTGCCTGATGATCTCCACGCTACTGCTGTTCCGCGCACGCAGGGTGGCAGCTTCCGCGTCCAGCTTCAGCACGAAGCAGTCCTCGCCGTTGACAGTCTTCTCGCCAGTGCACGACGAGTTTGAGAAAAGATTTGCGGTCAACATCGGATCGAGGCCCTGTCGGTAGTGACACAAGGTGGTGTTAGCTAGCTACGAATCCAAAAAGAGGCCAAGGTGATCCCGACTGACATTGCAGTTTGCAATCTGAGTAACAAAGGCTTAAATTTGTTAGTTGTTTTGACAGTGGTGATGCTTCAAAAGAACCGTAAATTATGCATCTACTCCTAGGTTTACTGAAGCGTTTCTGTGTTACCCAAAAATTGAAAAAAAAAGAAAAAAGAAAAAAGAAAATATCCCAGGAATCAAACAGTAAATTCACCGACACTTGGATGACTGCTGGGATAATTACGGCAATTGCACGTAACCATCGCGATTGCAGGAGTAGGTAATAATAAGAAAACTGAAGTCGCAATGATTAGGAAGTTCCACATTTAGACAAAATCATGAGAGCTAGCGCCATTTCAAGGATTAGCTGGAATTGATAGTAGTACACACACATTTGTTGGAGTTATTGTAGAATAAGATAGAAGAACAACTCTCCTTGTTATGCATCGTTAATTTGTCAATGGATTGGCAAATGACTAAATAAAAGCCAATTTAAGTAAACTCTTGTTATTTGTCCTTTGAACAGTGAAGTGTACGGTACACCACCGAGGAGGTAAAAATAAAAAATAAAAAAATTGGAGTGTCATCAATACAATAATCGCGCTCAGTAGGTGGGGATGGGCGACGCCCACCAAACCATGTGCTTTGTCTAATCTTTGCTGCGTGCTTGCACGTCGCGTTGGGGAGTCCCATTCACACACACGTACACAGACTAAAAAATAATTAGAGTAATTTCTATGTTTTAATTAGATTTTATTTCTACAAGCGAGCGATCATTTGACCTACGGGTTAATCCTTTGCACACATTTGACCCGGCCTGCCTTAAACCTAACTAAAGAACTAAATTAGGACAAAGAGCAACACTAAATTTACAACCCAAATGGGTTGTAATTCTACGGCTAATTCGTCGTCCAAGGGCCAACTTCTTTTCTGGTATTGAACTTAGCATTTCGATCTCCAAATTAAACAAATAGTCTATGAAGGAGTAATTCGGGTCAGATGAAATTGGTCCAAATAGAATTAATTAAGGAAAATGAAGAAATTAGAGCCGTGGTCGGCACCTCTCCACCACTAAGAAATTAAGGTGGATTTAATTAATATTAAGGAAAAAGAAAAATATGTTGTTGGTGCGGGGAATCATATGTTTGAATAGTAATATTGGTGGATATCCTCCGTTAGTATGAAGAAGAGAAATGCCAAGTTTACGAATAAAAAAAGGCAGTACAAATTAAAATCGGATAAATGACTGCAACAAGAGAGAAGTAATTAAAATCTGAAACAGAAGATAGATAGCATTACTAATTAATTAATTAATTAATTAATTAATTATAATGCGGCGCACCTGAAGAGAACGGCGGAGCGGCCGCGGCGGGCCTCTGGAGGCGTGCGATTGGTGCCACGGCGTTTGGCGCCACGCGACCCTGCCGTCGCTGCCCGCGCTGATCTTGCAGCCGGACACGACCAGCTCCAGGCACCACAGGTCCGGCTTCTTCTGCCAGAGCACGAACCCTCCCATCTCCCCCCCGTGAGTACTATTTACCCCTCCCTGCTTGCTCCCCTTCTTGCGCATGCTGCTGCTGCTCCCGTTCCCGTTCCCGTTCCCGTTCCCGTTCCCGTTCCCATCCATGACGCCGCTGTCGTTCCCGTTGAGCTCCGATGCCGTCATCCTCACCTTCCCCATCGCGTACATGCTGCTCACCGCGCTCAGCGCCCCCTCCCCTCCCGACGCCGCTATGTACTGCTGCACGATGTACTTCGCCATCGAACTTTCCTGCACATATATATATATATATATATATATAACAAATTGATCAGTTGTCACTCTTGAATCGTTTTTCTTCTTCTTTTTTTTCCCAATATCGGATCGAGTTTTTCTTATCCTTCTCTGCTGCCGTCGATCGATGCAGGTGAAAGCGTAGTGCAAAAAATAAAATAAAATAAAAAGAAAAAAGAAAAAAGAAACTGGAGGCAGGAGGCAGGAGGCAGGAAGGAAGGAAGGAAGGAGGCATGCACGTACGATGGGGTCTTGTTGGAAGTGGTGGGTGATGAGAAGTGGGGCGGAGTGGTCGGGTTGGACGACGGGGAGGGGGATGAGGGGGGCGCCGATGACGCCGAGCATGAGCTGGAGCTCTCCGCGGCTGACGAGGGAGGAGTGGGGCTCGGGGGATGCAGCGGCGAAGGCGAAGGCGGAGGCGGAGGCGGAGGCGGAGGCGGAGGCGGAGGCGGAGTGGGAGTGGGAGTGGGGTCGCATCCAGGCCTTGACGTTGGTGCAGCCCACCAAGTGCTTGGTGCCTCCTCCTGATCGGGAGCTGCTGCCGGCGGACGCGAACATCTCCTCCGGAATGGGCACCTCCAGCACCGTGTCCAGCGCATCTTCTCTCTCCAGATTCGGGCACAGCTTCCTCATCGAAACGAGGAGCTGCCACCCACCCTACCTATCTCTTCTTCTTCTTCTTCTTCTTCTTCTTCTTCTTCTTCTTCTTCTTCTTGCGCGCTCTTCTTCTTCTTCTTCTTTTGTTAATTGTTGCTGCCTTGTGTGATAATTAAGTTGCTGCCTTGTTTGTAGTGGTGGACTATGGACTACGGCCTCTATGCACTATGATCGGAAGAGAAAGAGAGAGAGAGAGTGACGGGGCATGCAATCAGAATGCAGCTGGCGCACAGTTAGAATTTGAGGCGGATGGGCCGTCCCTTTAGTCGTCGTGGCCGCACGCACGCACGCTCTCCTTCCCTCCTCCCTCTTTCTCTCTTTTCTTTTTTTTCCTTCTATTTTTTTTTCTTCCTTCAATTTTTTTTTTTTTTTTTTTTTGTGAAATGGATTTTTATTAAAAGTTAACTAGGTACAGATTGCGAAGTATCACAGTTTCGCGCATCTAGTAACAAAATATTTTGTAGTTCTGGAGGATGACTATATTTCTAAAAAGTAAAGCTGTTAGCATGTCTATCAAAATGCGCAAGTCAATCAGCTGCTTGATTAGCTTCGTGAGGGATGTGACTAATACGAAAGGAACAAAATGAGTGCAAAAGTGAGAAACAGTCAGTAAAGATAGATCTTTGCTTCCAAGGGATCTCCGTTTTCCTCATTAAAATCTTTGCTTCCTTCAATTTTTCAAAACCTTCGCCTGTCTGATCAATGAGATTAACTACCGCGTGCACCGGGTGCATCGTTACATCCTCCACTCGCTCTCTAATTAATCTTTCCACTCCAATCATCAAATTCTAAACCTAAGAAAAAAAAGAGAAAGCCTTATATATATGTTGAATTTAAAATATTCAAAAAAGTTTAGTTTCTTAAAAAAAGAAAAAAGAAAAAAAAGAAACGATTGTTATAATTATCCAACTAAAACAGTATTTTTTTCTGGTTCTGGTGTACGCAATCACCGGGGTGCGTGCGACAGTTTCTGCCAATCTCTTGGAGAGAGGAATCTTTGAAAATTATTATTTTTTTGCTTTTGATTTGGATACAACGGCTGCTGTTTTTCTAATATCGGATATTGGGGCCGGTCGCTCTTTTCTCCATCTTGACATTTCGGGGGGAGGGGGGGTGCTTGCAGCTTGCCTGATGAAATGGCCCCACGTCGGTTCGTGAAGCAACGAGGACCGTCCGATCGGGGATGAGGGCTGGGAGTGGCTCATTAAACCGGTTCATTGATTGCCTCTCTCCAGAATCTCTCCCCCTGGTTGCTAGGATCACTTGCGACCTTACCGGGTCGGACAGCTCACCTTGTCGGTCTTTTTCGGGTTAGTAATGGAAAGAAAGAACTGTGGGAGGGGTGGAGACTATAGATTTACGTGCCATCCAGGTTGCTGATGCTCGCCATGTACAACAAACAAACTACATGAACGGTGTTTGCGATCGACACGCGTCGTTTCTGATCTTAATTAAGATTTTCTTCCTTCCAGTACTGCAACTGTTCGTAGAATATTTGTTTTCACATATTGTTGGTGCACTAACATTTAATTACTATATATTTATAAGACTTAAATTATTATGATAGATTTGTAAATATATTAATAATTTATAAAAGATTCTTGCAAATGGAGGACTCAAAACATTGGGTTTTTTTTCTTCTTTCTTTTATATAACCCGTTCTTCGAAAGGTGGCGCGCATTCTGTGTCCATGCCCATCGTGTAATTAAAATCCTTTTCCATTAATCAACTAAACTCCACGGTACCGAAAAATATTTAAGAACGTTTTTGGTGGTCCCTCTAGGCCTCTACTCCCTACCTACCATACACATCGGCTGCCCGGAAGATGCAAGAAAACTGGTGAATGAATGGGCCGGATCTAGATGGGCCTCAGCGGAGATCCGAATGGGCCACTTTTGGTACGGCCATCAGATCATTCAGTCCAAGCGCGGCCCAACTTGGCATTGCGCGGCCCCAAATCGAACTGCCCAATTTCGGCCCGACTCGGCCTAATCCAGCAATCTGTACACCATCGATCTGTGCCAAACTGATGTGATGTGCTCCATCTTGTGCAAATTTTCTTTGCTCCCTGGTTACTTTAGTTTTGTTTTGTTGATAAGCTAAAGTGCTTCTTCTTTCTGTTGAATTAGTGCTCGTTTGGATTGTTAATGGAATAAACTTCCTTACACAAAGCAGCCGACCGTTTGTTAGTGCATTTTGGAGAACTTAATCATCACTAATGCATAAACTCACCCTTAGCAAATAAATGTGCAAGGTATCTCATAATTACATACACCTCCGAGACTCCCCATCTCCTATAACAGTGGTTGGTGCCCAAATAAAGGATTATTCAAAGCCCAGTTGCACTAACATTTGTCATCTCATTGTGTTTCTTTTTGACTAAATGTTTTGATCACTACAACCACTCTAATCAATGTTTTTGGTGCCCAAATTCAATAATGAGGTCCCCATCCACTCTGGATGGATTACTCAAAAAGGTAGATTACACATGGAGTACGGGGGCAGAGATCTTTAGGACGAAGCACATCGAGAGCGATTGTCACTCGATTCCTAATCATTAGAATACCAACTTGCTGTTAGTTCCTTAATTAAAAAACAATCGCTTACGAACCACATCATCATTATGTTTAATATATCTTAGATGGGTGCTCTTTCAGGCTGAGCCTGACTCAAAAGTTATGTTCATTGGGTCTACCTTTGACACGTAGAACTCATGCGAGGAACTCTTTTTTAAGTCTTCTTTTAAAATTTCATGGACAACCTCATCACAGGACTATGTTGGGATCTTCTGGAAATAAATTAAACCTCGTTACTCATCTTCATACATTCGAATTTTTCTTTTTATTTTGACAAAAGTGGCTCATGATGTTAGCGAAATGTCATTTAATAAGGTTCATGAAATGAGAGATTGATTACAAGGAAAAAGGGCAAATGAAGAGGAAAAGGAAAGAGCAAGTGGAGACTTTTTGTATTTCTACTGTGATCTGTTAATTGGCCTATTGTACTATGTCTTATATATAATTCCTCCTCCATTTTTTTTCCTCCTTGTTGCATTTGATTTCTCTTTTATCTTTTTATTTTCATGAAAGAGGATATATATATAGTGTACCGTAATTAAGTAACTTCCCTAATATATCACTCTTATCAACTATCATGCAAGACCAACGAAAAAAAACTAGAAAAGGAGAACATGCATGGTAGCAATTAAAGCACCACCTCTAGTCCTTAGTGTGGATCGTAAGCGTTAATCAACTATCACAAAAACACGTGCTGATAGGAAGGGCGCATCCATCGCACTTAAGGGCTCAACCACAACGCTCACGGATTTCGCTCTGACTTAACTCACCTGAATGTTAGGTCTATTGTTGGGCCTCTTGCCGTTAGGTTTCTTGTGGACCGCAGCTCCACTCAACTTATTAGGCTCATCCAACTCAACTTATTTGTCTTCTGGGTCTATTATTACGGGGCAGAAAGTTGGACCTATTTTAGCCCAATAATAAATAGCCAACACTTAGAAGATAAAAGTTACATGTATATGGGTGATCAATGATTAGAAGTTGTATCCTGGCAAATGATTAACTCAGCTTTAAATTTTAGTTGCAGACATTTTTCAAACATTTTTGGCTTGGTATCGATCGGTAGCGTGTGCTCATCATTGACTCCGGTCTCTAGCACCGTAAGAGCATGTGCAGGGCCACCGTCTCCATTTTCTCCCATAAGATGCTAGCATGGAGCTCATGTGCAAAACCAACCTTGCAATCATCTTCGTTGCCTTTTAGGTACGCATAAAGTAATAATGATCTTTTCCTTTTAAGGTGCAAAGAAACAAATAAATTCTTATGTAAAGTTTAGTGGTGGCCACCTACGTACAGTGAAAAAGTTCCAATGATATATGTTAAGGAAGTAGGAAAATTTAAAGTCCAATGTAGAGATCTCTAAATTAACTTTTGTAAGTGGAGTGATTGATACTTGGCGATCGACCTCTATGTTAGTGAATCAACTGTCCAAGTTGAAATTAAGAAAGAGTACTACTTCAAGTGGTTTTGCGTTGGTAAGTTGGAACTGAGGCAAATTAATCTCACTGGTTTCTTGGAGAGGACATGAACATATATATTCCAGCTTGTTTGGCATTCTAGCAATTAACTTAGTGCAAGACATCTTGCCTAGTATTGAAACCGAAAGGCATTAGAAAAGAATTAATGAAGATTGCGTTTGGCATCTGATCGATAACACAAATTAAGAAGATGCTGTTGCGCGCAATCATGAGGAATCATGCAGGTGGACCAATCTCTTAGCATTTGCTGCATATAATTGGTTGTCCGTAGTAATTAAGGTTCTACAGAACAGTGGACACGAGGAATGATAACAAACCACCCATAAAGAATATAAAAATAGAAGAAAAAGATAAAAAGAGTCGAGTGGAGTGGAGATTATTCATGAAATGTTAATTCATGACGAGTCTCGTGAGCCTTCTAAACAATACTTTATATTGCCAGAAGAGTGAGTACCATTCCTTACAGTTGCAATTATAAGAAACTGAATTGCCGTAAGCAAGAGGTCGATCTCCTTTGAAACGAAACGAAAATTAATTAGCCTGACTGAAATGTATTAAATTTATTTTCATAAACAAATGGAGAATGCATTTACGTGTAAGCAACTCGTACCGCTAGAAGTTAAGGTACTGATTCCTCCGGTATAAGAAAATGTCTCTTGTATATGACAATCAGCATGTGTCTCAGTCATGGACCACATTGCAACCAGCACAAGCTGAGTAACTGGATTAAGCACCATAACAAATTACAGGGCAATACTTTATAATTGTTAAAAATTACTACTGCAAAGACTTTACAATAGATAGCTTGTCCATCACGGTTGGTTCGCAAGTTGCCCACAACTGTCCAGTCAATCATGCATTAAGATAGTTTGAAAGAGCTGTTAGGAAAGCCGTAAAAGTTTTTTAACCAAAGTTGTCGTAACAGCTTCTACTTGCAGTAATTAGAAGTACTAAATTAAAATTAATGTTTTAAACTAAGGGTTCTATTTTCAGATCTAGAAACTCATTTTCACTCTCTAACATATATATATATGGCTAATTAAATGGCTTTGGGTTTCTCTCTCAGCTCATGCTTCTCGAGTAGAAAAGTAATTAGTCGGAAAGCCAGGCCGAACAGGTAAGTTGTGCGATGTAGGTACGTGGAAAGCGGTCCCTGCCACTATAATGGGGTGGTCCACAGAGTAAGATACTCCTCTAGATCGATGGAGAAACACAACAATTAATAGAAGCATGATAGGGATCGGGCACCACTCCTAATTTGTTTACTGAAGAAGATAGAAATGATGGGTAATGGCATGGGACAGGTTCCATCCAGTGAGCCCTATTTGCCCCTAAAGTTGGCTAGCAAAAGGAGGCTGGCATCAACATTTATGTCCAGTAAATGGTGAGCAAAGCCTTAGTGATTTGCCCATTTGATGGGCCAAGCAACTGTACCATGAATCCTTCATTTCAAGTCACCTCCGACAATATCAGCCTGCATGATTTATTCCACTTCGATGGTCGTACTGAATTTAGGAACAGAAATAGAGGAGTAGAAGTGAACGAACGAAATGAGATAGAGCATCGACTTTTCAATATTTACTGGTAAGTTAGATGCGACTACTCGATCTCACTTCTATTAGCCGTACACTAGGTCAAATTGCCGACTTCTTTTCCCTCGGATCATTCAAATAATGCTCAACGGGGAAATCCCGTATTTCTTACCCAAAAGGAAGAAGAAGAACGCATCCACATTATGCTGGAGAATCACAGCAGAAATAAATTGAGCAGAACAACTAGTGCACTCCAGAGTCCAGACTACACTGGCGTGGCAATATTCTTCAGTCATGCATCCTTTATGAAGTTGGTTAAAATTTTGTAGGTCGTTACCGTGTAGTATAGTTTAAACACAGCATCACTATCTGAGGAAAAGAGGGAATCTAATTGCTGAATATGTAAACTTGATATATATTCTAAAGTCCTAGAAAGTCCTACTTGAATTGACTAATGTGGGTTCAGTTATTAATCTTAATTACAGAATATAGACCGAGGAAACAAATCAGCACATGGATGCCAGTTTGAAAGGCTAGCAATTCAGATGCTAAAAAGGCTAAATATGCACTGTTTCTCAGATCTGACAAGCTTGTCATGGCTATAGGACAACAGTGGCTTAGGATCCGGCCGGTCCATCAACGTACCGTGATTACTGTGGTGGCTGCATCAATTAGAAGCTAGGGGGAATCACTTAGACATCTAAATGGTTGCACTAGGCTTGCTGAGTCATTAATTAAGATGGCTCTTCTGAGATCACATGCCACCTAATTGTATAATATTATCACCCAAGTTTTCGCTAGGAACCCACTCCAATTGGCTGATGCATTCTGTTTCTTTGCTTCTAAAACTGTGAAATTCTTCGAGTAAAGTCGTATTTACAAGTATATAGTAATTATATACGAACAACCTACTTTTGAATACATGTAAATATGCGAAACAAATAGAAAAACAATTTCATGCGGTTAGAGTGATTCAGGAACAAATGTTGTAAGTAGGACAACATGTTGTACAAGAAAAGGTAGAATATTATATATAACTGTGCAAACTAAATGCTAATATGATTCATCGGTGGTTCTCCTGATAACTTTGGGAACTTAATTACACAGTAAGCTACGGTCAAAAAATAAATAAATAGATGGTAAGTGAACGTCATATTTAACTTCCACATTAGAAGATATCAACTCTATCCTCTACGCTTAATCCTTTTAAAGGGGACCAACATTCCATTCATTTCAGTGATCTGTTACCTCTCTACTCTCTGGTGGGGGTGGTGTGTACGTATGTGTGTGTGTGGGGAGAGAGAGAGAGAGAGAGAGAGAGAGAGAGAGAGAGAGAGAGAGAGAGAGAGAGAGAGAGAGAGAGAGAGAGAGAGAGAGAGAGAGAGAGAGAGAGAGATGGTCATGCATGGGGAAACGGTGGCTCAAGGAAGCATCCAAAGGGATCGCATTGATCCATTTTTTGCAAGAGAAAAATCTCGAAACTGGATCATGCGATCCTTTTGGATCCCTCCTTCAGCCATTTCTCGCTACCGATCGATGTCTGCCGCTTCAACTGCATCCTTTTCTCAGCACCAGGCAATATCTGCCGATGACGATGCAAAGAGCCATGAATACAGATCAGTTTACTTTCCCTATATAGGCCTATTCATTTATGTTCTTCTTCTTTACAAGATATATATAGCTTGTCTAATATCTTCTTCACTACAATTTAATTTTTTCCTCTTAATTTTTGGGAGTCGCGGTTTTTACATCATTAGCAAACTATTCTCACCTTTTCTTTTTCGTTGCTTGGCAGCAAGGATAAGTAGGAATCGATGCACTAGTTAGTCTTGTCTGCGTGTTCATTTTGACCTCAATTCAAACATCTGGCATTATTTTCTTCATTTTTTTTAGAATAAATATACGTTGCATATAGAAAGAAGAAGAAGATATGCAGAAAATCATAAATGTCTGGTAGATGTCGTGTCGTAAGTGCTCCAATCAGCTCCCTTTTAAGCATATATAACAAGCAGAAAGGCATGCTCTAAATATATTGTTCACGAGAAACTTCAGACTAAGATGTAATCAACTGCTTTTCTCAAAAAAAGATGTAATCAACTGCTTCTAATTAATGCTAACTAGAAATTGGAGTTCAGTACAGCGTTGTTGATAATTAAGTTCCAACAGACAATATGCAAAAGAGAGACTGTACTGCCGACCAAATGTGTGTACTATGTGGGATGTGAGCAGGAGACATTAGACCATCTATTTTTTTGTTGCGTTCACACCAGGTTCTTGCTAACAAATTTACAGGCCGAACCTTAGACTATCCTTTTGGCGAAAGATGTGCGAGATTTATGGAACACACTAGTAGACATCAGAAAAGCCCACATAAGAGGAAAAAGCCTTACCTCCCTAGGACAATTTGGCTTGAGAGAAACAATATTATCTTTCAGATGGAAGACAACAACTCTCTGCAAGTGCTTTCAAATATCCGAAAAACTCTTGTTCAATGGGATCAATCTTGTTAAACTGTCTCTTTCCGTTTTCCTCTCTCTCTCGCTCACTTTTTTTTTTTCCCGACTCTTTTATGTGGCCTTGCTATCTTACCTCTATAGGTAAGTTCATTTTTCTCTATAAATGAACCAGATAACAAGCTATCTTTTCTCAAATAAAAAAGAAGAAGAAAAGGATAAGATAATTAAGTCCCAGTCGATAGCAATGATGAGAAGCTCTCTCAGTTGTTCTTCTCAGGAGAATCCTTCAGATGCATATTATCGATCATCTAAACTCAAAAATAGAGCCGTTCGTAAAAGTAAGTTGTGTGCGTGAACTCTGCATTGTATCGCATGCGTTTTCTGCATGATTCCATGGCAGCCAAGGGAGCTGTATGTTCATGCGGTAAGTTCTCTATTTTTTATTATTTTCTTGTCTGAAAGGTGTTCATGTACTAACGATTACAGGATGGTGGCTGAAGGAGAACAGCTTGAAATCTGAGGGAGTGAACTCAGACAAGTTCCGCCCACGAATAAATAGGTTAGTTAATGTGCGTAGAGCTGTTCAAGTACCATAACTGTCATAATGTTCACAGCTCATATTTCATTTAATATCATTTATTAATTAGATCCTCGGTAGATAACCCGTGGTTTTCATTCTCACCATCATATCGTTATGATCAGTGATTTGTTTTTTTTTTTTTTTTTTTTTCCAGAGAGAGAGAAAGGTAGCACGCTATCCGCTTCGTTTATCTTTTTTAGAAATAAACTTAGCTTGAAATATGAATCAACTAGGATTCGAACTCGGGATCTCGGATACCAACCACCAAATTTTTTGCCACTTGCGCTAGGGATGGTCGGTTGATCAGTGATTTGTTGTTTTAATTTTTCTTGATGGACACTCTGAAGGAGTCTGCCATTCTTTAAGAACCGCAGCAAGATTTGCGGCGGTTGTGGTCTCGTACGTATCTGTATGCGATTCTATTTCTCCTTGTAGAGAATGGTGGGATCTAGTCCGTGACCTTTCAATCATGGCCTGTGGGCCCTCAAGCTTGAGACGATGGCATTACACATTGAACTCGCACGCAAGATTTTGTTTGGGAACTTCTCTCTCTCTCTATGGTCATTTTCGGCCCAACTACGGCCCACTTAAGCACGACACTGCTTGTGGCCTCAACTATAGCCCACTATGAAAAGGCCTTTCAACAGTAACTATTTTTTATCAATACCTCTCAGCTTCTTTATTTGTCTTGCTTAAATTCTATGTTAGTTGCTTTAACTTTAAAATTTTGCTAAACTAACAGGTAATCCGACGAATAATTTAATTCATTAAAATATGTTTAAATTAAGCTTGTGTTAATGACAAAAAATGGATTAAAATTGATCTGCGTGCATATTTTACCTTATCACGTGCCAATACGGAGATCGGGAACAGGAGATCCGTCCGATGGGCGCATCGGACGGCTCCCGATCATCGCCCGAAGTTCCGCAGTCCGCTAAGAGCTCGGTGCTGCGGCAGGTTGTTTCTAGTGATTTTTATCTGCTCCCTTTTTGGTTTAGGATTTTTCTCCAGCTACCACCGTCCTCCTCCTCAAACCCTAACCCTAGCTTGCCCACTGTTGCCCCAGATCGTGGAAATGCGGATCTCGCAACTCTCCAGCTACCTCTCCTTTCTCTTCGTCGTCGCCCTTGTCTTCGTCTCCGTTGCTCGATCCTCTGAAGCCCTAGAAGAGAAAGCGGAAGGCCCCTTCTCCTTCTCCTTCGATCGGTTCGAAGCATCCCCGAGCTTTGCTTCGAAAATCGTTCTCAGCGGAGACGCCGCGATCATCGATTCCGCGATCAGGGTCACTCGCCCCGTGAACTCGAGCTATGGGGGAATCGCGTGCAGGGAACCCATCAGATTCGTGGGAACAAACCCTGGGTTTTCCACCTACTTCGTCTTCTCCACCTCACAGAGAAACGGTGGTTCTTTGGCGTTCTCTCTAACCCCGAGGAGTGGCTCTCTTGAATCCACGGATGTGCTCCGATCCGGTACGCCATTGTCACCCAGTATAATCTCAGCGAAGTTTATTACATCTTCGGACCCTACTTCCGGTAATCGAAGTGCGAACTATGTTGCAATCAATGTTGGTACCAAACCTGGCGTCGAAAGCTCTGAACTTTCAGGCTCCGACTTGGTTTTAAGCAGTGGACAGAAGCTGCATTCTTGGATTGATTACAACGGGATTACAAAGAAAATTGAAGTGAGAGTGAGCAAACTGATCGATCCGAGGCCGGCCGATCCGTTGCTTTCACACCCAATCGATCTATCCAACGCGCTGTGGAGGGAGAAGATGTTTGTGGGTATAAGCTCTACGAGCGGCAATTCTACGATTTATTCATGGAGCTTCGATGTTAAACACGGAGCTCCGTATTCGATGCACTCTGATCCTCTGGATCCTCACGCGTTACTTGCGCAATCCGTGAAGAGCCAACCGATCCATCAGAGAAGGCCTCATTCTTGGGGTGTTTTAATGGCAATGGTGTTTGCTGCTGCTCTCGGAGCCTTGCTGATGTGGTATGCCACCGTTTCCCGGCGCCCTGTCGGTCCCATGGAGTATCAAATGAACCCAATAGAGCTTGGGTACGAGAGGATTGTGCTCATTGATGACAAGGTTATTAGAGAGTGTTGAGAAGCCACAGGTTGGAGATGAGAATGTGCTGTGTTGAATACTCTTTTGTGTCCTGTGCTTTCCACGTGAATGGAGGCCATCGATTTTGCATCAATCTTGTCCCAATGGTTTCTGTTCTTACTCTGATTATATTTAGTTCTGGTGTGTAACCTTATATTTAGTTCTAGCCTACTGCCTCTGCCTGGTAGTTATTGTATTATAGCTAAACAATGGCCTATGAAAGTGAATGGTTATCTTTACTGTTTTGCTCTTACTCCAGTTGTTTTCCTCTTCTCCGTTGCTTGTAATCTTTGGTCATGCTACTGATGTATTCAAATTTTTTCCCACCAATTTCTCACCAAGGTTGCATAGAAGATAGACTCTTCATCTACTGCGTAGAAGATAGACTCTTCATCTACTGCGTGAGGGCTTCTAGCCCTTGCGTAGTTCCAGTTCCAGTTCCAGCCTTCCAGGTGCTTTTCTTTCATTATTAGTCATTGATGAGAGTTCACAAAAGGAACAAGGAGGATGAAATCACTCGGTCGTATGTCACTCAATAATATAGTTGATCATGATTTTCTTTAGACTCTTTTAATGCTAACACTTTGTTGTCTTAAAATTCAAAATTAATTAAAGACAGGTTAGTATAAGCATGAAGCAACTTTGGTTTGATTAATAGGTTCTGTAAAGCTCGATTTTAGCAAAGGAAAGCCGAAAAGCTAGAAAATCTCTCCAGACGCGAGGACAATGTGGAGGATTCGCATTAAGGCCAGAATTAGGATAAAATAGAGCCGAAGAAGTAAGATGCAAATTGCGTTCGTGTCTTGCCGAGGAAGGTTTATCTTTGGCGGTGATGATAATACTGCTGCTCTAACTATTGGCCAGAAATGCAGAAGATACAGTTTAACTGCATAAAATCATTCCCTCTGCATTAGTTTATGGCTTGAATAGCATAATGAAGAGATAGAGATCTGATGATGATGATCTTTCACTTTAGAAAGTGAAGTTAATTCTGCCGCTGTTTATGATCCGTAATTTTTTTCTTTTTCTTTGGGATAATCTTAAGGTTATCGTTATTAGCGAAAACGTTACAAATCTTTCATTTAGAAATTGAGATTAATTTGGTTGCGATTACTGATGCCTCATCTCAAACTTCCACACTGAGAAATTTCCTTTTTTTTTTGTTTTTGAGAAAATTCAAACTACAACTTCTCACAGACGGGAGACTGTCATATTATGGTAACAAATTTATTGTAAACTGAAAAAAGGAGGGAGATCCTACGAAGGAAAAGAAAAAAGAAAAGAAAAAAACAACGAGAAGAAGTAGAATGCATTGCAAGAGAGATCTCAGTGTATCATAGTCATCTTCAATTCCTTTAAAAGGACTTTCAGAAAGATAACGCAGAGTAAGAATACATCATCATCGACCAGTCGTGCACAAGCAACGCGGCAAAAATGTGAGATTGAAAAGAAAATTTTAAAGAAGAACATCTCAGTCCAATAATCTCCCCATAAGTTTCTTCACCAGCAATCATAGTGCAAGGATAACATAAGGATGCAAATCATCATGGATGTTCTCTCTCGAAAAGGTAATAACAAAGCATTAAAGCTGCTAACTTAAAAAAAAAAAAAAAAAACTAGATATCGTGCTAGAAGATCGCAAGGGGTCAAGAGGAACAAGTAAAAATAAAAAATGTTAAATTTGAAGCGGGGGTGAAAAAACAAAGCAAGGATGAAGATGGAAAGAAAGAAAAAGACCCAAAAAGAAAAAAAAAATTTGTTTTGATTGAAACCAAACATGTGGTACCAAAAATCCCTTGTAACTGTAGATCTAGAGCGGAGGAGCTAGCTAAATTCATCATCACGAGGAAGAAGCTTTCCTGAATTCACAGGCAAGCAATAAAACTCAGAGAGCATAGCTAACGATCTTCATAGATCTAACTAAGAGCAAACCCTCAATCAAAACAAGGGGGAACAAAGCGAGGAGGAGGAGGAGGAGGAGGAGGAAGGGGTTGAGCGAAGCCTCCCTAGGGTTTCCGTCGGTGCTTTATTCGCTATATAGAAGGGATGGCAGAAGCAGCCGTGGAAGACCTTCTGGGCTGAAACTGTGACTGAAGGAATTCGTGGGCTGGCCCATGAAACGTTTCGACATGAAGGTATACAGCCCATAACCTGATCTTCAAAGAATATGTAGGCTCTCGGCCTAGGCCCGCAAACAGCCCACGTCAAGGAAACACGCGCCGGGGCCCAATACGCAACGATCGCACGGCAAGGGTCAACCACCCCGCGAATCGGGCCCGTCTCGGTCTGGAACTCCAACTCCAACTCGAACTCGAACTCCAACTCGATCTCGATCTCGATCGTACGGAAGAAATTAAGAATTCCAAATTGTAATATTGGAGGGCTAATAAATCAGACCGTCGCATCCGGTCTCCTGACTTGCTGAATGCAATCAAAGGTTTCGCGCCGTCTCAGCAATAAACACACCGAAAGCGGCGCGAGAGGCCATCCGCAGTTCCCAATAATATCCCCCCCGAGGCCCAAACTTTCCCATTTAGTACACCTCCTACCCATCCCCTGCAAAATGCAAGTGGATCACGTAAGCTAGCTGCTACCTGATTTGGCGATTTTCGTATTCTATTTTTTAATTGGTGATACACATTGCACACACGTCGAAGTCTGTACTCCTTGCTATCCTGATCCTGATGCCTTTGTCGGCATAGCTGAAAGCCCCCCGGGCCCCGGCTAGCTAAATCCTCGCGCAGACAATGATAAGAACCCGCGGACGGGCACCTCCGCATCCAATCACAGCACAGCCTCCTCCACATTCGAGGAGGATAACATATCATCGTCGTCGTCGCCTCCTCCTCCTCCTCTTCTCCTTCCCTCGCCTCAAACCCCCACGGAGGGAGGGAGAGGTCGAGCGACGTGGAGAAGCGGATTCATTACTGGCGACGACCATGGAGATAGGGGATCATGAAGAGAATTCTCCTCGCGATGTCGACGGGATGCTCGATGATACGGCGCATCAGATAAGCCGTGGTATACATTCACTTCAATTCGCTACTGCATTTGTTTCTTGCTGATAACAGATGATCGATCAGTGTGCATGCATGCAGCTCTTATATATCCGGTGTGGTTTGTTTTCTTTAGATCCGTGGTATCAGGTCGGGTTCGTGCTGACGACGGGGGTGAACAGCGCATACGTGCTGGGATATGCGGGCTCAATCATGGTGCATTTGGGTTGGATAGCGGGTACGACTGGCTTACTCCTCGCCGCAGCGATATCCCTCTACGCCAACGCTCTTCTAGCTCGTCTCCATGAAGTTGGCGGCAAGCGCCATATTCGGTACAGAGACCTTGCCGGCTACATCTATGGTAATATTTTTTTTCCTTTTCCTTTTCCTTTGCTGCAGATCACATTAATGTAGCCTCAAACCAAACCAATCAGTAATTTACGATTGCCTGATGAATTAATGATTCTGATCATGTGTCATCTGCGACTACCTGCTGGTTATCTGCAGGCAGAAGAATGTACGCTTTGACGTGGGCGTTGCAGTATATCAATCTCTTTATGATCAACACTGGATTTATCATTCTAGCTGGGCAGGCGTTGAAGGTCGCACAAAACTCTTTAATCCCTTATACTTGGAGGGGAAGAACGATTTTCTAAATTATATTTGCTTGGTAGGCTTCCTTTCTCGACCTCGCTCCTCATCTCCTCTTTTTTGCTTCGTTTTTGTGTTGCAGGCAATATACATCCTCTACAGGAATGATGGTCTTCTAAAGCTTCCCTACTGCATAGCAATTTCTGGCTTTGCTTGTGCTCTGTTTGCCTTTGGGATACCGCATTTATCAGCTTTGAGAATTTGGCTTGGATTTTCGACTTTTTTCAGCTTGATATACATCTCTACGGCGTTCGTGCTGTCTACCAGGGATGGTACATACTATTCCAACTGTCTCGCACCGTAATGATCTTTTCTTCTGGGGTCCTGTCGCAATATTACTGCACTTGAGGGAACTTTAGCATCCGAGTTTAAAATAATTACCATGCCCTTTGCCTTTTTCATAGAGAACTTGTATTTGTAAGAACACTCATTGGTTAAAGTTAAATTAGTAGTTCTTGGTTGTGTATATGCGGTAATCAATGCGAAGCTAGCCTAGCTTGTATATCATTGATCAAAAATCCAGATTAGTATCTGAAGATCCAGTATGACAATTGTGCCTTTGTCAAAAATGATTCATGTCCGATACTACGTTTTATTCATTTCTTTTTTGCTTCTGTCAGGACTGAAATATATCTAGATAAAAACAAAAAATTACTGCCGGGAAATTTCTAAGTTATTTCTGGTAGTACACTGTATCTTACTATACTTGGATGTAAGAAATTTCTTGTACAAAACATATATTCTCATTTTTCTGGAGGGCTACTTGATGGTAAATAGTATTCTGTAAAAATGACTATTAAGAAACGCGATGCTTTATAATCTTCATACATATTTTTTTTGTTTTGGTTTACAGGTATAAATGCTCCTCCTCGTGATTACAGCATTCCAGGATCACATGTCAGCAAGATTTTTAACACCATTGGTGCTTTTGCCAGTCTTGTTTTTGCTTACAACACGGGAATGCTACCAGAGATTCAGGTTGGCTGGCTTACCAAGGTCCTATAAAGTAGTATCATCCATTTTGCTCTTGAATATGTATATTTGATAACCTGTTTACCTACATTGTTAAGATTGAAAGTGATGATCTATGATTTACGTTCATTTGTGGTAGATGGCACTTGGTTTCTGCTGAGCCAAATGTTTTACACAAGACTATTCTTGGGGTCGCCTATGACATATCTTCTGAGATCAAATTCTTTGCTTCTTTATTGATTTCATGGCTTAGTTCATTGTGCGTGCGTGTAGACTATTCTTGGGGTCACCATGACCTATCTGTGAAATAGTCGTTGTACTCTAAGCTTAAGCTATTAGAGAATAACGGTTGTTTCGTATTATTTATAATGGTATCAGAGCAGGAGGTTCTGAGTTCAAGTCACGCTAGGCACCTAGCATTATTAATTTCCACCCATTTAATTCAAGTTCATGTCATGAGTCTACAAAAAGTCTCAAGTGCAGACGTGAGGGGAAGTGTTAAATATAAAAATATTTAAACACCGTTCTCTAATAGCTTAAGCTTTTAGGTCCCGTTTGGTTCGGGGGTTAAAGCGGGGATAACGAAGTTATCCCCGCTATTCCGCCAAACGAAACGAAGTTTGGCCGGGATATTTTATCCCGGTCAAACTTCGTTATTCTCGGTTATTCCGGAATAGTTGGGATAAACTATTCCATCGTTTTGACGGAATAGCGCTATTCCAAGCTTAATTCTAAATTTAATTAAGATTATAAATTTATTTAAACATAAATTATATAAACATAATATATTTAATTAATAATAAAAGAATAAAATATCCAAGCTAGATTTATAATAAATATTATTTAATTAATAATTTATATATTAATTATTTACTAATTAACTAGATAATTAATTAACTATTTAATTTATTACTTTAATAAATATTTAATTAATTTTTTGAGTAATTAATTCATTATTTTGATTAATTTACTAATTAAATAATTAATTATATTGTTTAATTAATTAATATTTTGAGTAATTTAATTATTTTCTTAATTAATCATCTGACTATTATTAACTAATTTATTTATTAATTTATTATTTTATTAAATTATTTGTAATTAATTAAATTATTAATTACCAATTAATTTATTTATTAATATTAAGGGTTTTTAGCAATATTCATAATTATTTAGTAGATTAAATAAGTTAAATTATTACTTAATTAATATTTCGTCTTAATTAATTAGATAAAATATTATTGTTTAAAATTATAATTATTCTTATTCTCGCAATTCCAATTAAACCATCCAAACACTATTTTTCTTATTCCCGAGAAAAATCTACTTTTCATCCAAACGCAAAATTGATTTAATCCCCGCTTATACCTCAATTTATACATATTCCTGGAATAGTCACTTTTTGTTTATTCCCGAACCAAACGATACCTTAGAGAATAGCGATTGTTTCATATTATTTAACACCATCTTCTGAGCTCAAATTCTTTGCTTGTGTGTGTGTGTGTAGGCCTCTGCTACTTTACTAGAGATAGGTCCATGCTTTTTCATACAGTCAGAGCAAAAGACGAAATTTTTAATTCCAACTGTTGCTGAGATAATTTGTTCTATGCAGGCAACAGTAAGACCACCAGTCATTAGAAACATGGAGAGAGCACTAATATTTCAATTCACAATTGGTTCTTTGCCTTTGTATTGTGTCACCTTCATGGGATATTGGGCTTATGGGTCTTCAACTTCAACATATCTCCTCAATAGCGTCAGCGGTCCACTCTGGGTTAAAACAGCGGCAAATGTTGCAGCCTTTCTCCAAACAGTTATTGCTTTACATGTATTCCACATTTCCTCATCCTTCCTTGCAGTCTACTTCCATTTTATCCAGGGACAGAGAGAGAAACTTGCTTGCTTTATTTTTTTCATTTTTAGAGGGAGCTGGTTGGGGAAGAGAATTTATATCAATATAGATCCTTTAAGAAAAAACCAAATCCAAAAGCAAGTATGGAGAAAAGCAAACCTAACAATCTAAAATTCTGAACGATTCCTGCTTACATCCTACGATAGGTTTTTCTGAGCTTTCCACACTGTTCTGAAGTTTCGGTCATTTTTTCCTACTGTTGACTTTACTAATTGTGAATCCTGGTTCTATTGCTAGATCTTCGCTAGTCCAACATATGAATACCTGGATACAAAGTATGGGAGAGGAAAAGGGGATGCATTTTCCTTACGCAATATTTCATTTAGGATCGTTGTGAGGGGCGGCTACCTTACCGTAAACACATTAGTAGCTGCTTTGTTACCATTTCTCGGAGACTTCATGAGCCTGACGGGCGCCTTGAGCACATTCCCTCTCACATTTGTAGTGGCTAATCACATGTACTTGAAGGTGAAGAAGAGTAAGTTATCGACACTGCAGAAGACTTGGCACTGGCTTAACGTTGTAGGCTTTAGTTGCTTATCTGTAGCTGCTGCAGTTGCTGCTGTGAGACTCATCGTAGTTGATTCTAAAACCTATCATGTCTTTGCTGATCTTTGAGTTCTTTTCTGGTGAATCTATCTTCAATCAGCTTATCAGGTATATTGTAGGTTCAGCTACGCATTTAGTCTTTCTGGTCAATTTTTCTCGACCCTGGTCTGTCAAGTATGTGGGAAACTATTACTAAATGCATAGTTATTCAAATTAATTGGCGACATCTCTTGCATAGTTATTCAAGTTCTCTCCAATTCTTGCTGATTCTTCTCCCAACTAACGAAGAGATCTTGGCGGAATTGCCGCATATGAAATTGAGCACAATTTTGCTTGCACATTTTTTGGTTTGAAATTGTTAATCTGCTTTGTATTAGCTCTCATGGAAGCCATGGAACAACATCGGTCATTGCAATTATATTTGAAAATTACGCCGCATTGTTCTTTTCAGCTCCTTAGTCCCAGTCAGTGGGAATGCATGGCCACTGAAGCTATTCAATCAGTGCAGAATCCGTTCACCGTTAGCAAAATAAGGCAGCCTTTTCATTTACTGGTCTAAGAGCCAGTTTGGCACTGAGGGCCACCTGACACTAATCAAGCAAAATGGAGTTTGAATGAAAACATGTTGGGATATGCTTCTCCTATTTTGATAACATTGCAAAATACATACCATAGTAGACTCATTATAATATATCTGCAATATGAAATTACGTGTGAAAACAAAAAGAACATATATATGTGTGTGTGTGTGTGTATGTATTATACTTTTCACCGCACGTAAAATAATCTTTCGACAATCCCAAACATTGCCTAAATCTGATTACTTTGGTTTCTTTTTCTGAACCTAGTGAGCTTCCTTGCATTGTTGTTGGGTCAAGAGGAAAAGATAGTCTGAATAGGTGATCGTACTCAAATTTAGCTAAGAGATAAGCAGTAATAAACAAACATAAAAGTCTGGTTTCAAACTTCAGACCCGAGCAACTTTCAGGGCAGTGATTTCGCTTCTGCATATCTCCATGTGGTCTGTCAAACTGTAAACACCTGCCTTTGGACCTGCCAGAAAGTTGGGAAATCTGAGCGCCTGCATCTGGATCCTGTCAGAAAGTCAGAGGATTGGAGGAGAGCTTCTGATTATTCTGCATGGTTCCTGTGCTTCTGATTATTCTGCATGGTTGTTAGTGTGCTCCTGTTTATTCTGCATCACCCATCAACTCCACCGGGAGGAGATGCAATGTCGAGCGCCCATATAATGCAAACTATCTGTCTTTGAGACGCATGCTCCAAGCCATTCTTACCAAGCACACCGTTAGCTCACGAGTAGACACGCACATTTACAGCGTAGCATCTCTACGCCAACGTACCAATCAATCCCCACAACATACGGTTTCACTACAAGGAATTCATCAGATAGACAGAAACAAAGAAGACATTTGAGGATTCAAGCTGTTCATGGATTGATCCATCATCTCTACGTAAGCATCTGAGGTACACGGCAGCTACGATCACAATGTGCACTGAATCACAGATGCAAAAAGGATGCATTAAAAATTGAAAGAACGGTTAGAAAAGAAAAAGGACTTTTATTGCTACTAACTGCAATTTACTTACAGACCCACCCGAAAACCAACCAAAAGACAGGTAACAAGACGAGCATGACGTATCAACCAGAGACAATCCGTAGGAATCAAAAGGCAGACACACACGAAAACACGGACCCAAATACTAGTGCAGACACAGCAGCAGCAGCAGAAGCAGAAGACACGCGAAGATCAGGATGATGATGATGATGATGATGATGATTTAAACTCGAACTCAGACTCTTTTTCACTCGAGATGTTCTTTATTTATTTATTATTATTATTATACTTTCCCCCCTATTATTTTGTTTTCAGGTGGCGGTGATCTGGACGGGCTTGACTTGGGGCTTCTTGGCGGGCTCCTTCTTGGGGACGGTGACGGTGAGGACGCCGTTCTCCATGGTGGCCTTGACGTCGTCCATCTTGGCGTTGTCGGGGAGGCGGAAGCTGCGGAGGAACTTGCCGCTGCTGCGCTCGACGCGGTGCCAGGTGTCGGTCTTCTCCTCCTGCTCCCTGGTGCGCTCGCCGCTGATGCGGAGGACGTTGCCCTCCTCCACCTCCACCTTCACCTCCTCCTTCTTCAGCCCGGGCAGGTCCGCCTGGAACACGTGCGCCTCGGGGGTCTCCCTCCAGTCAAAGCGGGCGCCCGCGAACACCGCCGCCTCCCTCGGCAACGACGACACCGCCCACGACGACGACGCCGGCCGGGGGAAGGAGAGGCCGCTGCTCACGCCGCCGAAGGGGGAAAAGCTCTCCAAGGGGTCGAAGAGGTCGAGGGAGAAGGGGTCGAAGATGTTGCTGCGGGGGATCAGCGCCATTTCTCTCTCTCTTTTTTCTTTCCTTTCCTTTCCTTTCCTTCCCTTTCCTTTGTTGCTTAGAAAGAAGTAGGGAGGTGTTTTCTCGGTCGCGGATGCTTTTGTGCGCGTGTGCTTCTCTGAGTACTGAAGGTGGAGCAGTGGGGATGGTCTTATTTATAGTAGGAGCGAGCGACGGAGGGAGTGAGGGAGAGCACTCTCGACTCTCGACTCTCCACTCTCGAGAGGGTTCTACAACAAACAGGGTAGGGTGGTGGATTGGAGGGGACTGAAAAGATCTTTTACAATGACCGGGGGGGACCACAGAAGGCACCAGAGCCATCAAGCACCTTCTCTCATCAGCATCAGCGCGAGAGAAATAACCTTCCGGAAGGACCGTATAAATACCGATGAGCTGTTTGGAGCCATCCAGCACATTCTTTCCGGCGTAATCGCATAGTGAGAGATATATAAGCCCACCGAATTTAGGAAGGTGCTGGACGATCGAGTAAAAGTGAAAAAAAGAAAAAAGAAAAAAAAGAAGATGAACAGTTAGCGTCACAAAGAGTAGTTCGCAATATATTCAGATAATAAGATCCCTTTTATTTTATTTCAAATAATAATTGGTGTACACAGACTGTGATTTCCCTTGCATTTGTGGGTTCCGAGTAATTTGACTACTAGATTGAACTCTTCCTAATTTCCGACTCTCCATTCTATACTCGTCTGGCACCAAAAAAAAAAAAAAAAAAAAAAAAGAAAGAAAGAAAATTCTCCACGATAGATTTCTTGAATCTCTTTTGAGTTTTAAGAATTTTAAGAGCATAAATTTTTGTGGCACCCCGGTGCCACATATGTCGACCGCCTCTGGGAGGGGAAAAAAATGTCAAAAATTAAAATAATTTCTTTGCCCGGATGGAAACAACGTTATGTTGATACAAACTAAAGTCGTTGATGAAACAGATCCAATGCCGAGATTAATTTAGCTGAGCATCTCGGGCCGAATTTATTTATGAATCACCAATAGTCGGTGGTAGAACACCTACTTTTTGCCGCCTTCAACCATAAAAGTGGCACCGACCACCCTTGAAACAATTGACTAATGACTTAATAATTTGTATCCCAAGTTTCAAAGTTTAAATCCTAAGGTATCGTTTGGTTCGGGGATAAGTAAAAAGTGGCTATATCCAGGAATAGGTATAAATTGAGATATAAGCGAGGATTAGATCAATTTTGCGTTTGGATGAAAATTGGATTATTCCTGGGAATAAGAAAAATAACGTTTGGTTAGGTAAAATGGAAAAAGAATTAAAGTGGGTAGTTATAAATAAAAAATAATGATATTATCCCTTTCTTTATATTAGAATTAGAATTTTTATATTTTATATTTATATCTTAAAATATAAACTTTTAAATTTAAAAAATCAAAATTAAATTTTAAAATTTTAAAATCTCAAATGTACAATTTTAAAAAATTAAAATTTTAAATTTCAAATTTAAGATGAAATTTTAATTTAAAAATACAAAATATCAAATTCTAAATATAAAAAATATAAATTATCAAATTTTAAATTTTAAAATTAAATAATTTAAAAATTAATTTTTTAATTTTGTAATTTTAAAAATTATAAATTTTAATTTTCGAACATACGAAATTTAAATTTTATAATAAATTAAAAATTCTCTCTCTCTCTCTCTCTCCACGGGTGGAACAAGCTGGGTTATCCCAGCTTGTTCCACCTTGGGGTGGGAACACTAGTTCCCACCCCCTTAACGGGCTATCCTAGAATAGCCCGTTAAGGTGGAAATTAGTGTTCCCACTAAATTTTTTTTGTGTTTGGAGGATAAGGGTGGAATAAATTTTTTATTCCACCCTTAACCCTCCAACCAAACATAAAAATATTTTACTCTAACTGTTTGACTCCCACATAAAAATATTTTAGTACAAACTTCTTCTACATTTAGTTATGATGTGTGTTTGGAATAATATTCTTTTCTAAGAGTGCATTAGAGAGAAATTAAACTCAATCAAGAAACTAGACAGTAACCGTCCAGGGGAATGCTTATTATTAACTTGCAATTTATACAAGAAAGGTAATAAGTATCTGCCTTATATGGGAAGTACTTTTTATACAAATCACATTATTTGTATCAAACAACTCTCTGACACAGCGATCAACAATACACCATAATATAGTATGAAGGAAAATACTCATACTTTCAACCACTCAAAGCAACAGCAGAGGCCCCAGCAAAATTTCGAAGGATAGTCTCTAATGAAAACCTCCCTGCTGTATCCAATAATGTAAAAGCTGAAGGAACGGCTGCGATGAGACATAGTAACCCGTGTGACGGGCACAACAGATATGACGTGCCTCTCAGATATGATCCTTGCGGTGGGGGGAACAGGGGAACGGCTTGCAATAACTTCTGAAGAAAACTTGTTGAGCAAATAGGAATCAGCAAAGAAAGCGGGAGTGCATTGGTAGGCCTGGATGTTGCACAGCTGCACCCCTCTGGCTCTGTGGAATACTTCGTCAGGAACTGAGGCAGCACCGCTCGTAGCACTTACTTTCCTGGTCGAGAGCGTCCTCCTGATACAAGAGCAGACATGGTATAACTAACTACTACATAGGACACAGATGAACTGCACAGTGAATGTGACTTCAGATTATGCGAACCAAAAATACAGTAGTAGAATTTCCAACCGAACTGTGCTTTAAGCTGCAGCTGTCTTATATGTTTGATCATCCTTAAAAACAATGCGGCAATAAGGCCCATAAGCCAACAAGGAGAATTCAAGCATGCTGGTTAAGATGGTTTTTTAGCAGAGTAGTCATAAGAGGGACAGGTAAAAGAAGGGGGGGGGGGGGGGGGGGGGGGGGGGGGGGGGGGGGGGGGGGGGGGGGGGGGGGGGGGGGATTCAGGTTAGTTCGTTACAACTGTAGGGCTCACAATACTGCAATTGCAAATGAGCTGAATAATGATTCCCCACTGAAAAGTTCTTCTTAGTAGCTAGAGTGACAATAGCTAGAGAGACAATATCATAGATGGATAGAATTGCTTGTGGAGAAATATCACTCTTTCAGCATCAGTAGGTAATCTACATGAAGCTAGATTAAGGTAGGATATCACGGAGAAATTGGCAAAATCATGACATTTCCAAGAGAATTTTGGCCAACTCTAAGTACCAAAAGTTCCTTGGAAAAATTTAGTAAAATGGTAACTGTAAGATCCCTGTAAGCTAAAATGCTGGTGGAGAACATATATATGAATTCATATACATGCATAAATACTTAAGAAATGATAGAAAACTCATGGCAGAAAAGGAATCATGACATACCATCTAATAAGGGCAATACTACGAGCAATGAGGGAGCCCTGCCCCTGACATGCCTGGCATTTTACCAGCCCACGTGATCCACATGTTGCACACGGCAGCATTCCTTTCCCGCTGCATTTCGTGCATCTGTCCAAAATCCAAGCAAGATGAGCATTTACGGTAGACATGCTGATATGCGGACTCTTATTGGTACTACTGCAGTGGAACAGTACAACTCACATTGTATCAGATCCATCTCTATGAGCAATCAGACCCCTTCCATAGCATGCAGGGCATTGACTCATCTGATTTTCCTTGTAAGTTCTGCCCTCCTGGCCAGCATTACAGGTAGGACAAGCTATCTGTCCTTGTCCTTCACAGTCTGCCATTCCCTCATGAACATGTAAGTAATTCAAAAGTTACAGAGAAAAAAAGCTTACAAGAACAAGTTACCAGGGCATATATAATGTAAGCGCCTGCTTAGTTACTTTAGGTGTCTATTTATTACAAATGGATGCCCTTCATGAGATAAACGAGAAAATTAGCTCTTACTAACACACTCACACACAAAAAGAAAAACATAAAAATGAAAATGAAAGAGAATAAGGGATATCAATAAGATAAATTTAAGTTCCATGAATTCCCAATTTAAGTTAGAAGAAAATTGGAAAAGCCTTAGATACTTCTAGTCACGTGTAGATTAAAGATTAATGCTATTAATTTCATCACAACAGTAAGATGCTTAAAATAACATATTCCAACTTAATTTTCCCCTTCTTCGGGAAAGGCTGCCTCTACTCTTCACTCAGTCAAGCTACCTGTTATCCCTCTTTCATCAGTTGATGCTACCTCTATTATCTTAGCAGTCAAGGCACAAATTTGACTTTAAATACTCTCACTCTAGATACTTTCACTAAACATCTTAATTTTTACCAACGAAATTATCAGAATATATGCAGTTCTCAAGCATAAGTCAACAGATCTTACCAGAGCACTTCTCAATGATGTCAGAATGAGGAACCTTAACCCTGATTTCTTTTTGAGGTACAAAGAGGAGTGGAAATTCGGATCTCAGATCCAGTTCCCATATTGCAATTTCCGGTCCATTATCTTTTCCATCAACTTTCTCACCTAAATACGGCTCTCTTTCAATTATTGTTTCCCTCTCCTCCACGAAAGTTTCAAGTGTTCCAACATACACGTTGCAGTCTTCAATTGTAGATATCGTCCATCTCCTAGCAGGTTGACTCCCCCAACAACAACGATGCCCTACATGATCAATTAGTAGCTGCCGAATTTCCACTTCATCCAAATATTCCCTGCAAAGAAGGAAAAAGGGAAAGAAAAAAAAAGGGAAAACATCCACACTTCCGTGAGATGACATTTTGAAACCAAAATGAAACGGAATCTGTCATGACTTTGAGGGGGACGAAAACATTTCCATTCTGGGTCGACATTTAGCTCTAACCTCCCTACTTCCTTGGAACTGTATCCAGGGCGGTAATCACCGTACCCTCCTTGAAAGACAATGGCCTGATCTGCTGTAAACGATGTCAAAAAAAATAAAGGAAATGAATCATATAACAAACAAGAAGAAAATAGCAACTACTGCTCATTATCATGATGATTATACTAGTAGTGATAACCCAAGCAGCAGCAGTAGCAACTGGACGGAGTCTGTTTCATGACAAGACAACAGCCCCTGATGATTAACAATAATTATGATTCATGATAATGTGTAGTTATTGCTATCATAAGTGATGAGATCAATATGGTCATGAAGGGATTTAGTTTTGAGTTGCTTGAGTTAAGGTCCGGCCTTACTTTGTCTAATTTTGCTTGATCTGCCGAACATTTTGCACATACATGAAACTGATGAAGCTGATGCAACATGATCATGCAAATCAGCTAAGCATTTATGCCGTTTAAACCAAGTTGAATTCAAGAAGAAGTCGCGATCTAAAGGAACTTATTTCTCACTATTAACCAGTTAGGGACCTCAAAAATAACAACTAAAGGAACGATCAAATAAAGAAACAGACAATTCCAAGCAGTTGACTTTGTGCGAAAGAGCTTGAGAGACGGATGCTGAGTACAATACGTACCTTGGGGGAGGCGAGGGTGATCGGGCTCGGGGGAGGCGACGAGGGCGCCGTGAATGGAGGGCGGGTAGTAGCGATCGGAGGACAAGGCGGAGGCGGATCGGATCTCCTCGATGGTGACCTCCTCCCCCGCCCCCGCCCCCGCCCCCGCCCCCGCCGCAGGGGAGGAATAGGGCGGGGCGCGCAGGGAGGAGGAGGTCCGTCCCAGGTACTGGTACGACCTCCACGACTCCTCCCTCGCCTCCTCTCCTGATATTCCCCAACACACGCGTTACGCACACGCACACGCACACGCACACGCACGACACGACACGACACGACCCGACCCGACCCACAAAGGAGACAAAGCAATTTTTTCCGAACGAGCTACCGAGTCTGAGCACATGCGGGGAACGGAGGGGGGTAAGGAGAATGAGAGGAGGAGACGCACGAGATGGTACCTGAGAGAAGGGCTTGCTCCATCGTTTCGGACAGGGAGAGGGAGACAACCTGGTACCGGACGGAGGAGACTAGACCAGCGGGACGGAACTTCTACCAAAGTCTGAAACTTGTTGGATGGAGCTTGGAACATATATTGCTTATTAGAAAGGGGCCGAGCAACGCCCGGGATTTTATACAGCTCGGCACACGATTACTCTTCGCGACCCGTAATATCTACACCCAGTGGATCTGCTTCTCTAGGCCGCCCCGAATGGTGGGGTCCGCTTCTGCTCCAGCACTTCATTGCTATGAATTGATTGATAATCAGTTTGATTGGTTTGTTACTTAACAGCTAAGAATGGGGGTGGGTCAGGTGGGGCCCAACCCAACGCGGAAACGCAGGGAAATCGGAGGTCAAGGAATATGAGCGGATAGCTCGAGCACCAAGCCCGTCCAGATGCGCTCTCGTCTCAAAGCCAAACGTCAGCCCAGCCCACACAACCACACCGCAAGAAGGTAGCACTAAATTTTTTGCAAAACAACTAACCGTATTTACCGTAATTAGCTAAAATTTTAATGATTGGTATTCAAAATTTTTACGATCGAAACCTAATTATTTTATATTTCTAAATGTATTTATTTTTTTAAAAATAAAATATTATTTTTACCTCTAAAAAATTTGAAAATCAATGCTCAAATGTACTCCTTATTTATTTCTGTGTCCAAATAAAAAAAAAAAGAAGATAAATTTAAGGTGGTGGTTATAATTTACCAAGCACCTATGCTGACAGCATATACGTTAATACGTGTGAACTTAGCTATATAAATCGACGACCCGAACTCGAAAGCGCTCCCTTTTTTGGCTGGCTAGGGCCTGGGGGAGAACGTCGGATGACGACGTGGTGCACCGTGTGCACGCAGGACTTCCCATTCCCGCGATACTGTGTAAGAACTTAGGAGTGGCACTACTGCAAATTTCCGGTAAAATTAGGGAGGCGAGCGTCATTCGGTTTTGATTAGCACACAACAGTGACAACACTGCCCCCTCTCCTTCCGTCTCCCTCGGCAGCCACGGCCGCTGCCTCGTCGCCGAGGTATTTGATATCTTTCTCGCGTAAATCGTAAAAATCTCGACTCAGCTCCTCCGCCGATCTCGGAGAGGACGAGATCGGCATCCAACTCCCATATCATTTCCCCAAGTCGAGCGCGAGCGGAGATTCTATTTGCGGGGCACAGGGTACGAATTTGGCGGAGGAGGAGAAGAAGAGGAAGAGGAAGAGGAAGAAGAACGCGGCGGTGGGGCATAAGACATCAGAAATAAGAAACAAAAAAAAAGAAAAAAATGTCGGTACAGGAGTATCTGGACAAGCACATCCTCTCCCGCAAGATCGAGGATGCCGTCAACGCCGCCGTCCGAGCCAAAACCCCCGATCCCGTCCTCTTCATCGTCCGTCTCCTTCCAATTTTTAACTCCCCCATCCTCTTCCTCTTCCTCTTCCCCACCAACTCTCTCTCTCTCTCTCTCTCTCTCTCTCTCTCTCTCTCTCTCTCTCTCTCTCTCTCTCTCTCTCTCTCTCTCTCTGTTTCTGTCTCAACTGTTTGATTATTTATTTATTTTCTGTGTGGCAGTCGAATCATATGAAGAAGGCGGTTCCAGCAGTGATCACAAAGATCAGAGCGAGGCAGATCTTGGACAGCAGAGGGATTCCCACCGTGGAGGTTGATCTCTACACCAACAAGGGCATGTACCGCGCTTCCGCTCCCAGCGGCGCATCGACCAGCATGTCAGTCAATCTCAGCAGTTTTTGACATCTTACAAATTCACTATTCGCATTCTGCATCATTTAAGGATGAATAAGTTGAGATCACGCCGGGAAGAAAAAGTAGATATATATGGTCAGTTAGGCATCACATGACGAAATGGCAACTTCTGTTTCTATGTTCTATCACTAGTTGCAAACTTAAATGCTAAATTTTGTTGCGTCGCTCTCTGTTCAATATTTTCCATCACTTCTAACACTTCATGGGTTCCACATAACCAGGGGTTCTCACTAAATTCACAGACGGCGTAATTGAGATCTCTATTCCTGTTTATATCTCTTTTAATTTTGAAGCATAATCATTATGGACCGAGATTTTACCTCTGTGCCTTCTCCACCTTGCTTCCTCTAATACGATTGGATCGTTTTCTCACCTACTATTATGTTGATAGATATCCTATTTGCAGGCATTATAATTAATTCAGTATTTTCTTTTTTTTACCTCAAAATGCCAATGAGCATGCTCTATCACCAATAAAGTGTTATTTGCAAAGTGATCCTTAATTTTCCGTAGACAAAAGGGTCTTCTTATCATTGATGCCACTACGCTATCTGCTAGAGAGCTGCGAATAGTCACCTAGGAGACATGAGAACCTTGTGCAAATATTAGTGGACAGAATCAGCGTTGTTTGCATAGCTCTTCTTGTTTCATTGTCCCACAAAATAGAGGTTTCTGTTGAACTCTCTTACTTATGCGATGCTGATAGTTCCCTGCATTAGATTCGTTGAGACATCAAAATATAAATTACTTTACATGCTAATGTGTATAAGAATTATATGTTATTTTGAGTGTTTCTTTCTCTTTTCACTGTTTACTTAAGGTTTTACATATGCTTATTTATACAAAAAAAAATGGGATTTATATACTGAATTTAACTTGAAATAGTATACACCGAATTGCAATTAATCATCTCATAATCTGTTTATTTTACTGCTTCTAGGTATGAAGCTGTTGAGTTGCGTGATGGTGATAAAGGAAAATATCTTGGAAAAGGTGTTTCTAAGGTTGTGAACATTATAAATGACAAGATCTCTGAAGCTTTGATGGGCATGGATCCACAACTCCAATCCCAGATTGACCAGGCCATGATAGACTTGGATAAGACAGATAACAAGGCAAGAGTTATTTTACCAAGCAGAATTATTTTATTTTAGATTGAATAATATTTAAAAGGTGGAAAACCTTAAACTGGTACTTTCTTGCTACATATTCTAGCATACATTGTTAATCTGAGAATACTAACGTGCGTTCTATGCACATCCCCATGTCTTCTCCTATTAGAATTTTATTTGCGTTGAAAGATACTAATCTTGTTAGAGATACTAAGCTTGTTAGAGACACTAGCATGACCTGGTAGTTTATTGGATATTAAAGCTCATTTATCTTCCTATGTGCTCTGTTCGTCTATTTCATCAATTCCTTACCCAGAAAGAGTGAAGAAAAACAAAATTAAAGGAAAGAAAGGTAGCAGACGATGCTAAAAGTGAAAATGGTACACTCAAGCAAAGAAAAGGAAGCAGAAGGATAACTAATCATCGACTTTTTGTCTATTTCAAGAATTATGAGCTGGCTAATCACCGACTTATTTTTCTTGGTTGATTGTTTCTTCACCTTTGCTATAGTTATTAAGATATTTCTAGTATCACACAATAGCTGTTCTCCCCTTCACTAAACCTACGTGCTTATATTACCTAAGCAGCAGAATATAAGAGGTAGACAAACACTTTTCAGGCCGAGCTTGGAGCAAATGCTATGTTAGCTGTGTCGATTGCTGCTTGTAAAGCTGGTGCTGCTGAAAAGGAGGTACAACTTGAATTATAGCATGTTGATTTCTCCTTATTGAACTTTGTTCTTATTCTTTTTATTCTTGCAGGTTCCTCTGTATAAACATATTTCAGATCTTTCAGGTAAAAGCAGTACAACTCTTCCTGTTCCGGCAATTACTGTCATTAGTGGTGGAAAGCACGCCGGCAATAATTTGGCTGTCCAAGTATGACCTTTACTTTTCCAGATTATGCATCCATAGTAGATTAGCATTCTCTATTTGAACTATTGTGGTGTAAACCAAGCATGTCTCGATGGTCTTGTATTTTGTATTGCTCTATTTGTTTTTTCGTATATCCGTTAACTAAGGTTTATCTCTCAAATGAATTTGTTGATGTCGAATCTTCTACATACAAAAATTTGCCATACTTGTCTTTCCTTTTTATGCTGTTATTAAGAAATTTTCTAGCTTTTTAGTTAATTTAAGTTTGCTGACTTGATCTCTATAAGATCGATTTATGATGGAGGCTTCAGATGAAATGTATATTGTGGCATGCTCTTGTTTACTTTTTCCTTTTCATGAAATAATCTTACACTAAAAATTTATAATATGTAGGAAATTATGATTCTTCCAATTGGTGCAAGTAACTTCGAGGAAGCAATGCAGATGGGTTCTGAGACCTATCATCACCTAAAGGTAATTTTACTGGTCCTACGAATACAAAGTTATACAATGTTATTCTCATATTACTGCATAAACAGCGTGTCTTGAGAGTAGAAAACCTAAGTAACGATTTGCAGGCCATTGTGAGAACATCTCTTTTCCCCTTTTTTTCATTATCTATACAGTATATTAGGCGTGCGATAAGAATTTGATGGTTCTTGTTGTGTTCTTATTATAGCAAAGCGTCAAGTTTTGGTGTCTTCTATCAGTTTCTATTGTAGCTTTCAACTTTTCATTTTTGTCCAGCTTATTTGACACTTAAAGAAATCTAGTGAGTAGTGATGCCATTAAATTTATTGTCAGAATAAACTTTGAATTTCAATGCTTTTTATAGTATGGTATCTTAATGCAATCTCTGAGATCCCTGACTTGTTCCTATTGTTTAAAAGTGTGCTTATTGTTCATGTACTTTGTAGGCTATTATCTCTGAGAAGTATGGTTCAAGTGGGTGCAATGTAGGTGATGATGGTGGATTTGCTCCTAATATCTCTGGGCAAGTACATTTGTATTCATTATTCCTATACATTGACGCAATCATGAGAAACGTATTTCATTCTCGAGAAAATAAACTCTTAAGGAAATAATAGCTATCATTTCTCAAAAAAGAAATTCACTACTACTTATTTTTTCAATCCTCAACCTCCTAAGGTAGTTTATTTCGATATCAGCATTTCTGAAGGCTTGGATCTTGTCATGGAGGCAATTGACAGAGCAGGATATAATGGAAGGATCAAGTTGGCGATTGATGTTGCCGCCACTGATTTTTGCATAGGTAAGAATGAAAATTTTCATGCACTTTGGTATGCTTCTATGACATTCAGAAGAAAATACAGAATTTTTTAGAACATTGTCAGATTGTAGTTTTGGAGCTATTCCTATTATTAATCTTTTATGAGTTATTTATTATGTATTCATCAAACTAATTCTTAATGTTTATTGTTCCTAGCATGTGCATGTGAACTTTTCTACACTTGGTCTCTTTGAATAGTTGATTCTTTGTGTCTAGTTGCTAACCAAACAAAGCAATCAAAGTGAACTCATCTTTCTTTATTCTTGTTAGGAAAGAAATATGATTTGGACTTCAAATCACCAAATAAAGTAGGGCAGAATTTCAAGACAGGAGATGATATGATTGAGATGTACACCCAACTCTGTACTGGTACTATCTTGTCTTTCTTGTCATTTTGTATGTTATTACTGCTTGGAAATACCTGGATGGCTCTTACTAACAACTGTTCATCCTCTATCAGAATATCCAGTTGTGTCAATCGAGCAGCCATTTGACAAAGACGACTGGGAGCATACAAAATTATTCACTGCCCTTGGTTTATGTCAGGTAAATGTACTATGCTTCTGATTATTGGATGTTAGGACAGTTGCTCATGCCATAGTTGCTTCACAGGTTGTCGGAGATGACCTCTTAATGTCAAATCCTAAACGCATAGAACGGGCAATAAATGAGTACACTTGCAACGCCCTTCTTCTTAAGGTACTCGTTTGTTTTATGATTTGTTTTTCTGATATTGGAGGAAACAAAGATTAAGATAGAAGAAGGATGTATTAAAATCACCAATACAGAATTTATGTTCTCTATTAAACCTGAAACAAAATGAAATTGACAGTTCGGTTTGGTTTCTGATTTTGCCCTTTTTTGCACAGCCCTATGTATGGGCTTGCATTTGGGGGAAACCTATCTCTCGAATCTCAATCATTTGCATATTTAGGACTACCCTTTTTATTGATCTTACTTGAATGATACTATAACACACTCCAATTTTGGTTCTTAAGAAATTGGAAAAATTTTGCGAAGTTGAAACAGAAGAGAGGGATTCGTTTAAGTAATGACATCTCCATTCTTGTCTTGGGCTGTAACTTCTTATTTGTTTTCTATGTTATGCAAGTCTGTTTCCCTCTTTTTATTTGTTTGTCTACCCTTTTTTACCACTTAAAACCCCACCAGAGAGGGCCATGCAAAGCATGTCCTCATGTTTCAAAAATATGTGGGCCAGACTTAATCCAAATAGCCAAGGCAAATGAATTTCAAATTGGTAGTCCTTAAGACAGGTAGGGATGCAGCAATATGTTATAGTATGCTGACACTGAAACCTCATCTAATTTGTGGTATACCCGTAAGTGTGGAGCTTTTTTATATTGTCGTGTCAACCTTGGACATGTCTAGGGATGTAATTAGATCGGTTTGGTTCGGTTATTTGGCGATTATCAAACCAAAACAAATTTTTCAGTTTGAAATAATTCACAGCCTACCCAAACTGATTTATCCCTGGAACCAATCCAAACCAAACCGAATTAATTCAGTTTGGTTTGGCTTGGTTCGGTTTTGCAGTTAGTTTTTTAATTTCCTATTTTTTTATAAATTAATTCATAATTTAATACATCAAAATTGAATCGTTATGAAAGTTACACACACAAAATTTGATTATAAAAGTAGAATTTTGAAAAATGTGTTGATATGTGATCAAGATTTGATTATAGATATAAAAAAAATTTAATAAATGATTTAGATAGAAGTATATATAACATTACTATTTGGTTTTCTGTTTGGTTCAATCAAAGAATGTGTTAAAATCGAACCAAAACCAAAAAGCAAATTTTAGCTATTTTCAGAAACCAAACTAAACCGAAAACCATATAAACGGAATCAAATTGTCTTCTTTGGTTTGGTTCAGTCTGGAGCCAAACTGTGAACGCCCCTCGACATGCCTATAAATCTTTTTGATGGCTGGGAAGTTTCTGATTTTTGGGCTTGTTAGGGTTCTTCCGTTGATAGTAACTATTGAAACCTTTTGTTTTATCAGAATTGACGGCTAACATCATTATGCATATTCAGGTAAATCAAGTTGGAACTGTGACAGAGGCCATAGAAGTAGTGAAGCAGGCGAAGGATGCTAACTGGGGAGTGATGGTGTCACACAGATGTGGAGAGACTGATGATTCCTTCATTGCTGATTTAGCAGTTGGCCTTGGTGCTGGTCAAATGAAATCTGGTGCCCCTTGTCACGGAGAGCGCCTGGCAAAGTACAATCAGGTTCGTAACCTCATTAAACTGGTGATTTCTATATAGTTTGAGATAATATCCATCAAGATTTGTTTGTCTCCCTCCAATCATTTAGTTGGTGATCATTTAGTTGGGTTCTTAGTCTCATGTCTTCAAGGGGATGCATGATGCTATTTGGATTGTTGCTGCTAGATGTGTCACCAGATGGTTTGTGCAGATCAGTGCTAGTCGTGATTTAACTTGGCCAGATTGTCTGGTTTTCTAAACTTAATTTTATTAATATTCACATGTTCGGGTGTTTCAGTAGTTGAGATCATGCTACTTGCTTGCTTTGCAAGTTGAACGTATATATTTAGCAGTATCGATCTCCACAGAAATGTCTACTTTTCTTTGTCTATAGCCAAATACACAGGATTGTCATAATTAATTATCAGATGGTGACTGAATAGGATCGTCCGGACAGCAGTTTTTTTTTCCGGCTCTGTTAGTTCTTTATTGCAAATCATTTTCTGAATCTTTTGCAGTTACTAAGAATAGAGGAAGAGCTTGGAAGTGAAGCTGTCTATGCTGGAGAGAACTGGAGGAATCCATGAGCCTACTGCAATTATTTTTCTTTTATCAATTCTATAGGTTTTTCCTTGTATGTCATTATTTTTCAGAATTTGTGGTGCTTAAAGTGCCCTGGCTTTTGGTTTAGCACCTGCTAATGGGGAAAACGAGAACCTTTCATGTCAGAGTTCATCAGGAGTTCCTCTGTTTAGATCCATTATAAGTTGAAAATTTTGTTTAAATTGTGTAAGCAACTGTTATCGAGAATATTCCGATAGGTAATGTTGCAATTGGAAGTAAATTTCGTACAATAGCTTCTAGGTGGGAGTATCTCCCACTTGGCTTACTCAGGGTGCTTGGTCGCCTGTAGCCTGGTTATGGTTCATGATGGATCAGTCAAAATCCACATAATTGTAAACAGCAACTCTGCTAACTGTTATAATGGTGTTTGTTTTACCCGACCTTGAACCAGGTAGTAGTTCGCTTCACCAGACAATTTGACTTTGAAATGCAGCATCACCGGACAATTTGACTTTGAAATGCAGCTATCCGAATATTAATACAAGTGCTAGCTATGACTATCCAAACATTCAAGTGCTAGAAATGACTATCCCAATATTTCAGCATCCGCCGAGTGATTTTGCTGGAGAAAACAAGAGCTGCTGCAACAGCTTCGAGACTAGAAGAAATATCGTTCCAGAATTCATGCAGTAGCATCCCATTAGAAAGTTCTACAAGCGATAAAGTTTAGCAATTCTTTAAAGATAATGCTTATTGTAATGCATTTCTCACACTTCTTAAGTACACTGGATATGCATGGCAAGCAAGGCATCGTCAAAACCGTCAATTTCTCAGATCAAACTGGTTTCTAACGCACTGACTCGGTTTTAATTTCAGACAAAGTAGGCGCATATTCAGAAAAAGCACGGGTGGGGATTCGAAAAGGTTTGCGGCGAGTAGAAATTACAAAAATAAGGTCAATCAGTTCTCTCCGAACAACCATAGCACACCTCAAGAACTGAAAGAAAACATATCAGGACTCAAACAAATTGAAATTAGATCAATACATATCTAGCTAAGCAAAAGAAAGAGACCAAAGGAGAAGCAGCAAAGTAATGATGACAGCCTATGACTTCATATCCTCCTCATCCTCTTCAATCTTCGGTGCCAAGTAAAACCTAATGTAGCCCATTTCTGCTATCTTGTACTCGACCACCACCGGCAACTCGGATGAAAGGCTGATGGTCACAGTATCAGACAGAGGTGTTGCCTTGGTGAAGGAGTTCATGTACCTCAGAGCAAACGTCAAGGACACTGGCTCTTGCATCTCTATGATGGTAGCTTCCTCAGGCTGCACAAACGAACAATGATCAAAATTGTTGACGGAATGCTAATGCAGCATAGAAGAAACCATCCGAATGATACCCCTTGTATATACAAAAACCAAATCCTG
Source organism: Puya raimondii (assembly GCA_016920855.1). NCBI lineage: Eukaryota > Viridiplantae > Streptophyta > Magnoliopsida > Poales > Bromeliaceae > Puya > Puya raimondii. The sequence continues at coordinate 89,007,174 of JABWPP010000049.1, forward strand.
TATAGGACCAATCGTAAACAATAATAATGCCAATAAAGCAAGGAAATTTCTGCAAATCTTCTTCTGATACTACAGACATATATAGAGAGAGAGTATCATGCACTGGATACCTAAAGTTAATTTGCATTATGATGGGGATCAGCTATCTAGAGCTGAACTGGAAGGAGTGAAAACAGGAGCTCAAGTTAGCATCTAAAGGTTTCAAAAGTAGACCGGATGGAACAGAACAATTCATGTAAGCAACAGATAACTCGAGTTGTACAGCGTCAACAAATTGTACGATTCAGGATTCATAATAAGATGATAAGAAGCGGGCACCTTGTCAACAGTCTTATTCTGCCGGCATACAATATTGGCAGTTCCTATATCCCCAGCAGTTGAAAACTTCACGCCTTCCTTCGTCACCGAAATAACAACTGCCGGAACCCCAGAGAGAAACACGTTACGGTGTTGAAGGATATTTTAGCATCGTAGAACAAAGCAGCTCGACAGCTTAAGAGAGAAGGCCGTTACCAGTGTCCCCAATGCTGCTCAGATCCTTGCATATCCTCGCGAACTCCGCAGCCGGCATTTTCACGATAGCTTGGTACTCAGCATCCGGGATGCCGAGATGCTCACTGTCGATGTCCATAAGCTTCATCTCGAAATCTGCTATCTTGTCTTGCTCTATTAATCAACAGAAGATTCAAGTGGGAATCATTTCAACAGAAGATTCAAGTGGGAATCATTTCAACAGAAGATTTGTAATTGTTGTAGCCTTTATTTAAGCGAGTCAAAACCCAAATGATAACGGAAAAAGTTGTCTACTTTGACAGTAGAACTCAAAAAAAATATTCAGCCAAGCATTGCATCATACAGGTTATGGGCATGAGCGAACAGAACTTGAAACTCGACAGAAAACCAACAACGATCCATAGAAAAGGAGAGGGAGGGGCGAGGGGTGATAAAAGAAACATACTGGGGCTCTCGAACATGAAGGTGACGGTGTCGCCGCCGTCGTCGGCCTTGAGGGTGATGATGTCGTCGTTGCCGGCGCATCGGAGCATCTTGGCCATGTTGTTGAGGTTCATGCCCATGGAGAGGTTGCGGTCGCAGCGGTAGTGCTCGAAGCCCTCCGACCGGAGCAGGAGCGCCACCAGCGCCACGTGGCTGGAATCCATGGCTTGCAGGGAGAACCCTGTGGCGGAGCAGTCGAAGTTCGCATCGTTCACCAGCTCCCTTATCGCCTCCAACACCTTCTTCAGCAGGCTCCCCTGCACCAGTCGCAGCTCCAACATCTCCAACCACTCTTCTCTTCGACGACGACGACGACGACGACGACGATTTTGCCGCGATTAGGGTTTCTCGGGCAACAGCGAATAAAAAGTTTAGGGCAATAAGGGGAAGGGAACGAAACTATGAGGGGGGGGGGGGGGGGGGGGGGGGGGGGGGGGGGGGGGGGAATGGGATGGATCTTTATAGAGGAGAGATGTTATATTATAGCTAGGTTATCCCTCAAGAGACTTTGGCGGGAGATCGATTGATTTCCCGCCACAATTTTGACGACGGAACTTGGAAGAAGGGGACCAAGAGAGCGCGCCCCGTTCAGGGTAGCGTGCGTAATACGCTCCAAGTTCGGTGGTTATCTCGTCTCGCTTATTAACTCGGAAAGACCAAAGTGCCCCTACAAGCATAGCAAAACATGAAACTAAAAATAACTTCAAAGAAAAAAGGAAAAAAAAAAAAGTGCGAGAGCTTAAACGTGGAGTCAAAATAACTACTTAAAAACCCAAAGCAAAACAAAAGCCCTCTCATCAGAGCCATATGAGAAAAAACTTTAGTTCTTATATTGCTAGAATGCGTGATGGAAACATTCCAAAATTTTCTTGAGATATCTTAGGAGACTTGAAGTGGTCTTTCTCCTCCGTGAAACATATCTGATCAATAAAATCTCACTCTTTTTACTTGAACACCTCCATATAGAGATTAGTAAAGAAAATATTGTGGCCAGCAACTTTGTTCAAATACCGATTATTCTTATTAATATCTATCACTTAGAGACCGATTTCCTTCCAAAGAAGTGATATATGGCATGGAATCAGACAGGAAGTACCATTAGCATGTTCTCTGCCGCACAATTCAGCATTGAACCTCAAAAAGAAGAGGAAAGCACTTACCCTCACTAGGGCAATAAAAGTACTACAGTGAAAAACCCTGTTCGCTCTCAAAAAAAAAAAAAAAAAAAAAACCCTGTTCGCAATCTGAAAAGAATAATCCTAATGACGCCAACAATTAGCAGAAATTGTGCGCCATCATTGAAAGTGAGATTTTGTTTTATGCAACATAAACACATAATGCAGTAGGTGAATCAACTTTCACGCAAAGATAACAGTCATTGATACAAATATCAACTTTTCTTGGTGTAGACCAATTCCTCAGTACAAATATCAACCTTCATACAGATCACACACAAACAGAAACAAGACAAAACGGAGGAGGAAACCAACCAATTCCTCAGCAGAAGAGCAAGCAGAAAGGTGTAGACCAATTCCTCAACAGCAGAGCAAATAGCAAGGTGTAGAAATAGCAAAACATACAAGTATGGTAATTGAGTTGGCAGACCACACTACAACATTCACTTCGGACAAAAGAAGATCAGGAATCAGCTACAGGATTAGCAGCTGCTGCTCTCTTGATGGATGCGGACTTAATAAGATGGTTGTAGCTTCCCTTCTCCTTGAAGAGCTGGGAGAAATGGTGCTTGCAATAGAGGATACCTTCCAAAGCTGCATAATTAGAAGGAGAGATGGGGCAGCCTCCATGGGAGCATTTGAAACACGACTTGTGATAAGATAGTCCCTCAACTGTCACCTGCAAGATCGGACAGAAATATGGTAGAAAATAATGCGAAAGGGATGTGCTATATTTGTATAAGTGCCGCCAGCAGCAAGAAGCAACAAGGAGAAAAAACATATTACAGTAAAAAATAAAAAGATAATCCCCTTGCAGAAATACGATAAGAGCTTCCACAAAGATAGCTGCTGGAAATCATCCAGCTCAAGAGATAGAGTAACTGATAATGCTCGCAGCTAGCTAAATTTTCCTCAAACCAAAACAAGGAATAGCGTGACAGATTCACCGTTCACCGCACATGTCGAACAAAATATTCACGTATCCAAATAGGCCCTAAAAGATTCAAGATATCATATGAGACCTTGTACATTATAGGCTATGCCCATACAGTTGTTCTAGTAAGTTCCCGGAAACAAAAGGTAGATCTCTTTCTGGATCAGATAAGTGGTTCTAGTAGCAAGAACCTTTTTTTTTTTTTTTGTTACTCTGCTGAAGAAAAATGACATACACAGCAAAAGAAAACCTCAAAGCCTACAAGTTAACAAGAAGCATGCCGTGTCAGTGTTGACCCCTGCCTGAGTGGGGGTCACATTGAGCAATTTTTTTCCCCTCTCTCTCCTAAGAGATCTAGTTGCCTCACTTATGTTGCTAAGTTCATGAATTTTAATGAATGAAGCGGGTAGCTCGCTACTCTTCTCTCTCTCAAAAAAAAAAAAAAAAAAAAAAAAAATGCAGTCTATGAATGCAGTGAGGATACGAGTTTATGAAACCAAACATATATCTATTATATACTTCTCAGCGCTGACAAAACTACAAGCACATGGAACATCATTGAAATTAACAAGATTTTCAGGTAAGAATGATGCAAAGCAACTAAATAATGTACGCGTAGGGAATGATAACAGAACCCGGACAGAGTAATGAGTGTAAGAGATGAAAGATAAAAAGAAAGAGTAGCGTTTTTCTGGTCATACCTTCTCAAGAGGGTATGCTGTTTTGCCGCAAGTGGCACATTTGTCTAGTGTTCCTGAAAACATGCTTGCAGCCTTGCTGGGAGACCTAGTCTGTGGTTAGGACATAAAAGATGGGATCAGCCGGGATTCTTCAGAGAAGTTTTTGCACTGATCCCAGTATGGAAGTGAAAAAGCACATAAAGTGCAGATGTAAAAACAGTAGCTGTGTGCTAGGCTAAACTCACCAGCTCCGGAGTTAACTTCTCGACTGGCTTAGCAGCTGCAAAACAATAAAGGATACCATGACAGAATTGCAAAAGGTCCATAGCCAATCAACTTGGTAATAGATCCTTACGTGATTGGAAGTTCTTATTGTAGCTCCCCGTCTCCTTGAAAAGCTGCTCAAAATGAGGTTTGCAATACAAAACTCCCTCAAGCGAAGAGTAATTACTCAACTGACAAAAGAGAACAGCGGAGTCAAATGATAATCTCACTTTCGGCACTCTTCATATCTGTAGTACTGCTGTGCATTCCATAAGTTTCAGGCTGTCAGCACAGAGTTAATATCTCCTACTGGGCCATTACATCGGCCATCTGTACTAGTTACTAACAACTAAAAAGGAAAAAGAACGATGATGCGGGGCAAAGGAGCAGAAGGCATACTTATGCTTACATTGTAGTTTAATTGGTAATTAAATAAGCTCTTTGTTTTCTCCAAGAGCATGATAGCATAGATCAAGTCCCCTAGCTACACTCGCAGACATAGCAAAGATCAAGTCCCCTAGCATTGGGGAATGTGGCGACCAAATGCCCCAATGCCTGCCCAGCCACACAGTGAGAGGAGAATTTATTTATTTATTTATTTATTTTTAAAAAAAAGGAGCCAATCCTTGGCATCGCTGAAGAAGAAGGTAAATAGGCAAACTTCAGCTGAAGCCCGTGGTGAGAAATGTCTTGCCACAGGGATATACCACGTTGGCACTTTGTAAAGGGTCTTCATCCACCAGAAAGGTCATTTTTAGGAGTCATTGTAAGGGTTCTTACGATCGTAGCTTCATTAATGAGGACCTTCCTGAACATAAATCAACTACATATCTATTTGCTGCAAGTCTCGTTCTTGTATCCAATTATCTAATTGCAGCAGTTTCTCATATATGTAAAAAAAAATCATCAAATTTATTCCCAAATCATACCTCATCAAAAAATAATCAGGATCGTCCAAACAGAACTAAGTAGAAATCAAGAAGGCAATGGAAAAAAGGAGAGGGGGTGTGAATGATGGACCTGGAGGGTCTTCTTGCAGTGGGTGCACCTGAAGCAGGACTTGTGAAAGACGACCCCGTCGGCGTTGAGCTGATCCATGAGGTACACCGTCTTCTCGCACGCCTTGCACTTCTGCGTCGTCCCGCTGAACGCCATCCCCACTCCCTTTTCAACCCCCCCCCCCCCCCCCCCCCCCCCCCTTCTTAATTGAACTAAATTAAATTGAATTAAGTTAAATTAAATTTAAATAAAATAAAATAAAATAAAATTCCCCCCTCTTCCTCGACCCTCAAATTGGATCCTCCTCCAATCTCCTCCTCTTCTGACTCCGGCCCTGTTCCTGTAATAACGCAAATCCGGATCTCTATATCGGCGAATAGAGAGCGATAGCGATAGCGATAGCGAGAGAAGCGGAGAAGGAGATGAAATGATGATCACGGGGAAGCGTGCGTGATAAAAGTGTAAATGTGTGGTTTTGAGGTCTCGTGTTTGGGTCCGAACACCAGATATCCGTATGCGGACGTGCAGAATGCACGACACGTCGTCACCCCTCCTTCCCTCTGGGCTCTGTGCCAACCTCGTCTATATTTCTGCCTCTTCTGGTGGAGGTGGAGGTGGAGGTGGAGGTGGTGAATCTGGTGATGGAATTAGCGCACTGCCGTGTTCTTTATCGGCAGAGTAGATAGCTGATCTGGTGTTTGGTCGTTGGATGTGTGCTCTTATCTCCCCTAACTAATAAGCCTCACGGACTGGGCAACGTGCGTCGCAAACGTAGTTTTTGGAGGCAATATTATAATAATAATAATAATAATAATAATAAAGGGAAGGATTTCCAGCGGACGCCGAGCACACATAGCGCGAACGTGGAGACAGCGCCGACGAGCTGCGACTGTTCCACAACAACCGCCACTATTCAGACAATCCGAATAAACTGCTGAACATGTTGCCACATTTTATTCCGAACACCCAAGCTGTGTGCGCACCTGATGGACAACGTGGTCGTCCACTATGGCAGAGTATGTACACCTTTCTCGTCGAAGCCAACATACATGTAAAAATTGAAATAAAATAAGCAGAAAACAAATACTGCAGCTTTTTCTATCAAATTAACCCAAACGAGCTTTTCACCTTACATCCTAACAGGTCTTAACTACAAAGAAAAGCGTTCCAATAAATGTTCTGGGAACCATCCAAAGCAAAGAAACTGAAATCAACAAATACAAAGAAACGTCTACAATCACTCAATCAACAAACATCTCAAAACTAAAGCAGGCAGATACCATAGAAGCTGAGGTATCAGGTATTTCACTATCAAAGAGCACAACTAGCACACACACCCTTCACACTCCCAACTTCTATCTACACAACCATCTTACCAAATTCAAACAAAGAACAAACACTTCGTGTACTCTTTTTTACAAGAAAAATGAATATAACTGCTGATGAGTTAATGCAATTCTAAGCGACGAAACTGTGTCAGAGTAAACAGGGAGGCAGTAGCGAAAAAAGAATCCCCAATTAGAGATCAAATGCTTGCATCAGCTTTCTTTCGTTATCTCCATAATCAATCTCTTGGCCTTGTTGTACCACTGAAAACACACTCTCTCATAGAGTCTCTCGTACATCAGCAACTCAGTGTAGGCCAAAGTAAGGTACTTGTCAATGCAATCTTCATACTTCTCATACAATGCAGGGACTGTAAGAACAGTTACAAGGCCTGGTATAAAGAAAAGAAGCAAAATGATATTAGTAAATTGATTAAGCTCGTACAAGTCCAGAGTTAATTTCTGGCTAGCTCAATTATGAAATCGTAGTCTCTATAAGTAACGAATTGCTTCGTGACGTGATGCACTTTTCATAATTTGAGCTGATGGAAGAGTAAATCTCATCACAGGCTTCCATTATGGTGTGATTGTCCAAACTGAGACGACAAGTCTGTAAACCTAATATTTTGCCTACATTTTTCCACTAGTAAGGCACAAGGTACACATTGCATGAACACAAGAATATATTACATGCCAAGTGAAAGAAACAGCTAGCTAAATAGCTTGTTTCTAGAACCAAGGTATTGATAGATTTAAATGCTAGAACTAACAATTAGAAAAATGCCCTGTTACCGACTTACTTATGTAGCACAAAGTAGGAAAGTCGGTTAAACTACCAATGATGGATATCAGCCATAAGTATACAGCAACTCCATAGAAAAGCTCTGTGTCCTTTCCAAGTGCAATGTTATAAAAGATTGAAAGAACCATATTCACAATTGAATGCATATGGAGGGCTACTTCATAGATGACTTCTTCTGAGACGCGCAACACTGGCATTGGTGGAGGGGGTCTGCACTAACATTAAGTGACATCTCGATATGATAGATATTATATAGGAAATAACTCACTAGGACAATACAAAAAAACAGAGAAATAAAGGTGCAGAGATCACCATATCTAACTGTTCCACGCAAGAGGTAGAAGATTATCTGGTCTTACTGCTGGTTGAAGAGAAATGCAGAAAGTTTAGCTTCCGTTTGTCAAGTTTTCATTTCTAAGTGTGCCGTACCTTTTCTATAGTTTACAGGTTGAAAAAGTATATTGGGATTACTTACAGAGATCTAACTTTCTTCAGCATAATGAAATCGTGGAGATAGAGAGAATTTAGTGTTTCATCTGCTATAAATGTTCAGTTATAAGCTAAGAATGCAGAACTCAGTTTGTATCTCCTTGAGACAACTTATAATAATGTCGAGATCCTTGTTCAGAAGAAAGGTGTAATGAGAATCATTTATTTGCTTTGCATTGCATATAAGAATTTATCGGCAGCAAAAATAGAATATACACTTTCATGATGAGTAGTTACCTGTTGAGAATCCAAGCTGCCTTTGCCCACACAAAGAGAATAGAAATCAAGAGCAGCAGCACATTAGAAAGGAGGGACAAGACCGTGTATCCGGATACTTCAAAGACCCACCAAGCAGCCAGGGCGCCCAGCAGTATCCCAATTGTGGCATTCCGTCTCCTCCACAGCATCACATCTGCCACTGTAACTCAAAACAACTCCCCACTGAATCCCAATACACAGGAGAATATATATATATGTATATACACAAGCCAGCATACGGCGTTCAGAAACACAATTTACGCAAGTCGTCATGAACTCTACCTGATATCAACCTGAAGCATGATGAGTAACAAAAGATACATAATTTTGAACTTTGTTACGAGATACAGATCACTCCGATAGATCCGAGGAAAGAGAACAAGTTAACTCGTCGAAAGTCACATTTTGAGGGGCGATAATACAACAAAATTGGGCTGGGATTTTCTTTAGAACGGTTCCGTTCTCGTTAGCAGCTCTGAACACAAGCAGCTGATAGACAAACCTAAAATATTTTGCAACTTTGCAGAAATTTGCAAGCAGAAGCTCACCGAATCCTCCTCCGAGGAGCTCGTGCAGGGATTTTGGCCCCTCCCGCGGTCTAATGGAGGAACCCATGATGGACCCAGATCTCGATCAGTTTGGACGATCCGAGAGGAGAATCGATCGAACAAAAAGCAGCTTCCTCGACCTCCTGCTCTCTTCTCTCTCTCTCTGCTCTCTGCTCTCTCTGCTCTCTCTCGGTTGGGGAACGGTGGGTTTGATTGATGAGGAAGCGAGGGCCAGGGCGAGGGAGGGGTAAAGCTGTGGCGAAGGATGAGGAGGAGGTGTGGTGGAGGTCGGGTCCAGCCTAAAAGGCACGAAACCACCAATCCACCCATATTTCTTCTTTTGTTTATTCGATTGCTGAAAGGAGGCGAGAAAGGAGGGCTCGAATTGAACATCGGGTTGGATATCAATCAATCAATACCAATACTGGGGAAGGAAGGCCGACGGGGTCAGCAGGGTCGCCTCACCTGGACCGCCATTTTTTTTGCCTGTCAGCTTTCTACTTTCCCTCGTTTGCCCCATCAAGACGGTTTACTCTACTCGGCTCGGTTCGCTTACAACACTCACAGCCAGCTACTTTGGAGTCTGGAGTGGAGAAATGACAGAGTTGGTCCGCCGATACCAGGAGAGGTTGGTCTACCACGTTATTTGTGGGCCGCTGCGAGCAATCATTTCGCCACCAAAGTGGCCGGTGCAAGGGCCGGCACGCCTAGTCGCGCAATTATGCTGGCCAACGTGATTACGTGGGCGTCTCTCTCACTCGCCCACTACTTCTCCTACCGTTGTATTGGAGTAACGAACAAAGAGAGAAAACTAGTCAGAATAATTCACCGTCATCTTACCGGTTTAACAGACAGCCGGTTGTTTTTTTTTTTAAAAAAAAAACCTCTATAATAATTTCAGAGGATCAAACTCGAAGCATAGCAAAATTGGTTTGACTATCTGGCTTGAATTACTTTTTTAAATATTAGTTTTGGCTACAGTGAAAATTAGTTTGAGGTTTCAAATTATATTTTCAAAATTTTCATACTATTCAAAAATAAATTAGATGTTTTATAATATTGATTACTAAAAATAATTTAAGCGTACCGTTATAGTTCGCTTGTAAAATATTGTGATTATTATATGTTATTAAATTATTGATAAATTTATATTATATTTTGGGATGGATGTATGACCAGTAAAAAAAAAAAATACATTATAAACATCAACTAAATAGAAAAGTCAGAGGCATTTCCCGACTTTTTTAGTGACCATTTACGGCCTGTAATAACCCTTGAACAGTTAGTCCCAGATATTTTGGTCGAAAGTGTGGCCTCTCACATTCTGATCCACAAGGCCAATTATCTTCCGAGCAAGCAAAGCCAAGGCAAGGGAAGGCGAAGGGAAGCGGGGCGAAGGGAAAGAGATAGAGATGTCGTGGAGGCCGGATCGGAGCGACGGGCACCTGACCCCGGAGGAGGAGGGCAGGAGAGAGGCGGAGGCGCGCGACTACTTCGACGGGATCGCGCCCAAGCGCCACTCCAAGCCCTCCCGCAGCGACTACTCCTCCGTCTACGCCGACGCCCTTCCTCCCTCCCGCCGCGACGACTCCATCCCCGAGCACCACAAGTTCCAACACCTCGAGGCCAACTCCGCCCAGGTCCCCTATTCGACTACTCTCTCTAGATCTCTCTCTAGATCTCTCTCTGTATTAATTAGGACTTAGATAGGAAATGTTTGCGTTTCTTTGGATTCAGAATTTATTTGCTGTGTCGACGTTGTATTGCAGAAGTTGGTCTGCGAAGGTAGCGAGGTGGTAGAGGAATACGTGCAGACAGAGTACTACGATGATCTCAACTGCGTCGATAAGCAGCACCACACTGTACATATAAATATACCCTCTTTTTTCTTTATGTATATGTATATACATATTCATCATATCTCATGCCCTGCTCTTTCCACTTTGCTTGGCAGACTGGTACAGGCTTCATCAAGATGGAGAAATCCAACGGCAGCTCCTTCCAACTTACGCCCGACACTGATGCATCCGACGGCCATGTTTCCTGCGGGGGCAATCCGGCAACAAATGAGTGGATACCATCTGCTGATACGGTATTTATCACCAACTCCGCTCGCTCGACTTTTTTTAACTAATTGGCTCCAGCTCATGTCGATAATCGCATAAGTTGCTTTTGGTTTCAGGTGGTTCCAACGTCGCACAAGCCTAACAGGAGTGATGTGTGATGTTTTCTAGTGTGGTCATCTGTCATGCTTTCACTTCTTATAGAATGAATTAATAATCACTGTGCAAGTGAAAGACGCACATCTACCGTCTGGTTGCTTCCAATTCTAGGGATAAAGAACTGTGCCTAGTTAGTCGGCTCCTTGCAGAGTTATGTGATGGAACCATTGTAATTTCAGCATGTTATATCTATTTCAGCATTTGCTTCATCTATTTTTGCATAAAAATCTTGCTTTATAATAAGAGCTATTATGGTCTTTGTTACCCTACCAGAAGCTAAATAACATCGTGTAAGATCTTCTTCTTCTTTTTTTCTTTTTTTTTGTTGAGAAAGAGGTAATATGTTATTTGTTTTATTCATTTGTAAAATGAACTTAGCTCAAAGAAAAACAGAAGAAGAGAAATTACAACAAAAATAATCAACCTGTTATCCAGCTTAACATCGTGTAAAATTTTATTCCTGTAATTTTTATTGCATCACAGGAACTAAAATAGCATTTTACCTCTTCTGAGAATGCCCATGCTACCGGATTGATGTTAGCGGATTGATTGCAAAAGCCATTATCTGTTAACTCTTGCAAGTTTTTGTTGAAGTTAGAATCGTAATAACATGATCTTGAGGTTTCCCACAAATAAAGAAACTAGCTCTATTTCGCAGACAGGTGTAGTACATGCTGATCGAAATAAGTGACGATAATATTAATTTCAGTAATAAATATCATTATTCCCTGGCTAAGATATGATTCATCGCTAGCAAATGTTACAACAAGATAGCATAAGAATACCAAACAAAAAAGAAATCGGAAACAAGTCATTAACTAAATGATGCGTCAGGATTTAGAGAATAAAAAAAATTATCAGTTAAGAAATGTTGACGCAGCAGATCATCTTCTCACACTCCAAGAATCACACAGAGCATAGTGATACACGATGACAAAAGCCAAATCCCAAAACAGGCTGACGGGAGGGACAAATCCTGAATGGTACACAAGGGTCTGTTGGTGCTCTATTAAGTGAACAACGAACAGAATGAACTCATATTACGTGCGTTTTGGAATAAACACACTGAAGAACTCACTAGCAATAAAACACCGTGAAGAACTCACTAGCATCGAGGATGATACAGATACGGTGATGGCGCTCCGTAACGATCAGCAGGAAAGATCGAAAATATGTCCAATGATACTGAAGGAACTGCGCAATGACTTGAGAAATGTGACTTGTTCAGGTGCCTTTCCTGAATAGTATATAATAATCAGCGATCAAAGTAGTGTTGACATAAAAAAAAGACATAATTACACCTAACAATCTCAATGACTAAAGAGTCGACGCATGTGATGAGAGGAAACTAACAAGAAGTTACAATATGCGCCCTTCAGGTTGGATGCAAATGAATTACAGATTCTGGGCTATCCGTCCTCCGACCAGCAAGGGAACGGTATGCAAGTATCTGAGCCCGATTCTCTGCACCGGCTCCCCTATCGTCAGCCGCATTACTAACAATTATAGCTTCTGGAGGAATAAACTCAATGTTCCAGAATGGTCGTGCCATGGCCACAAGTTCCCTGCCATCCGGAGATGCCCCGTATCCATGCACCCATAAGTATTTCAATGCTGAAAGCTCTATTACTGCGAGAGCCAAAGCACGCTCGCTAAAGCAGCAGCCCCTCAGTTCCAGCTTCTGCAAGTTAGGGCAACCCCTTGAAAACATTTCTAGTCCGAGATCGGACTCCCCAACTTTACCCAGCAACATATACCGGATGTTAGCACTGTACTCCCCAACATAACCAAGACCAACATCCGAAAGCCCTCCGGGTCTGAGGTAAAGTGCGAACCTCCTCAGCTGAGAGCAGCCACTCAACAAGGCGCGGACTCCGTTGTCAAGGGGCAATTCTGTAGTACTATCTTCTCTGTCAAGCAAGACAAGTCGGAAATCAGAGAGATTTCTGCTGCAAGTGCCGACAGATTCGAGAGCCGCATTGGTGATGTCAGAGACATGTATTGCTAGGTATTGCAGCTCAGGGCAGCCCTGAGATATTGCCGTCAACCCTTGATGTGAAACCCTGCCCTGTTCATCCTCGAGTCCTCCTTGCTCATCATCCCCTCTTTCTACTCTGAGTCTTCGCAATCTCTTACAGGTGCGGGAGACGACTTCTAGTCCTCTGTCCCCGATCACGTCCCTGACCTGTTGCAGAAATTAAAGCAGGAATCAAGACAAGAGTACTTTCATCATTCCTCACAAGATGATTAGTACTTGTACGAAGAAATACACAATTAAGCTGTCGTATTTCCTTCCTACCTCTAGAATTTCTAGATTGGGGCATCGTTGAATCAGCTGACAATGATCCTCGGTGCTGAGGAACGTGTACTGAAGATCTAACTTGCTGAGTGCACCGGCACATGGAAGTACGGTGTGCACCTCATTCGTTCCCATATAGATCAGACCCAGGGAGCACAGCGAAGGAGGAAAACGGAAGTTCTCATATCTATTAGCTGAGCCTGCAGGGGCATCAAATACTCCCCCACAAAACTCTCGCAGTGCTGTTGCTATACGGAAAAACTCAACCAGATCAGAAACATCACATTCGCCGATCTTTAAAGACGCCAAGGATCGACAGTTTTTAGCAAGTAGGACGAGGTCTTGTGGCGAGTTACTGAGCTCGGTCAAATAAAAATTTAGAGACTCGAGGACGGCGTTGTTGAGAGCGAGCTCCCGGAGCCATTCAGAACCCTTCTCGGCAATGGAGCTGTCTTCTAAGAAGAGCGTCCTAAGGCGTCTGCATGTTGCGATAAGAGTCACCCGTTACAACAATTGTAGATGAGAATAGAAAGGAGAATAAACAAAACACGGGAAAGAAAGGAGTACTAAAGCTTCTGGGCGGGCGACGCTGTTGCAAGAAAAGGTCTCGCAGAGTGCAGAAAAAGGCCATCTCTACGGCAGAAGGCGGAAGTAAAATTAAGAAGGAGAAGCAGCAGGAGGTAGGTTATGAGCAGAAAATACCTGCAGGATCGGGCGACGAGGGCGAGGCCATCGGTAGAGAAGCCGGAGCACCTATCCAGCTTGAGCGAGAGGAGCAAGGGGCCCCTCCCCCGGACGAGGAGGGCGAGGTCATGATCGGCGACGACCATGCGGCGCAGGTGGAGGGCGGTGAGGCATTCGAAGGAGCGGGCGACGTCGGCGATCCAGGGCGCGGCGTAGCCCCCCCAGTCGTCGGGGATGAGGTCGAACATGGCGGCGCGGGGCTTGGCCTTGATCTTGAGGGACTCGAGGCAGGGGAACCGCCGGCGGAGGCGGTCGGGGCTGGCGGAGTAGCAGAAGGCGACGGTGACGCGCTTCCTGGAGGCGCCGTCGATGCCGTACCACTTGCGGCACACCAACGAGGCGGCCGCTCGGTCCCGGGGGTCGTCCACGTACCCCATCACCAGGCTCAGCGCCACATCCGATATCCCCAAGCTGCTTGCCGCTCGCTCTAGGTTTCGCCGATCCATCGAGCCCCCACCGCTAGGGTTTCACGCCGCGGGAGCTAGTGATTGCGGCTGCGGCGGCGGCTGCGGCTGCGGCGGCTTTTTAAGTTTTCATCAGAGAATCTGCGGAGGCAAGAAGAAGAGCGGATTCCATTAGAAAGGGTTCCAAAAAAAAAAAAAAAAAATATTGAAGGAGGGAGAGAGAGAGAGTGTGTGTTAGAAGTTAGAACTTAGAACCTAGAAAGGGGGAGAGGAGTCTACTATACTATACATGCCGTCCGGATAAACCAATCATCAACCACGAATATTCTTCCCGGAAGTGATCAGTGGCTTCGGAGGAGACGGGGACGTACATCTTCATCTTCCATCGACTCATCGAGTCGAGTGGGATGTGCAGAGTTCCAACTTACAAGGACTCTAGCTTCAGTGGGACTGGGTTCCTCGAGCACTTTTTGCCTCTCTCCCCCCACTTTCCAGACGGATGCTATCCGTTCGAGCGCCGTCGAGACCCGAGACAGGTTCTGTTGATAGTCTGCGTCCAAATATAGATAAAAAAGTGTTTATTTCTTTTTTCTGTCCAAAAATTATTTTTTTAGACTAATTTTTTTTGTACTCTTTATTTTTTAATACTAAAAATTTAACTGGAGTTTGCCTAAATTTCTTGATGGAAACGCTACCCAAAAGCTGGATGTGCAAATAGTATTACTCATTGTTAAATATTTTGTCATAAATTACTTTATTAAAAATTAAATAAGTCAGATTAAAATTTCTTAAATTTTAAACAATCATTTTAGAAATATTTTAGTACCAAATAATAAAACTGAAACTTTTAAATTTATATATGTATTTTTTTAAAAATGTTAAGTTTAGGTAGCATCTATCCACTTTTCTTAAAACAAGTGTCTCCTTACAGCTTAATTTATCAAAAGGTTTTCAACACAAATTTTATCATCGAAATCTCATATAAAGTTTATGGGGTTTATCTACAAAAAGCAATTTGTAAAGTTGAGTTCGAATGTTTCGTATGTTTTATATTTTCATGCTGGCAGTACAATGAAATTAACGTGTGCTGAATGAACAGAAATTTTGATGCGCAGGACGCATCACACGCCCACAGATCTTAAACATGGACTCGGAGAAATCTGAATATCCATTCAATCCGTAGACAACTGCAGGCAAAGTCCCGCTCTTCTCCACAGGAAAAAGCATTTATATCTTAATTCATAAATTTGATGCGTTTATTTTTTTTTAAAATAATTACTTACTTATTTTCCGAAATTTTGGTCTACTTGGATTGATTCCCATAAAAATTAATGGCAACATGGACACTGAATACATGCGGCTACATGACCATCATTTACGCAACAATTTGTTAACAGATGTTTCTCCCCCCTTCCAAAAAAGGAAATATGCATGGATTTTCTGCACCTTACCCTGCATACTGGGGATATAGCCATCCATTGAAAGAGAGAGCAATCTGGAGCAGCAGATATTCAACAATCAGCCAAAAAATGCGATCAATTGATGCACCATGTTTCCGCCTATCATGGAGATACTGATCCCATAGTGAATATTAAGTGAATCATAATCCTGTCACAAGCTGCTTCTTAATTTTATCACATAAATAAAAGAATCAGATGATAACCACTACAAGGATCACACGCTCAGATCAGGAGAGAGGAGGTTAGGGGGAGGAAGATTAGAGAGAGAGGGAGCACTTTTCAAAGCAATTGAGAAAAGGTGCATCAAGAATAAGAACGCCTTTGGCCATACAGTCAGGAAAAAAAAAAAAAAAGGCTTGGCGATAACTGGAATAATCTTAGCTGAATACCTTTGCATTCCATTGAAAAGTACTACAAACAAATAAGGATTCAGATGAAAGATAAAAAGTTAGAGACTTCTTTGAAATAATATACCAAAAAAAAAATGCAAGAAATACACACATAAATTTTGTGCCAAACACAACATGTTTTCGATGTTGTAAGTGAAAACCAAAGTCTACATAACTCAGTTGCTGGAATTGCTTTGCCAGATATGCTAGGATCTTACAGAAAAATTCATATCAAAAGAAAATTGATTTGAAGTCCTGGAAGAACCAAAAATTGGCTTTCCAGTAACCTAGGAACTTCCATCTCCTGCATCAACTTGATCTCCTCCTGAAAAGTCAACAATCAAATGAAAACCTCTAAGATCCTAATTATGTTAAGGTTGCCAAAAAACAGAATAGTAAACAGATAGAGAAACGTCTGCACACTGAAACAATTTACGACGAGAACTTTAATATCACTAAGACTAGGCTATGCAAGTAGTGGCGCTAATTCAGATCTGAGATTGCCTAGAGAGGCATTTCTTTATCGCCCATACATAACTATCAAATGAATGTTGTTCGTTCAGGGAGCTTCGGATGAAGCTGACTTTGAAGAAACAATATCAGCCCTTAGAACCAGATAGTCGAGCCCCATGCTAGGAATCCTTGTCTATAAAAGCTACTAGAAGGATAGATGCATCTAGTACATATATAAGCTAGCAAAGCAACAGGTGAAAAGAGCACTCTTTGTGAATGGTACACTAATTGACTTGCACGACTTTGATATTCTCAAAGAAGCCCGCATTTGCACATGAATGAATTAGTTGAACAGACAACTTAATAGCATGTATGAGCAGGATTCAAGCTTCCCTGACTACCAAGACTTATTCTGATTAATGAACATCCTGTTCGGCATCTCTTTATTTTAGAGCATTAAGTCATTCTACATATTAGCCCAAGCAGTACCTACTATATTCACAAAAAACGCAATATTCCATAAGCGGCTTGAGAGTAGAAAGCACATAGCCATGCAAATTTCATTCCCCTAGGACCAGATTATGCTTTTTATGGATTTGTAAGGTAAAAACACCATTTCGTCACCGATTTATCCGGAAATTTCACCTGGGTTGCTGCTAAACTTCCTTTTTTTTTTTTTTTTTAATCTGTTTCAGTTGGGTCACTCAGCCAAATCCATTTAATTTTCAGTAGCGGTCAGCTGACGCAGTGACTGAAGGACAAACTTTGGGACAAGTTCAGTGACCAAATGGATGATGAGATGATAGAATTCACCTGGTTCTTTAATTTGTTTTCTACCACCTCATTTGGTCCTGATGCTAACTAGAATTAGATACATCACACCGTGCACTGTTTCTACACTGCAGAACCGCTTGTGACCAACTATTTCACGCAGATTATTTTAGAAAGTAAGAAGGTGGGGAAAGCTGAGATGAACAAGCTAACCTTCGAGGAGGAGGAGCTCTTCTTCGTCGTCACCGTCGTCATCGTCGTCGTCGTACTCTTCGTATCCTAGATCGGGATCGGCTGCATCTTCCCCATACATGGAGTTGAGATAGTCCAGGGCGGACCTGGTGAAGACCAACTTTTGGGCGTCGAGGATGTCGAAGAGGTTGAGCGTCCTGGGGGTGAGCATCTTGAGGGTGCCGATGTTCCTGCTGCTCAGGCGCACGTTGTCGGACACGTCGGTCACGAGGAACGCGGCCTTCTGCTTGGGGTCGAGCCCCCATCGGCGCATGGCGTCGACGAAGTCCTTGGTCTTGGGGCCGTCGGCGAACTGGTCCTCGAAGTCCTCCACGACGAGGGCGTCGGCGGCGGCGGCGGCGCTGGCGAGGGCGGTGGAGATGGCGAGGCGCTTCTCCTTGCGGTTGATCTTGATGGACCAGTCGCGGGGCTTGGGGCCGAAGACGACGCCGCCTCCGGGCCGGAGCGGGGTGCGCTGGGAGCCGAGGCGGGCGCGCCCCGTCTTCTTCTGGGGGTAGGGCTTCCTGCCGCCGCCGCGCACCTCGGCGCGGGTCAGGGTGGAGGCCGTGCCGCGCCGCCTGTTCCGGCGGTCGGTGACGAGGGCCCGGTGGACGACGGCGCGGGCGGTCTCGGGAGGCGCCGACCGCAGCTCGAGCGCCGCCTCGCCCACCTTCTCGCCCGAGAAGGAGAGCACCGGGAGGGTCGCCAGCTCCGACCGGACGACGCGGAGCGCGGCTCCCTTGCAGGACCGGGAGGAGGGCAGAGGGGATGTGCGGTGGGTGCGGAGGGGAGAGGCGAGGAGGAAGAGGGAGGCGGAGGCGGAGGCGGAGGAGGAGCACCACCACGACGACGACGACGACGACGACGACGACGACGACAGGAAGGAGAGGGAAGGAGATGCCGCTGAGATCGGCATCGGATAGGGCTTGGGAAACGGGAAACGGGAAACGGGAAGCGGGAAGCAGAAGGGAGAGCAAGGCTATCTGCTGGTTGGTTCCCTTTATCTTTTCAATCTAATTTTTATCCGCGTCGGAAAATTCTTTTTTTCCCCTTATTACTTTTACCTCTGGTGGGATGGGATTGTGAGACGAAGCCTGAATTTATTTATTTATTTATTAACACCCGGTTCAATCTGGGCCTCTTTCCAGCTCTCCCCGCACATCAATTTTACTCGCCGAAAATGACATGGATCATGGATGTTTAAGATAAGATGGTAATTTTTTCTAATTTCTTAATTGAGGATGACGTGTATGCTAAGATGGCATGGCAAAATTAGTTCGAAACTTCCATTAAAAAAATATAATAATAATAAATATAATTTGGCATAAAAACAATTTTTTCAACAACCCAAAAAGGTGTGAGTGCTCATACCGGAAACGGAAAGCATACAAACATTTTTTTCTGAAAACATTATAAACAAAATTTTCGCCACAATTTTTTTTTTATTTTAAAATCTAGATGCATATCCTTGCTGATTATAGAATCATTCCACTGCAGCAATCGATACAGCTTATTTGCAGATATGACAACAGCCCAGAAAACTCCCAGTTAAACAGATGTGCGAACACGAAGAACGAAGCAACTTACTAACGATAAAGCAGACTTAATTATTTTGCTAGTAAAATCCATACAAATTTATTCTTGAATATTTTAATTCTAAGGAGCTATTGCATTACATATGCCTATAACTAGTAAGAAGAAACCTAGTTTTTCTTTCCCACTCTCCAACAAGGCCATATAGCCATATAGTTTACCTACCACATTTCTAGCAATATAACTTGCTAAAAGAATGGTCTGCCATGATAGATAAGCAATCTAATGATAAATGAAAGAGAGTTAAAAAAAAAAAAAAAAAAAAAGAAACGAAAAGAACCTAACATCGTCTATGATCGTTTTAGCTTTGAGCGATTTACGAGGCCGAGGTCCCCAGTGACCAGCAAGCGAGCTGCCTTGACCAGCTCCTCCTTCACCATGAATAGGACTGCCGCAGCAAAGACACTTTGCACGATCTTCGTACTCATTCCTTTATAAAGACCCGAAAGGCCTTCGTAGTGGATCATCTTTGTGATCGCATCCAATGTACCTGCAACAATGATATAACAGGTGAAGAAGACGTACAATGAAAGAAACAAATAATAGGTGATGACATGAGGTTGCATAAAGTAGCAGATACCTTTGTAATGATGCCTACTATCATCGCCAACTCTCTGTTTTATCTGAAGCCTTGACTGCGAAACCAGTATCACAATACCAAAAATTAAAGTTTCTAGAATGTTTGATTAAACCCAAGCATGTTAAAATAGGAAGGGCTATGGACACTTAGAAAAGGAGTATCTTTATTAGCAGAGCTTAGAAGTATACCTTGACTACTAGGAGGGGATATGTAACAACAGTAGCACCAAGTTTTGCAACAGCTCCAAGAAAAAAAATCTGAATGAGGACATTTGCAACATCAGAGCTCTCAAAATGTATCTAGCAAAATGCAAGTGTTCCTTACTGATATTCACAATGGCAAGCCAGATAACCTGTTCTTTCCATGGTCAATAATTCTTCTTAAACTTTCAAATGCTTACAGCTACTTCTTAAATGTGCTCACAGCCAACTTAATATTTTAACTATAGCAAAAGAAAACCAAGAGATTTACCTCCAGAGCACTAATTCCATCTGCACCCTTCGAGTTTGTGGCACGTTTCTTTTTCAACTTCTTCAAGAGGGTCTCATACAACATAAATTGCATGGCAGGGTTGCTAACCTGCAATGACAGGTTAGAAGTAACAATTTTATGCAAGCAAAATTGTAAAAAACATATACTAGCAACTCACCATTATAAGAGTTGGAATTACACCCTTCCAAAAGCCTAATAGTCCGGATTCATCATAAAGTTCCTGAACCTGCAGGAGTAAAGTCAACACACTCAATGAACTGACAAAGGGACAACTACAGCAGGCACAGATGTACAGCAAGTACAGATGTTACAGTGATTTACAACATAAAAGTTTCACAAGCATGAAGATTTACATTGCCTTATGGACCTTTAGCATTTTAAAGCAGCAATTCACCAAAACCCACCAGATAGAAATGAATTGACTACATTTAATTCAAAGATCGTATTAATCACATAATTTGCATTCTAACTATCCAGAAAACGTAGAAACTTTTCTTTTAAATTTATCTGCCAATATGACAGAGATCAACACATAGCTTGGCTGCTTGGATATTCATTTCAATGGCTAAACATTTGATACTCAATATTGGGACTATTTAGAAACTGAAATGAAGTTCCGATAGCATGGATGGGTTGTAGATGTCATATCTAATCATTAGGCCGCAAATAGAGCTGTTTAAGATGAAGAAACTTGAGAGGGAAATCAAGTTCCGTGTAAGTGGTTCAGAACTTAATGAAGAAGTTGATGCTGCTCACTCTACATAAAAGAAATAAACCCAAACTCACGCAGCTAAGTTGTTCAAATAAAATTCAAATCAAGTTTGACCATAGGTTTTCATATTCATACCACTAAAGGAGGTTGCGCAAAATGAACTTGCTCCCTGGATGACCAATAGGGCTTTGAATAGCATAACACGCAAAACAGAGAGATAAAGCAGACGAAAAGAGAGGGGGGGGGGGGGGAGGATAGTCTAGCATTGCCCATGAGACTTCGACCACAACATGGCAAATGTGACAAATCTTGCGGTAAGTGCACCAAGAAAAATAATATTAGAAGCATTCGAGTAGGATGATCAAATTCATAGAAGAAGAACATCAAGATCAGGGAACAAATTTACACAAAACTTTTTCATTAAGTGTCAGAAAGCAACGAAATTCCATATTTCTGGTTACAGCTATTTTCCTAACGGACATACATGCAGTTTTCTTATTTATGATACTCAATACTATAAATATCATGTGTTACAAAATTATAGGAGATCTGATTAAAGTTACAATAATACATACCACATGACTCGCTTTGAAAGGAGCGTGCTCAATAATAGCATGTTGGATAGCGTCATCCAGAGAGATTCGCAAACCATGAGTAGGTAGTGTTTTGTTTGTCTTTCTGTGTGTCTGCCCAGTGAATACCAAATTCAGGTCACAAGAATAGCCAAACTCAAAAAACATACAAAGACGAAGAAGAAGAACAATAAGCTAAAAAAAGGAGCAAATATTAAATTTCTGAAGTGTAGAAAAACAAATCGCAGAACAAGAATAGCCTAAATTCCATTCTTGAGAGGAAGCTGATTTTCTACCTGCATGCGTGTAACTACTACCCAGATGGGATTTGTTAGCAGTACGTTCACACATCTGCACACATTAGAAAAGTGAATGCCTTCAGCTACACAATAGGAATATTGAAGAACAAAACGTCTTACCATTCATTACTATATACATGATCACTAGAAACCAACTTCTAAGCAAGAAGATCGAAAATCCCTTTGCCTCCTCATGCACCCATCTCAAATGTTTAGAAGATTTGAAGGCATATATCAACCAAGTAAATGGCTAAATGCACACAATAAAGCCATCACCTAGGGCCTTCCTGACACTCTCAAGCTTGTTTAAAGGTGCTGTTGGAGTAGAGCTGTCGAAGAAGCCTTAATAGCTTTTTCATTGAAATCTTGTTGAGAGCTTCCCACTATAGGTAGAAGGAGAAGCTTCAAAATGGTAATTCAGCTTTTAGGGCAAAGAAAGCCATTTTAGCTTCCTGCCACAGCCAGAAGCTAAAGATTGTTTGTCGGCAAATGTGCAGATTCAACTTCTACAGTAGAGAAATTGTTCCAACAGCAAGCCCAAACAAGCTATCAGAATAGGTACACAAGCAGAAAAGGCAGGGGTTGGCGGGTGGGAATAGCATTTTGACACCAACTCTGCTGACAAAAGAAAAGGATAAGAATTGGATGCACTAGCTAATTACCCAGAAAGCGCGGCAACAACAAGTGACTCGAGCATTCCCACAGATCCATCACCTACTCCTCTCTTCCAGCGATCGAGAGCAGCAGATTCTGCCCTGTTCCGGAATATTTGGTAGAAGTAGTAATATACACCCTAAGGCAGAAAAATGGATTAATTCAGTCACTAAGGCAGGAATGAAGACAAAACAAACAGTGTGGAACTTGTCAGCTCAGTATGAAGGATGGAGAGCATTGTGATGCTACCATGACTACTCCGTCAAACCGGGAAGTACAGTTCCTTCAAACGAAGCATCAGGAGATCAAAATTGAAAGATGGGAACATTTGGTGTTACTAAGTTCAAAACATGACGTAAAGAGCACATTTTATGCTCGTTCATGTTTTAACTTCGAGCACTCAAAATAAGATCAAATCGTGAACAGAGGTCTGCAACTACATGACTAAAAAGAGTAGTAATTATCCCGAAAACCATTACATATAAGGACAATTATAAAGAGACGCGCAAGCACACAATCCCGCACGCACGCGCGCGCGAGAGAGAGAGAGAGGAGAGAGAGGGAAGGGGTAGGGAGACTGGGAGAGGGGCTTCCGAAAGGGTTGGAAGACTGGAGAGCTAAAAAAGCGGTGCTCACCTGGGACGCCGCCGTGCCGACCAGCGACGGCATTAGTCCACCGTACAGCCGCTCCCAACCCTCATGTTTCACCACCTACACACATACGTATGCCAGCCCATTTTAGTAGTCCTTTTTTTTCTTTTCTTTTTTCAAAATAACCAAAAAGAGACCCCAACAAGAAAAGGGGAGGAAAAAAAAAACAACTATGGGACTCCTATGAATTGGAAGAAGAAGAAGAAGGAGAGGGAGAAGGAGACCAGGAACATCTGGCGAATGGTTCCATTTCTGGAGCTGGACTTGGACGGATCGCGCTCCGTCTGTTGACGAGTGTTGACCTGCGAGAGAGAGAGAGAGCGTGATCCCGATTAGTAATTATTAGATCGCCGATCAATCAAACGACCACCCCGAAGATATAAAAACGAAATTGAAAAAAAAAAAAAAAGCGGGGAGGGGGAGATCGCATAGATCTAGAGAGAGAGAAGGTACGGTTTGAAGGGGGTAAGTGAGGAGTTGAGCGATGATTCCCCCGGCGGCGCCCGCCAACCCGTTGATCAAAGCATCCGACATCCCTCCTCCCTTTCCCTGTCGAGGTGGGGGGGGGGGGGAGAGACAGATGAGAGAGAGAGAGAGAGAGAGAGAGAGAGCGGAGAGAAAAGAAGGAAGCGTGGACCTCAGATCACAGTAATCGCAGGGAAGCGGAATTGTTGTTGGATTGTGGGAGAAGGAAGCCAGAGAGAGAGAGGGGAGAACTATTCAGCCCAGCAGTTATTTCAAATTGGTTGATTGTTCGATTAGCAACAACTAACCAATTAGTCTGAATGAAAGGAGCAAGTAATTACGATTATTAGTTGTTGTTATTTATTATCGTTAGTAATATTCTGGATGAACGAACCTTGTGCCGCGCAGGGTGGGAGTGGAATATCTCCTGTTTTGGCCGTAGCGCTTGAGACTGACTCTAGCTCGATCTCTTGATGGCGAACCGTGTCTCCGCACTCGTCAGGTCCGGTACTCAGGTGCGAGCGACAAATGCTTATCGGATCGACTAAAAGAGCGTCAGTAGTTCTCTGCCCGGTCCAGATACATGGTTTGCCCGTAGGTTTGGAGGGAACGCTGGGCCTCCAGGAGATCAATACGTAAGGCTTCTTCTGCATGCTCGAGTAATATGATTTGGGCTATCTGACCTGTATTGCTTAAGTAGGTTTTCTCGGCCCAATACGATCTGTTTAGTTAATTTTAGGGGGTAATGTTAACCTACGGGTTAGGGCTCTCACTCAAAAGATTTCAGCTGATACAACCCAAAATCAACCCAATCGAATCTGGTTTGTTACGATTGAGCAACCATTTAGGCCCATTTAGGAACGCTTTGGTCGCAACTATAACTGTGGATGCTTAGAGTAAAGAGGTCCACAAAATTTCAGAAATACTGTTAATTGCACCAATCTCCAGTGTGCCTTATCTCTACAGGTTATCGCTGTTTCGGTTACTCAGCCTAAAGTTTCTTAAGTTTCTTCGCATGTAAAATCATGCATGCGCAGACGAGGATTCCCATTTCTCGGCAGTGAGATTCTTAGCACGCATGAACATGCAACCAGTTTACTCTCTACACATTATTGCTATTTAAGTATCAAAAAAAAAATTTTGCAAACGGCTAGGGACACCCTGATGCGTACAAAAAAAATTTCTAGCTGTGCTGCACAACCTTATCTTAACAATTAGTGATGCATACAAATAGATCTATCTTTTCCTGCAGAAACTTATCTTGCAAGCAAGGAATGACGTGTTCTCACAATTATCATCCTTATTTTGCAGTTAACGCACTCCTGTCCAATTTCAGTTGATGAGCAGGGCGGCAAGATTAGAAGTTTTACGCAACTAATTAATTTCCAGATACATGACAAAAATTATCTATTTGCTGAGAACAGATAGTAATAAACTCACCATAAATCAGCCAAACCTCTAATTGGGGCTCAGCAGTTATCAAAGCAGGTAGAAGCAGAAGAGACTATCCTTATTCACATAAAAAACAAAGTCCTTGAATCACTGTCATTCCCATTTCAGGACAATAATAACAGCTGAAATCATCGTTGCACTATCTAATGTACAAGAAATGGATACAACAGAACGAGCCAATTTACCAAGACATATAAACATATGCATGCGGCTTGGCAATCACTCCCACCTTCCAAAGTCACAAACTTCTAAAGGACCATAGTCCAAACTTTAAACTTCTAAAGGACCAAAGTCCAAATCTTTTTAAGGACAGTGTACACTTTTTCTGTGGTTTTCAATTGTGGTTAGCTTCTTGGGGCGGTAAAAACATCCGGGCCAGCCACTGAAGTGGGTTGGGCAGATCTTGCTTGTTTTTACGCCAGTACCAGATGGCAGCATTGTAGAGCTCGTTGCGTATTTTTTTAGAGGCAGCCCTCCAGTCGCATTTCTCCATCTCCTCCCTACCAGCCTTTCCCATTTCTTCTCTGAATTCTTTCGACGATAAGAGCCGTTCAATCTTGTCCATGCAGTCATCAAGGTCTCCAGGCCTAAATAGGAAGCTTGTTTTGCCCTCATTGTCTTCCGGTATGATATCGGGTATTCCACCTGCACGAGCTGCAACGACAGGAACACCAGAAGACATGGATTCCAACACAACCTGGCCGAGGGTCTCAGACTCGGAGGGCATCACGAATACATCCCCGCTAGCATATGCCTCTGAGAGCTCCTCACCTTGAAGCATTCCTGTGAATACTGCAGGCATACCTGTGAACATCTTCTCCAGTTCGGGCCTGCATAGACAGCAAGCAGATTGTGTTAACGGAAAACCAATGAACAACAAACTACAAGCTTCAACAGCTATAAAAACGTGGTCTTCGGTTATGGAGGATTTGAGCATCAGCCCATTCAAGTGCATAGATATCGATTTTTGAAAAACAAAACAAGTCGTAAGCAAACCCAAATGAGGCCTAAGGAAATAGTTTCATTTGTCGCTGTTTCTGTTACATGAGAAGACAAAATATATTCTCATGCATATTTTTCAACATTAATTGTGCTGATTTCGTGGTTTCTTTGATCTAAGTTGTTCAGGATCTTATTAAGAACAAGAATTCTCCCAGGTTTCACCCTAATAATGTCTAAAAATATTAAACATACTCAAATGTGATCAAATTGTGAAAGGAATTAAAAAGTGCTCCATAGCGAACATCTAAACTTAAGATGGCCAACCAAGCAGAATATAAACATTTGACATGTATATATTGATGAAGTACTGAATCACAAAACTTTGAGAATAAAATACCTATATGGTCCATCTCCTACAAAGGCAATTCTTACTCCCGGCAGCCTATCCATAACCCTGCTCAATTAAATGCACAAAAATAGTTAGTGAAATCGCTCAGCATGCAGGAGTAATCACAGCATACGAAAAGTGGCCACGTAACATTCGTTGTGAATGTTCAAAATAAAACAGGTTGCAAAGAATGCAACTGGGTATTTTGACATCGCTCAAACGGACTGATTTAAAAAATGAATCTAACTTAGATTCAGCTAGGCTCAAATCAATAATAAAAAAATTATTATTTAAACTCTGACGCTTAAGAAAGCTTGGATGTCCATAAACATGTAAAGCCAGACCAATAGAGGAAGGAGGGGGCGGTTTACAACTGTATATCATTTAAATGGCAATCTTTTCTTATCATGTGAAAAGCAACATTGGAGATCATGACAAATGTAGATATTAACTTGCTTTGAAGGATCAGCTAGGCTCTAAGCAACATTGGAGATCATGACAGATGTAGATATTAACTTGCTTTGAAGGATCAGCTAGGCTCTAGATAGATTATTTAACAATGTAATCAATTTGAACTTTGCAACTTATAAAAGCTTGATTGTGCAATTACATGCGACGAAGGTCACAAAATAGATCCTTTTGAATGCTTTCAGACATTAGTGAAGAGTAAAGAGCATTCCATGCAAACTAAAACAAAAGCTCCGGCCATTTTTCTTTTGAATAAAAGAAGCGAAAAGAGACGAAAGACACAGAGTTGCAGAGGAAAATAAAATTCATTTGCCAATTGATTAATGGAAGTTTCTTCTAGTGGTTTTATATCCTTCAATACAAATGAAACACTAGAGGCACAAATGAACTGTAATTCTGATGCCTAGTTCCACTGTTAAGTAACAATCAATCAGCAAACTATTCTTTGTCCTTCTAATCCTGACATTAGGGTGATAGTTTCCAACTAAGAACTCACCTTTTAAGGAAATCCAAGTTCTTTTCAAGTCCGAAGCGTCCAACATGAATTATCAGCGGTTTTTCTGGTTCACCATCACTAGCAATAAAGGAAATATTAGAAAATATTAGATGCTAAGTTTGGTGCTTTGCAATATAGGTGCTACTACATGTAGGTCTCTGTGTGTGCGCATCTATATAAAAATATATATATATATAAATATATATAAATATATAAACATATATAAGTATAATATATAATATGGAGTAGGGCTACTGTGCTATTAGGAGCACAGCAGCTCTTGTGCTCCTAACTTTCTAACCACCCATCAATTTTGATGGAGGAGAAGAAAAATAGAAGAGAAATTCAATTTCAATTTCTCTTCTTTTTGAATTTCTTTTGAATTTTTCTTATCTCTCTCATCCTAACCACCCATCAAAATTAATGGGTGGTTAGAAAGTTAGGAATACAAGGGCTATTGTGCTCCTAATAGCACAGTAGTCTTGCTCATATAATATGTATATATATATATATATATATATATATATATACATATATATATATATATATAGAGAGAGAGAGAGAGGAAGGAAATAGAAAGATACGTCAGCTTGATGCGCATCTCATGGCTGCGAAATCGAGGGTGAAAGCTTTCGGAATCAACACCCTTGTTCCAAAGACGTATTCTGCTAGCTGAAGAGGGAGAGAAAGGAAGAACTACGAAGTTGCGATCCATAATGAGGCATGAAAATAAAGGAGAAAAAGAAAAAGCTCTGCTAGGATAATGCATGTACATTTACCTGATATCACTTTGGCAGCCTGAAAATCCTTGCCGATAGCAACCGAAGGCACCAGAGTAAGATCAGCAGCTCGGTGAAGAAACCCTTAAAAGTGAAACAAGGGAATTAGTACCAACGCCATGAAAGTGAAGGTGCCAAAACACACACACGAGAGAGAGGAAGTAGGGGGGGTTGCTTACTGATGACCTGCCACATGGGCTCTACCAACCAACTGAAAGTGTATCTAGGAATGTATCTGTCAGCAATTATAAGAAGCAATTCAGCTCAGCAACTAAATCTTTCAAGAACCTCAGGTAAATAACATTAGGGGAAATGGTACATATGACGATTTGATCAGTGTTGCACTATAAGTAAGGAAAAAATGGATTATAAGAATTTAGCCACAAGCACCTCAACGATTAACAACTAACTTCCAGCTATCATATCTCAGGACTGAAACTCAATGCACATGTTGTGAAAATGGGCAATATATACCAGGCGTATGGACATAATGCATTAGATCAATTTAGATCTCTCTGTCCTATGATTTAAAACAGGTGTACTGTAATAGGTGAAGATGAGTAATGTTTTAGAGATAAAGAGGTCAAGAAGAAAGCATTAAGTATTTAGCTGAGTATAACATTTATTAATTAAGCTGGTGTGCTTATAAATCTTAAGCTTTGTTAGATTACTTAACTGCTAAACAGTTTTACATTATCTCTAGGTTCTCACTTTTTCCCTTGTTAGTTCTTTTTAACTGCTTTCCTATGGATGCATGCATGAATGCACGAAATACAAATAAAAAAGAAGAGACCAACTTACGCTGGAACATGAGTGTGATACGACATCACTAATGGGACAGAGAGCAATTTAGCAATTGCAAGAGCCCCAAATACCTGAAATAAGTTGCAATAATTTATTCTGAGAGGTAGGAGAAATGTTTATATCTTATGAATAGCATGCTTCTCTGGATTTATTATTACCATAATTCCAGGTGAAGATGCGTGAATGATGTCAGGCCTAAACTTCGCCACCTCTGAAATAATTCTAGGACTAAGCGCCAGTGAGAGTGGAACATTTTGATACATTGGGCAAGGAAAGCTGTAAACAAACATTGTAAACAGTAAGCAGAAGAATAGGAAGTTAGAGCCACTATGGCAGGTGGATTTATAACAAATCTCATAGGACATTAATGTGTTCCATAAGCAACGAGCCGCTGCAGATCAATTTAAAAGTGGAGTCCAACAGGCTATTCTACTCCAACCAACAATTGAAGATTTTTTTTCCACGGTGTTTGCATGCGTATTTCTACCTCCGATGGTTTTTCTCATATAAAGTACTTAAATTAATGATAGGAGCTTCTTTCTTAAGGGAAAGTATAGCCTTTCTTATGATTCAACACGTCAGATTAGTATTTAGGTCGTTAGTTTACCTGTGAAGCCAAAACAACATAAACACAACTATAGAACCAATTATAAGTGTTCAATTAGTAGTGGACATAAGCTTATCACCTAACACAACTATAGAACCAATGACAAGTGTTCAATTAGTAGTGGACATAAGCTTATCACCTTAAGTAGGCACATTGTCAGGAACTAACATGTCATTAGGTTGAATGTGAAGGAATATCAGATTTCAATTACCTGCGAGAACCAATCAGTTTTGCACCATGAAATTCTTGAGGCACTCCCTCATGGGTTGTCACGACCATGACCTGTTCCAGACACCAACGCGGACAAATGTTGGAACTAAGACACCTCAAAGGTTAAAGAGAGGATAACAGTAAACTCAGTGGAACTGCTTTCAGAGAATTCAGTGAAGTAGGTGGGAAGATTAATCATAAAAGGTAACAAAAAGTACCTCATCTCCCATTTCGCGCAAATGTTTGATGAAATTTTGAAACCGGTTCTTATATCCAGAAATATAGCTGTCGATAAAAAAACAATCCCCATTCAGCAACATATGCCATGAACGTGGACTGTATTTATAATCACTAATGCTAAATATATAAAAAGTGAAAGAAGAGCAACGGATGTGCAACCCGATGATATCATTAGCATTTCCTAGACGCTGAGAGGAGAGGAGAGGAGAGGAGTCAAACTATAGAGCATAGTCTAACAGTATGATCAAAATGAGAAGAGGTATTCACGGCAAAATTTATTCAAGCACGATAAGTATGCAGGCTGGAGATGATCAGGAGCTAACGTACTAATAATTTACCACGTGATCTACTGCACAAATCATGAATCAACTAGGAATAATTGCTCTCTTCTCAGACTTTGTATAATTTTCTTTGAACATCACCGGCTCCGACTTGGTGCCAATTGCCGAGCCATGTTAGATTTGGCACAACAAGAGCCTAAATATGAACCTGTAAAGACATCTGTCTGTCAACAGGTGGTGATGAGCTCTAAAACCATACCATCCAGTTTTAAAAGCAAAAGAGGGAATTTTGAGGAGAACTCGGAATCCTAAATTCACTGCAGCACACGACATGTGCAGACTGCAGAGACATATCAGATCAGACGAAGTAAGTTGCAGAAACACCAAACAAAGGTGGATCACATGCACAGAAATGGCAAGATCTATCAAGGTATCGCAGCTCTGACTCATATTACGAATCAAGAGAGAGAGAGAGAGAGAGAGAGATGCAGGATAGGAAGAAGTTGGTATGCACATAGAGCGATAGATAAGAAAGATGGGAATGGGGGGAGAGAGAGAGAGAGATACGCGAAAGGAGATGGCTCGACGAAGAGAGCAATGCGGCGAGGACCGGAGCTGCCCTCTGCATCGTCGAGGAGCGGGGGCGCCTCTTCCAGATCGTCGTTAATCTCGTCGATCGTCATCCTCGCAGCAAAGAGTTGACCGCCACCAACTCCTTAAAACCCGAAGGCGAGTGCGAGTGCGAGGGCGAGGGCGAGGGCGAGGGCGAGGGCGAGGAAGGAAGCGAAAGTAGAACAAGGACAGCAGCAGGAGGAAGACGACGGCGGTGGGTAGTAGGGGTCCAGAGTCGAGTCTGGACGGGGTGATTGGTGGCTTTCCTTTTTCCTTTTTCCTTTTTTTTTCTTTTCTTTTTTTCCTCCTTCCAAACGTGGAAGAGAGAGAGGGGGGGGGGGAGGGGGGAAACTGGGAGGAACGCAGGGAGACGAAAGAAGTTGGGGGCCTCAGTCAGGCCTCTTGTAGAAAAGAGAGATGCTTTTGAAAAGTATATTCCTTTGAATTAGGGAATAGATTACGGGCATATGCTGGGGAAGATCTGGGTTCCGATCCCGTTATTTCTGTTTCAGCCGTTTTGAGTGGACAAAATTTAATTTGTTTGTTACGGTTCTTCTCATCTCTCACCCCTCATGATCTCATCTCGTGTTCCAGCAAATCTCTACGGATGAATATTTGGAAACTCAATTTGAAGTCTATCTCTGTGAATTAATTATCCTCTTACTTGATAACGATCTATTTATTAGTCCCTATTATCATTTGTTCTTCCTATTCCAAAATTTATTATAAATTATCTTGCAGCTACCTCTGCTCTGCATACTCCTAATTGGAAATCTATCTTCTTCTTCTTTTCTAATTGGGTGCTGCAACTAAAATCGGTACCCATAGGTTAACCTACCAGCACAATAATATACTTTGTTCTTTACTCAGCAGGATTATGTAAATTTTATTTTTTAAGTCTTCTTTATCATTGGTCTACTGATTATCAACCAGCAATATAATATTTATTTAGTCATCACTAATAATATTATTATTATAGATATAAATATCTGGCTCCGGAGCATCATTTGTCAAAAGTATACAAACGGCATAATTTCGAGTGCCTTGGCGTGCTTTAATTAATGCCCAAACTTAGAATCCAATAGTTAAATCACGTTATGTGGGGCCTCCGAAAGCTACTTTATGCTCTAAACAGAATCTTAAAAGCACTATTGAGAAGAAAATGCCTTATCCCCTACTGTGAGCCTGTGAGCAGCAAGTTTTGAAGGACATGTTAGGCCAAGTTGGGGATTTTCACAAAATTCTACTGTAAGTAGTTAAAACGCTAATTTACATTCAAGTAAAATGCTCCGAACGTTTTCAAATTACAATACAATAAAAATATGAATATTAAATTATAGATTTAAAGATTTTCATTTTGCAGTCTAAAACTCATTTTAAGCTCCAGTACAACACATGCTTTGTTTTTGTTTTTTTTGTTTTCTAATTTAATTGGCTAAACAGAAATTAAATTGGCAAATATTCAAAATTGAGACGGGTACTCTAGTGAGGCGTAGTGCAAAATAATTACAAATAGGGTAGCAGAAAATAAGGAACTAGCAAGTAAATACCACCGATAATTTTCTTTTCTTCATAAAAACAGTGACTACTTCTCCACATTTATATGCGTACACGTTTGAAAAGTCAAAGCGCATAAATTTAATCCTAGGAGATTTGATGCTCTTGCGAGATCAGCGTACACGTTTCGAACATTAACATCAGAAACACGGAGGATCATCAACCGTATACGTTTTGTAGTAAATGCCTTATCTCCCAAGCTGCACACAGCATATTCCCTTGATAGAGATCACTCACGCTAGTTGCCGAAAGGAACGGCAAGAACACTACAATATAAAAAATTCAAAGCTAGGAGCACCAAGATTAATTACTGGTTCCTCAAGCAGCAACGTTCGCACGTGTTTGACCCGCTTGTCCATGCTATCAAGATCCAGCCAATCAGCAATACCATAATGCCGAATCACGTTTCGCGTTTTACATCTATGATGATAGGGACTCAACGGACCACGTGAGAATTCCAGTAAATAAAAAGAAAAATCCATTTGATATGAAAGCAGCAGTTGAAAATTACAAATAATAATAATAATAATAACAATTACTGTACTAGTAATAATAATACTAGTAATAGTAATAACAGTAGCGGTAGTTGTCATCAATGCTTGCTTGATGAGCAGGTTGATATGCGTAAAAGTAGGACAAGCACCGCAAAAATCTCGTAAGCATCCTAAAAAGAAACCCACTAGCCCAACTGGTAGGACAAGCACCATAAAGTTTCCAGCTACGACAATTCCCTGGCCAGAACTTCAAAACGATTCTATAATACTTTCGAACAGTGTGAACTTCCCATAAAAGAACATGGCACATATCATTAGACCCACCTAGAACGCTTGTGGACCCAGCTAACAATCATCTCGTCAATTGAGATGCAGAGTTCAGAATTAAAATTAGTGCAATCCAAAGCCCCTAGTAGTGGAGAAAGTAAATTGTATATTCGACAGGGATACACCACAAATTTTTTTTATGTAAAAGATAGTCCTCCGGGGACAAGGATGTCAAGCATAACCAACTCAAAAGATGAATAAATAACATATGTAGAAAGAAGTCTGATACTTTGATCATCCACCAACAGCATACGGCTCAATATCAGAAAGAAGCCTCAAGTGGAGAGCATATCAATGTAGCCCCTTCGGGGGAACAACTCTAAGTTCAACCATTTTAATCTCAAAACCAGCAATCATGTGTGGAAGCAACGTCAAAAGACATGGCAGCTTTTAGCTGCCCGCTGCGGTTGGTATGGCTGCGGGTTGCTTAGAGTCCTCTGCCTTCTCATGCTCCTTGTTCAGCACCTGTTATCATATCAAAGTATCATCATAAGCTTCATTAGTGATATTGCAATAGGATAATTTGTTTTTTCAACCAAAATAAAATATTAGCAACCATTGTTAGCAGGATAAAGCAAGTGCAGCTAACTTTAAAAACAACCGAGTCCAGAAAACAAGCTTACCTTATTGTTTATCAAGTTGTGAAGTGCGATAACACTCCGGATTAAAGAAGACAGATATATAACCAGCATCATATCATTTGTTTTCACTGCATGACAATTGAGGTAGATTAATTAAAAAGCTACTAAGTATGGACCGAGAAGTGAGAACTCCCACAAGCAAAAGCATAGTTCTTCTCTGCTGGTAGTAAAATGACAACATTACCTGAAAAAGCCTTGATCAATTCACTGACATTAAGATTCGGAAGTAGATTGAATACATCCTGCAAGAAAATCAACCAACACAGTAAAGCATCTCATTATATCAGAGACAAAAAAAAAAAATGACACAAATAATTTGCAGTAGATAATGAATAGTAATGTGACACAGAAAAATGAAATAATTGCTTGCATACAGAGAACACACACACACACAAGAAAAAGAAATCCAAACTAACAAATGAAAATGATAGAGAAAACCACTCAAACTTCTTATTTAATTAATACTAATTCGGATTTATTATCTACACCTTTGGCTACAGATTATTCAGCTGAGTTAAGCTATTATGTTGGATGTAACTTTACTAGATATCTGTCAAGCACAAAAGATGCTAATATCTACCATATGCAAGGGCTTCTATCTCGCTCTCTTGTTTCTTCTTCTACCTTTCTACTTTCTTTGCTGCCCAGTTCCTAGCTTGACAATACTGTTCTCAGTAAACCCAAAATAACATGATAAACAAAAATGGAGGTGCAACGATTATAGCTGTCCTTATGAACATTCGACGTATACAAACAAACAACCATGTGCTAATTCTCACATCTGAAGACAACAAAAACAATACCCTATAAGAATCGACGTATACAAACAAACAACCGTGTGCTAATTCTCACATCTCAATACAACAAAAACAATACCCTATAAAAACTTTACTACAGTTATTTTCATCCCTGGTTCAAATGCAACTAACAAAATATGGAAGGTTCAGACATAAAACGATGCAATGTCTGATAAACTTTATCCCCCAAATAAGCATTCACCCAAACAATCATTCAAAGAGAATAAGCATCTCTCAGCTTTCCCTACAATTAGGTACCAGACAAACAATGTAATAGGGAAAACAAATAAAAAGAACACTAGAATAACAAGGAATTAAGCAGATTCAGAGGCCAGAAGAAAACTTAGCACTATTGAGTGAATTGGCTATTTATGGGAACCAAAAAACACTAGACATTTCAGGAAAAGTAACTATTGATTACCCATTAAATAGTAAAATGGCTGATTGCCAGAAACCTAGTATGGTCAAACATAAGAACTTCAGATCACCGTCTGATGTAAAACCAAAGTTCAGGAAAAGGCATATATAGACCAGTTGAAGTTACATATGCAAATCTGTTGCATGAAATTAAAAATGTTGGTTTTGTATCGTGACTATATAATATCATCTAAAAAAGCTTCGATGAGAATATTTCACTCAATGGAGGGAGGGGGGAGCAAATTTAGTCATCTAACATCCTGTCTCAGAAAACAAAATGCATGAAATCCACAGATCTAGCATAACTCTGATGCAATTTAGATATTTCATATTTGTGAATTTCGGATATCATCACTGTTCAGGGAAAAAAAGAAAAAGGATATCATCAGAAATATTGATAGTACTTAATTGCCTATAAACCAGAATGAGAATTAAAAACCTGCAGTGAAACGTATTAATAAAAGAGTGGGCGAGAAAAACCAACCTGCAAATGGTACAGAATCTCATGATTTAATGGAAGATTTCCATCAATTACACGATCTAAGTAACCTCGTATCTCTCGAAGCCTTGCATCCAAACCCTTCAAGGCTGCAAGCTTGCTAGTAACCTTTATCCATTGTAGATATGTTAGTCTTTTCTGTAAAATGCATTCCAAAGATGCAAACACAGATATCTAAAATAAAAAAAGCTGTTCCCATATAATTACCTCAGTTGCAAGGGTGCTGATTGTTGTATCCTTGACATCCCTTAGCAAGTGCTCAACTCCTGTAAACACAATTACGAAATATTTATAGTCCCTATATTACACGCACCCGCTTTTTACAGTGTCTAGAGCACATGACGCTCAAACAGAAGATCATCTTCAAGTGACAGATGGAGGTTTTAAAGATAAATGAAGACTTTGAACGTTTTACATTATCTAGAAACTATGGATTACAGACAATGCTTTCAGGCCAAATGATTTCAATTGCTGACCTGACTAGTCAAAGAACAGCAATAAATATGTGCAAGCTACTAGCAGTACCGCTTATGCTTTTGTTAAAATTATCAGAGAAGTGTGGTTATGAAAGAGAAACCTTTTTAATAACTATGTAAAACTAAAGTCGCTCAAACGTGAAAAGCTCTGTGAAAATCTACTTCCCTTTTCCTTAATCTTCCCCATCTAGCCTCCTCTCCTATTTTCCATTCTAGCATCCCAACAAGTTCTAATGCACATGAAATTTCTAAAACCGCCTAGCCTGTCTACCGTCGCCTGCCATGGTATCACTGTTTGCCATTCCCCACTCCCGCATTCCACAGATTCCCAACAGACCCACAGCTGCACCCTTCTACTCCATCTTTTTCCTATTCCCTCACCTTCCACTATCCCGTCTCCCTAGTTAGTCAAGACAGGCCCCACAGACATATTGACAGGTTTGAGTCAAAGTTTACCCAGGCTTGGCCAGTTTTAATAATAGCAGTTGACCCAACCAGGCAGATGGCCACCTCTAAATACAATGGCTTTCTAATCCAACAACACACGAAATGCTTACCTATTTCCTCAACTTCATGAGCAGCAATTTCTGAAGGCACATGGACAAATACTTTTTGGCTTTTCTGGGTGGCGTTCTGTAATGAAAACATGCATATCAGTTAAGAAGGCTAGCATTCAACAACATTCTGCATACAGAAGAGGATTGCATCACATTTATTCCAGAAACCTCTGCTTGCTTACCTCTTTGACCTCTTCTACAGCATAGTACGCTTTGGTTGGTATTCCTAGCTCCTTTGGTTGGACATCAATAATCACCAAGACAGGATTAGGTACATAGCTGCAGATTCAGAAACACATCATGAAAACAGAATTCCTAGACTTGCGACTTAATAATGAAGAACTCATCATATGGTCCTAAATATCAAATTTTCGTTAAAAAATAAGTGCACCAACCAGCATATAACCAGAAAAAGAAAGAAACTGCGAAAACTACAGATTTGCTATTAGTATGCATTATGCAAGGCAATGCAAGCTGACTGCTCTTCACAAGCAATTTTTTTGAATGAAGAATAACAAACTCCAAAAGGAGGGAGTGGGAGTGAACAGTCAGCCAACAAGAGACTTAATTGTCCTCTACACCCAACCAAGCTGAATTGAACACAAACAGATACTTTGTGCTACCAAGATGCGTTGAACCAAGACAGTTTACAAGGGAATGAAAAAGATAGATTTGCCTAGAAAAGGAAGCTTAAATGTCAAAATAAGAACTTAAAAAATACTATTAACAAAAAGACTACAGTGCAAGATAAAAGGCCTCTATCATCTTACTCATTAAATAAGGCATGAATATCCAAATCATTCTCCCGTAGTTTTGGACCAGTACTATACCAGCCAACCACATGTTCCTTGGCTGCAAGAAAGACGAGTCATATTTTGCATGATAAGATATAATGAATAGAAAGGTACATAAAAGTCCAATAAGTAGAATCAGGGAAGCACCGTTTATTCTTTTGAACATGGCAAACATAGATTCATGATAATTGTGGTCTAGAAACCAGATGCTTGGGTCTTTCTCATCTTCTTCAAAAGGAACTGCAAAACAGACATTGAAACACTGAGTTCATGACCTAATGAAGACACAATTTACACAAGAAACTTTACCCTAATATCATGAAAAGACTTAATAAGTGAAATTTAGATATCTAACAGGACTTGTAACAGGTGCAGATACTTAAGAGAGAGGAAGAACAATCACCCCCCCCCCCCTCCTCCAGCTGCGTTAGAGGATAAACTACAGGCCTTTAGCCATCATACAGTGAGAAGAGAATGTCTACTCCCTTCTTTCCAACTCATAAATTTTCAATTAAGATGCGTGTACAAATGCCCAGTAGGCACATCCGAAAAAACTAGTTTAATTGTGAGTTCATTTTATTACTTGCTTGACTCGCAATCACTATCAGAGATCAGATTACTCCTATCAGATTAATCCTCCCTCTCTCTCTCTCTCTCTCTCTCTCTCTCTCTCTCTCTCTCCCTCTCTCTCTTGCTCTGTGTCTGTACGCAACCATGCGCTTACGCACACAAGACTCTCTACAGGCAATGGAGGTTTCAACTTTGTCTCCAGACATGAGACCTGTGAACCGGAGACAAAAACCTTATTAACGATCCCAAAAGTCAAAGCAGTGTTTCGTTAACCTGGTTCGACCTTTCTATGAGTCCCCATGGTGTTTTATGGGGGTAAGGAAAAGCATCTACACTACAGAAGAGGAATCAACTATCAAGTTCCCCATCTATTCCATAACATTAATTGATCTCATCCTTGGAACAGGACACAAACATCACCAAAATGCCATCCCGGACCGGTCCAATACAAAATAGCGATGATTATAACTCCGATTTTGGAGATTAGCTCGTAGAAAAAACTAGAATCACGTCAACGGCCCAGCATGAAGACTTCACAACCAATTTCGGGGCAATAGCGGGAAGATCGAGATCAAGAGAGAGTAAAGTACATAAGAAATAGACCTGCGTAGCTGTTGGTGACGTCAACGGTGCCGCGGGAGGTGGTGCCGAGGAGGGCGCCGATGACGCGCTTGCTGCTGTCGCGGGCGACGCGGTTGTAGTGGTCGACGATGCTCAGCAGCACCAGCGGGTGCACCACCACCTTCTCCACCGCCCGCGCCGAGATCTGCTGCGTCTTTATCACGTCCATCTCTCTCTCTCTCCCCCCCCAACGCTTTTCCTTCCTCTTCTTCTTCCCTGGCCCTCTCTCTCTCTCTCTCTCTCTCGCCCTCCTTTGGCTTTCCTTGCCCTAGGGTTTTTACCGTGCTTCTACTGTCTTCGATTTCTCTTCCGTCCCCGTTGATCTACAGACCTACACAGAAAGTAGGGCTGTTCAGTAATGAAAGTAGGCCGACCCGATGAGATCCAGGACTCGAATCACTTTTCGGCGCTAGGGCTGTGCCCTTTCGTATACCGATATACCTTGCCAACTTGATCAACAAGTAAAGTATTAGTAACCCCTTTTTTTAATTTTATTTTATTATTATTATTATTATTTTGGGCCGTCCGGCCGAGTTTCCCGGGAATGGGTGGAACCGACTACCGAGTGCGAACCTAAATAAGTTTCTGGGCTGGAACTTATTTGGGCCGGGCTTTAGGTGTTGCCAATATAATTTTGTACTTCTGCCAGGCTTCGAAATTTAGGTCCAAAGTTTTTTTGGGCCAATTTAGACTTCCAAGCTTGAGCCAGCAAAACCCAAATATGTGTTTGTTGCTTTTGTGCGTATATTTGTAATATCGGTTTAGACACATGTATTATTGTCCCCCTTAAAGCCCGTCTAACTCCGTTTTACCTAGTACTGTTAAATTGGCTTCAATACTAGAATTTTATACATATTATTATTCCTTGATTTTTTACTCTATGATTTATACCAGTATATTATTTAATCAAATATCTTTATTTACTTTTTACTTATATATACTGTACATGAATTGGCAGTTTGTTTTTTGCTACACGTGGCAAGCTTACCGGCCCAGAACAATTTGTTCTCCACAATCTCTCTTTCCTTCTAAACGAGATACTTTTGCTTGTATATTACATGCACTAAATTTATTTTCTAATAATTAATATTTTAAAATAAAAAATAGACACTATATAAAAAGTCTCTATAATTCTATATTTTTATAATAACTTTTAGGAATGCGATGTATAAGATCCGTTTATACATGCACATAATAGTTAATTCTTTTCTATCCCGTCTTCCTAATTAGGCATTTCAACCCATATATATTATTAGCTATTTACTTACACATATAATGTTTTTTTAATAATTAGTTTATTATAGATTTTACAAAGATTTATGTTGCACAAATTTTTTTATTTAAATTACTTAAAATATTTTTATTTAAATTAAATTAAATAATAAAATAAAAATATAAAAAAAGTTTAAGTAAATTTTATTATTAAAATATTTTATATCCGCAACACTACCCGTGGGTCCTTAACAGTTCTTTATACATTATTATAGTATATACATATATACAGTTGTATACTTTATTTACGTTGGATTTGTCTTACAAAATGGCCTGAACATAAGACTCGATGTGTAAAAGAGTTCTGGACTGGATTTGTACTATACTTTATTTTCCTTAAAACTTTGATACCGAAAATCTAGCCCGAGGCCTACTACGGCCCAGTTTGGTACTGCGCTATACTTTAGAAGACCCAAATAGACAGTCCGAATGCAATATGCATCTATTGCGATAAAAATACATTTTTCAGGCATGGATTTTGGTTCAGCCTTTTAGTCCATTCGAAGTGCTGGTGGGCTCTTTGGTCACGCCACGGTCGGCACCAAGCTCTCGATCCAAAGCTATGATCGAATCCGAAATGCAGCGGGTCCGCTTAGACAACAATTACGGCCCGACCCGCCGGAGACTGGGCGGGGAAAAAAGGGCGGGGCTCTAAGCCCTCGCTCCCCAAAATTCACCTTTGCTTTGCTGTGCTTTCCCGCCAAAACGTCCTAATTTTCTGCCGCCTCCACGCGTCCTCGCCGCGCTACCGTCTCTCTCTCTCTCCTTCCTCTGGCGCGGTCTAGGGCTCTAGGCCGGGGCGTCGGAGCAGCGGCAATGGAGATGGACGTCCCCGGGGCCGAAGAGCTCGAGTGGCTCGATAGCAACGCTCTCCTCCTTCCCGACGAAGAGGAATACCCGCCGGAGGAAGATCTCCGAGCAGATCGAGAAGACCGTCGTCCGGATCTATCTCCCCCAGATGTCTCAGGTGCACCTCGCGATCGTTCAATTCCATGCTCGTTACCTGATTTCCCCTGGCCCTTAATAATTCACCAACCTCGAATAGATCCGGAGAACCATGTCGGCAGAAAACGGCTCCGGCCCGACGATGACGGCGGGGCGGAATGCTGCTCTACGGTACTTCCGCGCGAAGAGGAAGGGGGGAATAAAAGGAGAGCCATGGAAGAGCAGTCGGACGAGGACTGGCTTCGATATCCTCCGCCAAAGGATGCGGCTGCGGCACCGGAGGCGGACGTCCATGTGCTTGATGCAGCAGAGGAGAAGACCATCTCGCGGTTTGCTTGGGAGATCGAGGGAGAGTGTTTGCCGGTGACTGGACCAGGCGGAGAGAGGGTGTATGCTAAGATGAGCTCAAGCGCTATAGGCGTGGTTCGGAGCAAGTCGGCCGCAGCAAAATCTACCAACGGTTATATCTATATCATTTTGTTCTTAAATTCTGCAACCTGTTGTATCTTGCTACTACTGCTTGCTCTGAATCTGTGAAGTCTGTTGTTGCTGACTTGCTTCCCACCCCCACCCCCACCCCTTCATTTAAACCATTTTTCGTTCTATTGTGAGCATGCTGCAACCAAAACAAGTTTGCAACATGGTTGGACGTAATTTGTTATCTTTAATTGATACATTTTTGGGTTAATTTGGAGTTGCATGAAGGGGCCACGTGCTGTTGTGCTGTGTGCTTGAATATGCTTCTGCACAGCTCGTTTTCAATATTTTATTGGATTTGTTGCTTGGCACTTGCTAGGATTTGAAGATTTAGACTCCTGAGAAGCGCACAAAAGTTTTTAGAGATAGATGGCTTAATAGAATCAAGCAAGCATTTTACCAGTAGACTCAGCGTATCTGATAGATACTCAGATCTCCTGCTCTGTGTGTGTGTGTGTGTGTGTGATGAAACCATGTGCAGTGGATTGTGTGTGGTATCTCCTGCTCTTAAATTCTTACGTTTACAGACTTCGGTCATTTGTGTTCCTTAAGTGTATATATGCTTTCTGTTCCGACATTATTGATTTGCCCACATGTTATGACAGTATAAAACTGTGGAGAAGGATAATTGTGTCTTGCGATAGTTCTCTCTGAATTCTTTCTGGAGAATAAAAGAGGTCGCTCCAATTTTTGCAAATAATAGCAGCTAGAATAATATGGAAACAATGGCATCCTTCTCCACAATCTTCATTCTAGAGCACGACCTGTCGATTTTGACAGATATTAGGAATATTTCTCTTTCTATTGTAATTAACAAGTTATCCGCTACTTTTCTTTTAGATATATTGGCAGTGTTATTTGGAGCATATGCTATATGTTTACTCCTATAAGTGGATTCTTTTCTGCAGGTCTTCTTTCAGAACCTATTAGTGTATTAAACAAAAGATTGGAGGAAGATGCTTTAGCAAAGGTATAACTCCATCTATAAACCGGTTAAGATTTATTATCTAATTGGTTATTACTTGGAGCTCCTATGTTAATGCTACTAGGAATACTACATTCATACGTAATAGTCCCTAAAGTGAAATATGCTTAGTAAGGTTGACAGCAAACAGAAGAGTTAGCGATTTCTCGGGACTTGAGTTATTCTTGTAAGTCATAATTATTTTTTTACGATTCTGAAGGCTTTGCGAGAAAGTTTTGGATCACAAGATAACCAAACTTGTTCAGCTGTTCCAGCAGTTAGTGAACAACTTTGGGTGGAGAAATATGCACCGAGCTCTTTCACAGAGCTTCTAAGTGATGAGCAAACAAATCGGGAGGTATAGGCAATCCCCATTCTGCTAAAAGGTTTTCAGTTTCTTGGACATTTTGTCAGTTGCTTTTATACTTGAGCTAAGTTGGAACTTCAAATTTTACTTTGCTGGTGTTCTGGGCAGGTGCTGCTGTGGTTAAAGCAATGGGATTCCTGTGTCTTTGGATCTCAAATCAGGGCTACAACTGATGATGTATTATCTGCTTTACGGCGACATTCTTCTGCTATTCACCAACAAAAGTTTGCAAACAATAAGTTCTTTGCCAAGAATAATGGAGCTTCTGTCAAGAGTCAAAATCCCAACTCTTCAAAATTTGGTGGCGGAGATACTAGCTACTCGAAAGGGATAAATAATTTATGGGCCAAAAAGTCCATGGTCGGCAATTCACCTGAACAAAAGGTGGGTGGGCA
Source organism: Puya raimondii (assembly GCA_016920855.1). Classification (NCBI taxonomy): domain Eukaryota; kingdom Viridiplantae; phylum Streptophyta; class Magnoliopsida; order Poales; family Bromeliaceae; genus Puya; species Puya raimondii. Next base: position 89,050,084 of record JABWPP010000049.1, read on the forward strand.
TAATGGTCTTATGTATCATGTTTAAGAGTCTAGTGCCAGTCTTTTTTCCTTCTTTTATGCAATTATTCAACTTCATTTTTCTTGTCGTAGATAGCAATGACAATGAGTTCAGTTGTCAATCATATAGATTATACTGCTGATGATGAACCTTAATGCTCTTGGTTCTTCATGTTGGAGATATATGAAATTTTCCTTATTAACTTGTTGTCTGACTGGAAAGATAGGAAAAATGAAAACATTGCTAAAGAAGGGATTTCTTTGATACACCCGACTACATGGATATAGTGTATTTTCAATTTCTGTGCACATTCTTCTTGGAACCAACCTTGAGGTCGGAGCTTAGATGACCTTACATCAACAAAAGAAAGAGGTTAACTGGTCAAGTCCATCTCTTGGGAACTTTCCTAGTTTTGCATACTTTCTGATAGTTGCTGCTCATTTTGCTCTTTTGAGCAGTTGAGCCAATTTTGATAGAATCAATTTGAATACTAACTATTCACGTGAATGACTTGGACAAGGAGTTGCACACCTGATTAATCAAGTAATGCTGAATTACCCAGTCAGGCAAAATAATCTTTTTTATCTTTTCAAGCAGCTTATGTTTGATAATTATGCAATTGCTTCAAAGTAACTGAAAGTTTGCAACTTTATGCTTTTATGGCTCCAAAAAAGTAAAAGTAGTAAATGTTTTTTTTTTTTTTTTTTTTTCTGTTACCAATGATAGATTGCTAAATCTTTTAGCTATATTGGGCAGAAATTTATAGACCTTAGCAACAGAGTAATCATTGCTACTACAGACTCTGGTAATTTCTTTGAAATGTGCTATTTCCCAAAGTTTCCATCGCAATTGAAAATAATAGCTTTTCTTTATTGCAGGTACTTCTACTTTGTGGTCCACCAGGACTCGGAAAGACAACACTTGCCCATGTGGCTGCTAAACATTGTGGTTATCGTGTTGTAGAGGTTTTGGACTTCTCATCAGCATTACCCTTCTGCCTTTATTGTCTAAGCAAATCCATTTTCTTGTTGAAAGAACAAAGCAAATCCATAGGAGTACAAGAGATTCCTTTTAGGTCCCTTAGCAATCTACTTTAGTTCATCTTGTTCCTCTCTGAGATCATTATGTAGGAGCTGATTCTCTGAAGGCTTGATGAGGTCATTTTGTCCATCTCTAAGTGTGAAATAGCACCTAGGTTCTTGTTATTTATCATTCAGTTCATCGGTACGATCCAATGCACGTTATGCCTTAAAGTCGAACATTCAGTGTATGCAAGTTACTTTGTATTCAAAAGGATTTCTGTATCTCTTGCATTCAGTGTTTGAAGAACTGGCTCTATATTTTCCATACATTCACCGCTTCCTACAAAATGCCATTGATACCTGTGAAATTACCTTTTAACACTTCCTCCAAATTCATATACATGTAGAAGACATGTTTAATTTCCTTGTGTCGCCATTGAAAGAAACAAAGATATGCTTGTTTTCCTGCTTGTGCTGCTGTGCACAATTGTAATACTGTATGGCATCTAAAACTGATTAGTAACTCTATGAGGTGCAGAGTTGCTTGTGCATGCTACTATGGTCATGAAGATGTATGATTGGCTGAAACTACTTTTATTGACTGAGATGCATCCAATAAATTTCCCGTTTCCTAGAGACACTATCACTGTATTACCTGCTTGATCTGCAGTATCTCTGAGAAGTATTTTTGCTCATCATGAGTTGTCTTTGCAGATAAATGCAAGTGATGATCGTTCAGCTTCATCGATAGAATCAAAAATTCTTGATGTTGTTCAGATGAACTCTGTTATGCCAGACTCCAAGCCAAAGTGTTTGGTAAGTTTGGTTGGCCGGATGTTGAAGTGCATTCCTTACGACATGGTTAACTGTTGCTGACCTTTTACAGATAATTGATGAAATTGATGGAGCACTTGGTGATGGAAAGGGCGCAGTGGATGTGATTTTAAGAATGGTATTGCCTGTCGTTTGTTCAATATTTTGCATACAGACAGCCACAAAAGAATTTTGGTAGTTAGGATTTCGGTGTGAGATTAAAGTCAAACATAGGGCGACATAAAGTGATCAGCATATAGTGGTAGTTGTTTTATAGTTCTGTTAAATGCTTAAAATTTGATAATATTTGCTTTCATAGCTTACAATATGGAATGGTGAGTTCTGTGAATTTGTGCATGTTGTCTCTTGTATATATTTCATATTTTGAATACTGCATGTCCTCTTAAATGCTCCTCTCAGATGAAAAATATGCCATCTTCATGCAGGTGGCTGCTGAAAAGAACTGCAGTTCTGATAAGGGAAATGTCACTCAGGGAGCTCAAAACCTGAAGGCTCCCTCAAAGAAAGGACATAAACCAACAAGACTGTCTAGGCCTGTAAGAACAAAAATTGATACAAATTTGTTGAACTTGATTGTATTATTTGAACACAATTGCTATTTGCGTAATGGTGATACAAATTTGTATAGGTGATTTGTATATGCAACGACCTCTATGCACCAGCTTTGAGGCAGCTACGCCAAGTAGCAAAGTGAGCACTTTAACTTACAAATTTAGCTGTCAGTTCTGACCTTTAACTAAGGGCTGATAAAAACCATTAATAATTGCATGCACCGCTAAAACTACTTAACTCCTTCCGTCAGCTTACAAGGATTACTGATAAACTTTACAGGGTTCATATGTTTGCACAGCCAACAGTTACTCGTGTAGTAAACAGGTATTCATGAGGACGTTCAGAATGAAGTATACTCTTTATTTTCCTCTTTCTTGTTATTCATTCAGCTTTCAAGAATTATGCTTTTTATTTGCTTTATCTTTTTATATGTATTCATCCATTATTGCTGATTGTGGCAGGCTGAAGTATATTTGCAAGAGAGAAGGATTTAAGACAAGCACAATTGCTCTCTCTGCACTTGCTGAATATACCGGTTTGTGTTGCTATTCACCACATTTTCTAAAAATAGTAAACCTTGTTTTGCCAGTATGAGATATCATTTTGTCTCTTTAAATATCCATACTACCACACACTTGAATGATCGTAGTGGAATATCTCATGGATTTGAGGTGTGTTAAACTGAAGAAAAATTTTGTATCAAATTTCTTTTGCCATGACTTCTTTATATTGTTGCGTCTTTACATTAGCAAATGTTTGTTGGCATTTGATGTAATACTTATTTCGCTGTTGAATTTCAAACTCATTAAGAATCTTTCATTGTTGGAACAGTTTACTGAGAGAAGCTTAATGGTATCATTAGAGTGTCCATGCATAATGTGTCTTGGTGTTCATATTATATTGTGTACTCGACAATGCATGATTGCTCAGAGAAGCATTTAATGACTACTGCTGTTCAATAATTTATGAACATCTGCATTTTTTGTGCTTTCGTGATTCTTGACATTTCTTTCAAATTCATGTTCCTCGTAACTAATAAATGGAAAAAAAAAAATTTATGAGAGTTGCCTACTTGCATGGATGATGTATGAATTTTGAGACTGATACCCCAGATATTGCTGTCGCACATAGTAGAGACGGTTTCACATATGAAATATTGCCGGGTTGTGTTATACTGCACCGAAGTTATCATTTTGATTGTGACCTATGCTGTTTATTTGTCTTAAAGATTTTTATGTTCCTTCTACTTATACTGTTTCTTTTTTCTTTTCCTGAGAAAGTTGATTACAATAATGGATAAATCAGGTTGACATCTTTTAAACCATGGGAATTATATTTAAACGTCTGTAATCAAAAAAAAAAAATCCAGATATCTGCTTTTCCCTCAGAGATGTTCTTGACTGCAAGTTAATTTATTGATTTATTTGCAGAATGTGACATTCGATCATGCTTAAACACACTCCAGTTTCTTCATAAGAAGAAAGAGGTGCTCAACATTGTAAGTTAACAGCACACACATTTGTATCTGCTCAAAAGCCTGATGGATGGTACATAATTTCTAATCATGAGCTTTACTGACAAACAGTTAGAGGTTGATTCTCAAGTAGTTGGTCAGAAGGACATTTCGAGAAGTATTCGCGATGTGTGGAAGGAGGTGTGTTACTTTCATATTTGTTGTGATCCTCTATGTGTGGGAAAATAGTATCCATCATAATCTTGATTTTGAGAGAGTCGCGGGTCAAGTTGTGGGCAATCATCCCCTCCCTCCAATTTTAGAATCTACATCTGAGATTGGATAGTCATATTCTATGTTTTGCTAAAACGACATTTTATTGAACGTAGGTTTTCCATAAGAAAAATATGAAGCGTAGAGGAAAGGCTTTGAAAGGTCGCATTGGACAAAAGGATATGGACATTTTGCACTCCCTCATATCTAACCGGTAAGACATATTGTGTTTAATGAATAATGCTATATTTTTGACTCTCTTGGATGTTATTGCCAATCATCATCCCAAACTCACTTGTCAGTGGGGAATATGAGTTGACCTTGGATGGTATTCATGAGAATTTTCTGCGGCTTTCCTATCACGATCCACTGATGCAAAAGACTGTAAGTACCTTGAAATACGTCTTTAGTTTACCAAATCTTCTTTGATTTTTTTTAAAAAAATATCTATGCATCACACGCTGGGAACTTACTGTATATACTACTGAAAGGTCAAATGTCTTGATATACTTGGAACTTCTGAATCACTGCTTCAGTATGTTTTCCGAACTCAACAAAACTCACTCCAAGGTCAGAGCGCACTCTGGTTGTTATAAATAAAACCTATTCTTTCTTTAAGCATTTGACCAATAATTGTCAACTTTATCAGCCTATCAACCTCCACTTGTGATCACTATGAGCCACCTCATATCACAAGTTGAGAAGCCAAATATTGAATGGCCCAAGAATTTACAGAGGTATTTTCCTATGCTGTACAGTCATAATACTTGAGTATTGTTATTAAGTGGCTACGTTCAATTTTCAGATGCCGAGCGATGCTTGTAGAAAAGAAAGATTTACTGAAGGCTTGGCAAAACAAACTCTCACCATCTATTTCAAGGCACCAATCAATACAATCTTTTGTAGAAGATATTGTTTCTCCGCTCTTACATATTCTGTCATCACCAAATTTGAGGCCGGTAACTCTCTCTGCAACCTGCTTTATCATAAATACACTTAGGTTTTTTGTACCTGGCATTTAAAAGGCAGGAATTATTTGTAGTTGGAATATGATAATATAACCATAGTCCAATAACTCTATTAACTTATTAAGATTTCTTAATACATCTTTCAGGTGGCATTGCATTTACTGTCAGAGAGAGAAAAGGATGATCTAGCTCAGCTGGTCGATACAATGGTTGTCTATTCAATAACATACAAAAACTCAAAGCCTGAGCCTCTAGAAAAGATACAGAGGCATGGAACCTCAGCTGATGCTCCTCCGCTTTTCCTCGACCCTCCTATTGATGACTTTGTGAAATTTAAGGTCTTTCCTTACTCAAATTGTCTTTATCTTCAATTTGTGTCTGCATATTTTGACAGGCTACATTTGCACAACAGGGCTATCAATCTGAACATTCTGAGCTTTCTTTAGCCATGAAGCAAGTTTTGTTGCACGAAGTGAGCCATCTTAACTCCTTTGAGACCTCGTCTTCCTACCATGTTTTTTTGGTTACTCTTTTTGAATGTTGATTTTTCCCCAGTTTGTTGATATAATAAAGCAACATCACTGTTTGCAATATTTTAATCTAATAACAAACTAAGATGCTTTGCATACTTACCCTAGCATTAACTTGAGGCAGAGCATATATAACTTTTCAGATGACTTCCTGATCGACTACATTCTTCTTAGTTATGTTTCCCTGTTTGATTGAATTGCCATGGGCAAATGATGATTTTTACACAGCGAATATTACATTCTGCAGCAAAATGTAAACACCTTCTACTTAGGAAAATAAAGGAGAAATAGCTTGGCACATAGCTGAAAAGATGCAACTTTTCTTTTTTAATTTCTGGAAAGGAAAAATGTTGTAGAGCACATACGTGAAGAGTGGGCGCTCATTTTTTTTTTTTTTTTTTTTTTTTTTTTTCTATCCTTCATTTTTTTTTTCTGATAGAATTATGACTTCAATTTTATTTGATGGCCTAGGGTATATAAGCCACAATTTATCAATTTGGTAGTGCTGACCTACGACATTTTTGGACATCCAAATTAATGGTCCATAATTTACCAACTATTGGACTTTGGGCTTGGCATATGTTTTTGACTTTTCTCAGTGATTTTCTTATAACCTATTTAAGCTGAGATAGCTGCTTAGAGAAGATAATGTTTGCTTAGTCTTGTTGCATCTCAAGAATGACACATCATAATAATGCTACACCTTTGACTGCGCAGGTTGAGAAGCAGAGAATTCTCCAAGATAGTGTCAGCAAATCCTTAAATCTAGCTACTGAAGGAAGTAAGAAGAATGAGGCTTCGACAAAAACATATGCTACAGAAGTTAATGTCATGAACAACCCTATGCAAACACCTGTTGACAAATCGTGTCAACAGAAATCACCATTCAGCCAGAGACAAAAGACAGACTGCACTGCTCGAATCTCATCTTCTGGCATGAATTTTAAAGCTCCAGTAACTTCAAACAAGCCGTCTAAACACTCATCAAATTTCTTTGATAGGTAATTTCAACAAAAGTTTTCTCTGGTAACTTTTGAACTGTCAATTTACTTATAAATGCTCTATGCTTTACATGCTTTACCTATTGAGCATAATCTTGGTCTTACTCTTATGGCGGCGAGGTTACTTCTCAATACCTATTTGGAGATTATGTTTAAGGAAAGTTTGGGGACATATTAAGAGATCAAAAAGTTCATTGATAAGAGACTTAGGTCTCAACCTGCTTAATTTTATAGAGATGTTGAAGAAGCTGGACAAATGGGAAGAGCCAAAGAAAAGAGGAAAATCTGAAAAGAAAAAGGGAAATAGAAGAAAAAACAAAGTAAAATGAAAAGAAACAGAAGCAGGGACCCTAATGGGGGTCAAAGGAAAAATTTAAACAACCAATACCAAGCTGTCAACCTTGGACAGAAGCAAGCGCTAATCCAAACAGCTATCTTTGAATTAAAGTAAATTGTTATCGACAAATATTAACAGATAGAATGTTAGCTTTATGAAATGTTGTTTGCAATGAACAGGTTTAGAAAAGAGAGTGGCATGGACTCCAAAAATCAGATAGCAAATTTCCAGAAGACAGCAACTATTGAAAGAGATTCACGTCCTTTACTCTTCAAATACAATGAGGTACGCAGTCCATTTTATCCATGCTGGTGCAGTTTCCACTGTGGAATGAATATACTTAAACTACTGATCATGTGGTGACTTGTATATACTTTAACATGGGGTAACCTTACAAAAGCAACAAATGCCTATTTTCTTTGTTAAGCAACCGGATTGGACAAACTGAAGAAGGATTGCGAATGTAGTCAAAATTAGCGAGTAGGTATCTAGACAGTATTAGAGAAGAGCCGTAACAGTAAGTTGCTAAAGCTAGAAACTGTAATAGATTAGGAAACTAGTGAGCTCTAGACTAGTGAATAGAGATAATAGCAATAAGAAAGTGGGCCAACATTTTCTGAAACTTATATGCATTGGATATTCTGAATAGGAGATATGCATCCCGTTTTAGCTTCATATGCAGTGATGAGCATTAAATAGATGTTTGCATGCTGATGCTTTACAGTAAAAAGAGATTGCCAAACAACTAATCAGCGACTGAACTAGGAAGAAATTTTCACTTTATGTTTCTTGTTAACTTATGAACTAATGAGTCAGTAAACAAAGGCGCTGAATAGAAGCTAGCCACATTCTGCTTGCACAAGCTGTTCAAACATTGTAAAAGGGTTTTGAGAGTCAAGCAGAAAACTGAAAAAGCATTATCCCAATGCAACCGTTTGATATCCAGCTTGAATTTCGTCAATGTACTGGATCCTATAACTTGCCATCAACCGCTTGCCCACTGAAAATGCTGTCAGAATAATGTATTTCTAGCATGCTTAGTGAAGTCTTTCTTTTACTTCAAATTTGATATATCTAGCAAATCACTGTCAGACTTTTATTATGCTTATTTATGAATGTAATTGCTTACAGGGTTTCACAAATGCGGTGAAGAGACCTGTAAAAATTCGTGACCTGCTGCTCTAATATTCTATTAGTGCATTTTTCTGTAAATTATAATCTTTCATCTTATTTATTTGAAGCATTCTCTTCTTAATCTTTTCCGCCTGTTTCTATTTTTCTTTTTCAATATTATTATTTCAAGTTTACAACAGATGAAGCACACCAGAAGTAAGCCATTCAGCTAATACAAAAGTCATCAAGCAAAAAAAAAAAAAAAAATCCTCATCCTCAACTTCTCAATACAAAAAAAAGTCTTGCATTTAACCTTCAAAGACAAGCTGGAAGTTTCGCCAAGGGACGCTTATCTGACATCTGTTGCACTGACAGTTTTTTTTGTTGGCACTTTTAGGGAGCCTAGTGGCTCTCCAAATGCTAGGACTTGGAATCGTAGAACAGCAGCATGTGATTTAAGAGTTTTTCTTCGACGAAGCTATGTAAGAGAAAGTAGTCAGCACCCAACGAAGTGAAGATATTTGAGAACGCTAGTTACCCCGTAGCCGAGCCAAACTTGTTAACTATATAGGGTAATTGCGTTGTGTAGTAGTAGTCTACGGTGGCTTCATAGATCTGGGTTTAAACCTAAAGTAGGAGTGGTTTTGTGGGGTTTTGGGGTCCCTTCGGTGAAAATCCAAAAAATAAAATTAAAAAAAGGAAAAAGAAAAACTGAAATTCTTTTACTGATGTATTGCCCGTGATGGGGAATTTGACTTCATGAGAAATCAGTAGGATTAACTGCACAATTGTTTGGGTCTCCAACTTTTACCCGTTAGTTAGTTTTAATTCTCAATCTTGTAGTTTTTCAGTAAAGCATGCAATACCTTGTATTCATTTTAATTGCATTTTTGCGGTTGAAAGGTCCATCAAATCGGATGAAAAATTACCTCATAGGAAGCTTTGGTGCCAGCATGAAAGTTTCTATTAGAGTAAGGTAACGTTCAAACGGCATATACTTGGATTAAAATAACTAATAATTATCAAAACATTAATTATAATAATTAAAATAAAAAAATTAAATAAAGATAGGACTAATGATGCAATTGATTCGAACGGAATGCACATGCGCTCTCAAAGACAACCGATTCTCGCTCCCAATTTCGTACACTATCACCTATAGTTAAAACATGCATTCTGTCGCGGCATATGCCTTTTGTCCACATGACATCGAAAGGCGACCGGAAAAGGAAACTCCAACTAAAGAAGCAAAGACATCTCTCCTTTCTTTAATTTCTCAGCCAAATGGAAGCCTGCTCGCAAAGGCTGTAGATCCCACCCGTGCAGCTGACAAGTCAGCTAATAATACTTCGTAATTTTGAATATTGTATGAATACGCAATGCGAGGAAATATCACAAATAATGGTTAAAATTGAACCCGGTATGAAGTGGGTAAAGGATAGTTCGTGGCTTTTTGGACGAAAATTTGATACGGAGATATCTCGTTGGCCGATAATTTTTCCGGCCTCCATAACAAAATTGCGCATACGGAGCTGAGGGTCAGCAGTGTTGGAGATTGGTTAGTAACAGCGCTTTTACGTGAAATCATTTTATAACTTTTTTAACGTATGGAGGACTAAGGAATCCAAATACTCCACGGATATGAAAACTAAATTTTTTTCTAGTGGATAATTTGCTTAAGAAAGAATGATTGGAGAAAAAAAATTATAAACTATGTGGAAATGAATGTGAGACAGTATACCACGTTTTTTACATGATGCGTTTAATTACTTTCTTCGGACTATCTTCTCAAGATTAGCGACCAATACGTTAGTAGAAAGCAATGTGTGTGAGAGGTACGGAATAGATCGCTTATTTTTCTTTTTTCTGAGCGGTGAATGAAATAGATTGATTACTATTGTTTTTAGTAAAAATAAAAAAATAAAAAAAGAACCAGGAATATGTGAACTGGTATATCATTCATAAACACTCGTACATCATTCGTCTTCTTTCTCCTTGCTTGATAATCTGGGGTAACCGGATGGCAGGACTACACAGCTCTTCCATGCTTCGTTTTGTTCGGAAGCCGACTGAGACAGCAGTACATGCACTCGCTATCCATAGTTGTTGGCTGGTCTACAAGCATGCCATTAATTGACGGGCCGCTGGCTCAATCATAGTCTCCATCAAAAGAGGACGATAGAGGCGACAGTAATCACGGCTCGCACACCGACGGCCTTTAACTTTGCTCTCTCGCCCGCGGGTCCAGTCAAACAGCTCCCCTTTCCTCCCCTGCCTCCCCTCGTGACCCCACCACCCTTCTTTCGTTCGTTTGCTTTTCTTCATCCCCGGTCTACCACCTCCCTCTTGATTCCCCCCCCTCTGTCCTTTATTGATTTCCTTCTTTACGGTACTCCCTTCTTCAGCTTTCCACCACCACCGATACCTCCTCTTCCTGTTCTGCGCCCACAACCCGGCCCGTACTGCTGCTCTTTCTTATCCTCCTCCTCCTCCTCCTCCTCCTCCTCCTCCTCCTCCTCTTGTAGTTGCAACTTGCAAATGCCTCTCCTCTTTAATGTCTCTTGCTTGTCGTTTTTAATGCTCGTATGATTTTCTATGGCGAGCGGCGCGCGTACTTCCTTAGTCGACATCTTCTTGTTCCTCTTCTTCCTCCTCTTCCTCCACTTGGGCTGCTGCTTCTCCCCGAGCCGCAGCCGAGATGATCCAGACCAACAGCACGCCCGTCCGAAGAGGAGAAAGATTTCTCCTCTTTCCCCCTCCCCTCCCGCGTCCGACCCCGACTCCGGCGATGCGAGACCCGATCGGAACGCCCGCCTCTCTCTGACCTCCGTCCGATCTTATCTCAGACGCTTCTTCTCCGCCCCCAAGCGCGCCGGCCGGGAAGACGTCCGGTGCCCGCCCGTCGACCTCTCACCGTCCCCTCGCAAGCCGCTCTCCCCCCATGACGCGGCCGACAAATCCCCTTCGTCCGGGTCGGCAGGCCCTCCGGGCACGAGGCACACGTCGTTCGCGTCCCGCGCGGACGTCTACCCCTGCTCGGCGTGCGGCGAGGTGCTGACGAAGCCCCACCTCCTGGAGCTCCACCAGGCCACGAAGCACTCCCTCTCCGAGCTCTCCGACGCCGACTCCGGCAAGAACATCGTGCGCATCATCTTCCTGTCGGGCTGGAAGGGGAGGGCGGCCCCCACCGTGCGCCGCATCCTCAAGGTCCACAACACCCAGCGCACCCTCGCGCGCTTCGAGGAGTACCGCGACCTGGTCCGCTCGCGGGCGGCGCGGCGGGGGGGCGGCGCGGAATTCGAGCGCTGCATCGCCGACGGGAACGAGCGCCTGCGCTTCTACTGCTCGACGATGCTGTGCTCGCTGGGGGGCGGGGCGTGCGGGAGCCCCTACTGCTGCACCTGCGGGATCGTGCGCCACGGCTTCGCGGGGAAGCAGGCCGACCTGGACGGCATCGCCACGCACGCCTCCAGCTGGGGCGCCCACGCCTCGCTGCCCGACGACCTGGAGCGCGAGTTCGCCTACCTGCGCGCGCGCAGGGCGATGCTGGTCTGCCGGGTGGTGGCGGGCCGGGTGGTGGCGGACGCGGACGCGGACGCGGACGCGGACGAGCAACTCGAAGCCTCCTCCGCCGCCGCCGCCGCCGCGGAGAAGGGGGCGGGCGGGGCGTTCGACTCGGTGGCGGCGGGGGACGAGCAGCTGTTGGTGTTCAATCCCAGGGCGGTGCTGCCGTGCTTCGTAATCGTTTACTCGGCATGAGCTGAGCTCGCGGCGCCGTTGCGTGTGTGTGTGTCGTGTCTGGTCTTAGACTCTAGAGGGGTGTCCGCTGCTCTCGTCGTTTCTCTCCCTCTGTCGTGAATCCAGTCAGTCGGCGTGCTGCGACTGCGAGATCGGATAAGCGGGCGTTGCCGCCGGTGCGCTGAGAGATTGTAGTTGCTGTGTACGTCGGATGTCCATAAGCAACTTGCTTGCTGTTGTTTTTTAATTTAAATTAAGACTGTAGATAAAGATGGCCACAGATTAATTTGGGCGTTTGAACTTTAATATAATAAATTAATCATGCAATCGTACTGTTCGGTGCAGAGAACAAAGACATTCCATCCGTAAATCAAGACTGTCGAAGCCTTTATTCTAATTTATTTTTTTTAAAAAAAATTTAAATTAAATTAGGAGCGTGAGGCATCTGCGGGAAAAAGTTTGAGAAACAAACATAATTTCAGGAGTGGCTTAATGAGCTGGATTTAACGCTGAGTTGGATCAAGGACATTCAATCTCTGCTTAATTCTACAAGAATCTTATAGGATTTTTTGCTTTATTAGCAGCTCTCTGTATTAGATCCTATCTGGAAGGTTTACGTGCGTTTTATCCCACTAATACTATCTATCCAACCGACAACCTATTTTTCAACAAATTAATTAATTAATTTATACTAAATAAAGCATTTTCAATTAGACAGTAATTAAGGATCATCCTTCTATTAGCGCCCTTCTTACTGGATTAGGATCAGCGTTCTATTAGCACCCTTATTATAGGATTATCTACGAGCAGCTCCTCATAAGGATTTTTATCCAGTTTCTTTAACTTTGCGCTCCTGTCTTGCAAAGTCGAAGAAACATACGTACGTACAAGCAATATTTATTCTTGCAAAATCAGGCAAAACTGAAAGAAATATAGCTCGAATTAAATTCGGCTTAACAAGGAAGTGAGAATCAAATTTTAAACATCACATTGTAGTATGTTCGCAGCACATGCTATTATGAGCCTTACAGCTGCAATGAGCTAGGTCTGAAATAATCAATTAAATAGATGCATCGCTAGACAAGTTGCTGTTTCATGAGAAACAAGGGAATCTAACTTAAGTTCACACACCCGACCGAAGTACATCGGAGATTGAGTTTTGCAAATATGCACATCACAACAAGTCCGACTATTTTTTTGACAAGCTGGTTAAGGACAAAATAAGACATGTTAAAGCAAGTCTGATGAATCTCACATTTTTTTTCGCAGGGCAATAGAGCATCTCGAGCAGCAACCCTGCAGGTGATTGCATCAGACAGTGAAGAAATTGCCGACTCCTAGGAGTTATTTAGTTTGTAGTGCTGCAAAAATGTTTATGTGAAGAATCATCATGTTATAAGCAGAAAATACATGGATGAGGCTAGATTAGGAATACCACAACAAAATGGAGACCTTCAGAATCTGGTCTTGGTTTCCTCTTATCTTCTAGTTCTGCCAAATCAATCTTTTGTACATTGATGAGCTTCTCACATTTTTCATCTAATAAGAAAAGAGTCCTGGTCAGTATACTGTTTGATTTTGTAAATTTAATAATGGTAGGTTCATAAGGAATGCCATTCCATCATCACACAAGAACATGTCGGACTAGATATATATGCGATAAACTTACGAGCCTGGAACCCCTGCTGCCTATACAGGAACCAAATATTAAATGACTTCAAATCATGAAAATGTGCAAAGTGAAATATAACGTTTGGAACTTCGTATCCAAGTAGTGAGATCATATGCCTCTACAAATGACAAAAGCTCACATATTTATAGAGAAGAATGTGTTTAAACTTCAAGATTTGCAAACTACTTAGTTTAACTTTATGGCGTGGATGATTCTCTCATTACCAAGTACTACATTATCTCAAACTTTAACTAATCAAGACTAAAAGATACATATAAATAATAGATATCACTCTGTTTCCTTGGAGATGTTCTCTTTATCCAAATTACACGATATGCTATGTACCGACTGAAAACTAAAGCAACACTCCAGATCAACGATGCGCAATCAAAATTAAGATCCTATGCGCTTTATTGCCCTACAAAGAGTTGGGTTTGCTCAAAAGAAGCCATCATATGGCTTCGTTGCTCTTTAATCTTCACATGTACAGTTATAGCTAATTTAAAAAGTCTAAATTGAATTAATTACCAGATTACTTATCTTATCAGCTTCAGTTCACGTACTTGAACCAAATTAGGCTAACTTACGAGAAAAGTAGGCCAAGCCTCGCACGCATCTCTGTGGCTTCGATGTGGCTGGCCCCTTCAAAATGGTGGTAGCGTTTCCTCTTTTTTTGGGAAGTTAGTTAAAGTAAATTATTAAGGTTACATGCAGGATCCAACTTCTCCAAATCTCGGCCACCAAACAAAACTTTCGTTGAACTTACAAGGATGATGTTGGATATGACTCGAAATTGATAATCGAATTCAGTTTTGGACTTCGACTCGCCGATGGCTTCGCGGTGCGACCAAATTGAAAATTAAATTGTGGAGGAAAAATGAATGTCTGTGGTGGGTAGCGGAGGGCTCGGGCCTAGGCCCGAGCCCGTAGCCCACCACTGACATTCGCCAAGGGGTGCGGGGGGCTCCGCCCCCTGCGGTACGGATCAGATCCGAAACCCGTTAAGACGTTTTTTTTTTTCGTTTTGCCCTAGAGGCGACATATGGTTGTACGAACATTGTATTCCTTTTTCTCGATAGTGAAGCTCTCTTCTCCCTCGCCCGTGATTTTTTTCTGTAAAGAATTTTTCACGTAAATCTGTGTGTTATTTATTTTTCTACTTGTAGTTTGTGTATTTCGTGTTCGTCGTTTTCGTTTCTGTTTGTGCGCTCGTCGTAACAGATGAAATGGACCGTTTACACTTTTATATATAAAGACTAATTATAACTCAGAGATAAGCAAAATGTTATTTAGTATAAAGAACGGCGTATAGCATTGATGAGAGCGATCTAGTATCAATTATATCATTACAGTCATGAACTATCCATGTAATCACTACAGTAATAAGATTAAACGTAATATTTATTTTCTAAACAGTTCTCTTGGTGTAGCAGAATATGACAGATGAAAAAGTCATCCCCACAATGGGTTTACCAAATAAAACACAACATTTAAGAAAAGATAGCATTGGAGAGGAGACTGATATGCTATTTGTAACATCGCTCTCTTCACCAATATTACAATTGCATCCAAACAACCGTTAAAATTGTTAAATTTGAGACGGCTTGATAAATGAGTAAAATATATTAAATTTTCCTATAAAATAAGGTATATATATTTTTCAAATATTCTAAATATTTCAAATGACTCCAATCATTAAATCAACAGTCCAAAATTTAACCGACCGTTCCTAGCGCAAGTGACAAAGAGTTTGGTGGTTGGTACCCGAGGTTTCGAGTTCGAATCCTAGTTGATTCACATTTCTAGCTAAATTTATTTCTAAAAGAAATAAATGAAGCGAGTAGCATGCTACCTTTCTTTCTCAAAAAAAAAAACAAAAAAACAAAAAAAACAAAACAGTCGAAGATTTAATGCTGAAAAGAAAGGATAGATTTAAACTCATATACTCTCTCAAAAGAATTTCGGCCTTCAATTCTGTTATATATAATATATGTGGATTTGAACGAATATACTAAATAGTATATATTGACCAAATATAAAGATGACTGGCTATACAGATACTTGACCAAATAGTAGCGCAATTACCCGGAGCTGCACGTTCCCGTTCAACTTCAACCTTCCAAGCTGACTCCGACCTCACCAACCATGCATATTGTCATATAATATTGGCCTGCCTCCTCAACTGTATCAATACATCCCATCGTCAAACGAGATAATAAAAGATTACTGAATCTTTATTTACGAAGGTGGTCAAATTCTGTGCTCCGGAGAACGGACGCAACCACTTTCCTGCACGCGTGCATGACTCGCAACTTATGTGAGATCTCAACTGCTGCCGTTATCTTTACTCTTTAGTTAATAGCATAACTCGGCCGTTGTTATTTTTATAAGTTGATGCTTTTAATCGTGTTTATCAATCGGTGTGCGAATTAAATTACCTCCAACCATCACACCTGTAATTAGATCTAGTTCGGTAATATGATGTTTGTAATATTTTTTTGTTTTTCTTTTATACTATAAAATTATGATTTTTACTATCAATGAAAAAGCATGTGGCTACTTGCTTTACACCACCGGCGAAGCAACCGCAGTTTTAATTATAGTCTAAAAGCAAAAAAGATTCAGAGTGTTTCTAAATGTTTTTCGACATTTTATATTATAAAAATAATATTTTAGCTATCATATTATCAAACTAGGTCTAAGTTGATTGGTCAAAAAATAAAGCACTGTGCGCTGGATGACGCTCTAGAGAACAAACAGACAAAAATTGCATACCTAGACAAATCTGCTGGTGGGAAAGTGTTAACAGAATACTCTTCACAGGATTTTGCAATAATTGCTGCTTTACTGGTTTTATTTGGTTAATTGATAATTAAATAGATAATTTTCTAATCCTATTTCACTTATAAACCAACCAAGACATTGTTTGGTGTGAAAATTTTTATTCTGGGGATAGTAAAAAAAATAAATAAATTACGAACCAACATTTTAAGTCATGATTTTTTTCCGCATTCTTTTGGCTGAAAATAGTGAAAATTAGTTAATGTAAAGAAGATTTTGCAAGTCCTCTACCACAACTTACTTGAAATAAAAGGATAGCTTATTCACTAATTTCGGACAAAAACAGTAAACTTATTTCTTGTTATTCTTATTCTATCTCCTACCAAACACTACTTATATTACCCGAGTGAATTATAGGATTTTGAGCAATGCTAGGTTTACAATCCAAAATGGAGAGTAACTCTCTAACACCCTACCAACCGTCCCTAGCGTTAGTGACGAAGAGCTTGATGGTTGATATCCGAGGTTCCAAGTTCGAATCCTAGTTGATTCATATTTCCAGCTAAGTTTATTTTCTAAAAAGAAATAAAACGAAGCGGGTGACATGTTACATTTCTCTAAAAAAAAAACTCTCCAACACCCTTGTCATCCAAAAATTAATTTTTTTTATTAGTATTGTCACTCATTTGTTTACTAAAAACTGAAAAGGAGGTGAGGTAAATCCTGGACACTCTTTAATGAGGGATCATTAAGAGTACAACCCATGTTTGGTTGTAGAATTAAACTTCCTTTAGGATTTCGTAACTCAGGCTATATGGAACTTGAGCCTCTCTTCTCTCTTTGGTAAGGCTATGCAGTGTTGGGCCTTTCTTCTCTCTTTTTGGATTTATTTTTCTTATTATTAAATCATGGATAAATATACCGGTAATTTACTGAATCTTTAGAAAGTTTTATTTAGTTTATATTTTTTAAAAGTTAAATATAATAATTCTAAACTTTCGTAACTGTATCAAATTAGTCTTTAATCTTTTAAAGTGTCATCTTTCTTTTGAGGAGAATGTTAGACGATTTAATATATTTACGAAAGTTTATAGACACCTGACCTATATCCACGTTAAAAGAATAAAACTAAAATAAAAGTTTGAAAAAAAAAAATTGGCCGCTATTAGTGTAATTAGCCGTTTAAATCATCTTGTTAGCTTGTAAGGGCCACAAGTGCTTGAACTAGTTGAAAGGTTCAAAAGTTTGAGAACGTAAGAGACTGCTACGTGCTGGCAGTTAATTAACTTCCTAAATCCTTTGGATAAGGATATGCGGTTGGGAGATTTGACTCCTCTCTGCGTAGCCCGAGGGGCGTTGACCACGTGATGTTGATTTGCATATCATCAATAATTTTATTCTTTTGCTTTTGAATGGACATGCGATATCCAATAAAGAAAATTGCATGGATTTGCAGCAATAGTTTTGAAATGATCATCCGTTAAAAGGGTGGAGACCGGAAACCAGACCGTATGCCGCGTGAGTTGTACGCGTTCCCACACAACTACCAATAAGTAAATAAAAAGTTGAAAGGCCTAATGTCCACGCGACCACCACCAAGTAAATAAAAAGTTAGAACGACTTTAATATCTACATTAATCATATATCTTTTTGATTATTTTCATCCGTTAGATCATACTATTCAACCAATCGCCCACTCAATCTTAGGGGGCCCATATCATCCTAACTGCATATTCCTTAATTCAATAGCCGAAAATCTAATAGCACCAATAACTTGGTGCTATTAATTGTATAGTAGCCTAGTTATATATATATATATATATGTATGTATATATATGTATGTATGTATGTATATATATATGTATGTATATATATATGTATGTATGTATATATATATATGTATGTATATATATGTATGTATGTATATATATATGTATGTATATATATATGTATGTATGTATATATATATGTATGTATATATATATGTATGTATATATATATATATATATATATATATATATATATGTATGTATATATATATATATATTAAACTTTATATGAGATGTTAATTTAGATTTTACGTTTTAAAATATTATAATTAAACATTTTAAATTTAATAAATGTAATAATATTATTTTCCTGCGGCGTCAATGAAAGATGACACCTATGAAAATTCAATATTTTTTCAAGATGTAATTAATTTTAAATCTCATTTGCAAAGTTGTACATTGTATATTCTTAAAAGTTTCAACTAAAGGTATTAAATATATTATATTAGAACAAATAGTAGTATATTTATAAATTTTCTATAAACTCATGAATTTATTTTTGCAAGCTAAGACATCAGATTTTGATGAATAAGGAAAGGATTGGATTGTTAATCTTTTTGAACTAATTAATTTTTCAGAGTTTAAGAAGGTTTAAAAATATAAGGGTTTTAAAGAGGCATCTACGTAATTATTTGTTTTTTGAAGGGCATACAGTAAATTTTTTCATAAACTTACTATTCCCTCTGAAAAAGTCATCCAGTCAAGGAAAGGGATGGATTGCCGGGTCTGATTAACCCAGGAGCAGTGCTCATTGCTCTCCGAGTAAGGGAGATTTGGGGAGAAATTTTGTACTCTACCGACCATTAATTCCAAAAAAGGGAGAAGGAAAAAGCAAGAGGGTAAAAGGTGAAAGAAAAATGCCTAGTAATTCTACAACTTTTAAAAAATTATAATATCTTCAATCTCTCACGTAAGGATTGTAGGATTTAATAACCTTTTTTTAAACTTTTAGTAGAAAAAAAATAACTGATAAGACTTATAAGAAAGAGATAGCTTCTGAATTAGTAACATTATTATAAAATTGCAATTGGGTGCCCATGCCAACGTGCGAAGACCATGACTAGGACCACGGCGGTCCGTGCTGCGAAGTTTGAAAAACATTTAAAACTTTTCTTAAAAAAGAAACCGATTAGGTAGGAAGGATCGGAGAAGGCAGCCCTAGCTCCCTCCCCTCTCCTCTCTTGCTATAAATACATCGTCCTTAATCCAACTGCCAATGCATACACAACACACATTCTTCCTACTAGTACGTGCTAGCTCTTGATCATCTATATACAGAGCTTGCTTGCTTGCTTGCTTGCTTGCATTTAACTTGGGCCGGTCGTTGCTGCTTGCTGGCTAGCTAATTAAGTTAGCTAATAATATATATATAAGAACGAGGTCATGGAAGCCCTTACCTCTTCTTCTTCGTCCGGCGGCCTTGCTGCTTCCCATGTCCGGCGCCGCGCCTCCGCGTTCGCGTTTGGCCCCTCTTCCAGCGCCGTCCTCTGCAGAGGCACCATGCAGAGCTCCCCCCGCCGCCCCGGCCATCCCCTGAAATGCTCCGCCGCTGCGTCCTCTCCTTCTTCCGCTCCCGCCTCCGCAGTGATTAAAGGTGCCGGCGGCATCGACTTCGGCTTCGGCTTCGGCTTCGGCTCCGGCTCCGAGTCCGAGTCCGAGTCCGAGTCCGGCTGGGCCAACCCCAGCAGAGACGCGGAGGCCGACAAGTTTGCGGCGGCGGCGAAGAAGGGCAACTTGGTGCCGCTCGTAGAATGCATCGTTTCCGACCACCTCACCCCGGTGCTCGCTTACCGCTGCCTCGTCAAGGAGGACGACAAGGAGGCCCCCAGCTTCCTCTTCGAGTCCGTCCATCAAGACTCGCACGGCACCAACAATGTGGTATACACACGTACATCCGCCCATACATATCTTCCCCTCATTACATTTTTTTTCATTGTTTTCTTTCTCACGTTTCTGATCAATTCCTTCGTGTCACTCGGGAACAAACCAAAAAAGGGTCGCTATAGCATGGTGGGGGCTCATCCTGCGATGGAGATTGTGGCTAAGGAGAACACGGTCACGATAATGGACCACGAGGAGGGTCGGCAGACAGAACAGGTGGTGGACGACCCCATGCAGGTGCCTCGCAGGATCATGGAGAACTGGAGCCCCCAGCTTCTCGACGAGCTCCCCGATGCCTTTTGCGGTAATTTCTCACTTCCCTTTCTTTTCTACTTACTCGTTTTCCTTATCTTGTAACTTATGTTTTATTTTTTATTTTCTTTTCCTTTTCAAAGGCGGATGGGTAGGGTACTTTTCATATGATACGGTTCGATATGTCGAGAAGAAAAAGCTTCCGTTCTCCAGCGCACCAGAGGATGATCGGAACCTCCCAGATGTTCATTTGGGTCTCTACAACGATGTTATAGTGTTTGACCATGTTGAAAAGGTATAACTCTTTCAATCTCATGGCTTCCGATCGAACTGTAGTTATATACGCCAATCCAAATGCCCACCTTAGTGTCCCTAACACTACTAGAGATTAGTAACGTACGGAAATTTACATTCAATATAATTAGTAAGAATGTCCCTGAAGCTACGGATATCAAATTAAACTTTACAGCCTTTGCTTTTCTTTAGGATCTCCGAACTGAGTTTTTCATTCCACAACTTGCACTAACCATGTACCGTTTTATTAGTCCCTTAATACTACCATAATCTTCCGTTCTGCATTGTTAATTCGCAAATCTAACTTTCACCCCAATTCGAACTTTTATCTCAGAAAGTCTACGTTATTCATTGGGTACAATTAAACCGTTATTCCTCTATCGAGGAAGCGTACCAAGATGGGAGGTATCGATTGGACACGATGCTGTCAAGGGTACATAATTCGAATGTGTGAGTAATTCTACTATATCCGCTTCTTTTGATTATGGACTCTTTTTCTTTTCCATCCAACTTTCCTTTTTTGTTTCGACTAACTATTGTTTGATTCTTATATTACAGCCCAAGTCTTTCAGCAGGATCTGTAAAATTACATACTCGCCAATTTGGATCACCATTGGAAAAATCAACCATGACAAGTGACGAATACAAGAAGGCGGTTCTGCAGGCCAAAGAACATATCCTGGCAGGAGATATTTTCCAAATTGTTTTGAGTCAGCGTTTTGAGCGGCGAACATATGCAGACCCATTTGAAGTTTATCGAGCTTTAAGAATTGTGAACCCGAGTCCACACATGACATACATTCAAGTGCGTCGACACTCTGCTGCATTTTATTTTTGTTCTCAGTCAAGCTTTCCTAGTGATTTCTTGTCTTGAACATAGACTTTCTATTACTGTTGCATGCTTTTCTATCCATCTTTTTATATTTTCTGAATTCGTTCAAACTATTTTTCTCAGGCAAGAGGTTGTATTCTCGTGGCATCAAGCCCTGAAATTCTTACTCGCGTGAAGAAGGTATGTTCAAATCTGTTTTTCATAGTTAAGGATCCTATGCTCATGAAAAGGACCCTTTCCATAACCCATATATGTTCGTTGACTCTTGATCATTTTTTTGGTAGAGAAATCACTGTTCAGCCTCCGCTACTTTAGAATCGTTTGGAAATTTAATTTATATGCCTTCGTGGATTTCCCCTGTTGATCTATAAAGATTAGTCTTATATGGCATTCATATATCCATGCAGCCGATAGATGTGGTGAAACTGTGAAAGACATATAGAGAGCTTTGTGATTAATTATGCTTACACATTCATATGCATGGACTTTTAACGGGTGTAATCATGATTACAGGCAAGAACCTGAAAGTATCAAATTTTATAGCAAATGAGTTCCTACTAAGAAGTAGGAAACTACAATTGCCTCCTTCTCTGGTTTGTCATAGCTAGATAACAGTTATCTTCTCTAAATCAAATTATTTCGATGAGGTATCCTACTGTTGTCTTCAAATAGAGAAAAACGAAACTGATGCGTATGCTAAATTTTCCCTTCCATGTGAAATTACTTTCTGCCGTTATATTAGTCTCATGAATCAAAGGTAGAACATTTGAAGTTTCATTGTATTGGAGCATTTGTTATTATGTCTTTCATGTAAATGTTTTGAACAACAACAATAGGCCAATATGGCAATACTTTTGCATCCATTACACTCTTAGTCTATCTGGTGCTGGAGCTTTCCATATTTTCTTTGTCTTAACCTCTTGTTGCAATGCTCTAGTCTCTAGTCATAGTCATACTCTAGCTTTACTCATTTTTTCCATTATTACAGGGAAAGATTGTCAATCGACCACTTGCTGGCACAGTTAGAAGAGGCAAGACAGAGAAGGAAGACGAGTTGTTAGAAAAGCAGCTGCTGAATGATGAAAAGCAATGCGCTGAACACGTTATGCTAGTAGACTTGGGGAGGAATGATGTTGGAAAGGTCCTTATTCTCTCATAATCTCCTTTACATACATATCAATGTAGATGTTTGATTGCATTTGGATGGTGCATTCTTTCGGTAAGCTCATTAGAGATATAATACTCTTTGTATAACTACTACTATTATGGATTAAATTGTAAATTCCTATGATAGTGAAAACTCTTATTAATTAGCTTGCAGCAACGTAACTTTGGGTGTTCTCATGATTAAACATGCTGCCTTTGCAGGTCTCAAAGCCGGGTTCTGTGAAAGTGGAGAAGCTAATGAATATTGAACGCTACTCCCATGTAATGCACATCAGCTCCACGGTCAGGCTCTCCTCTTCATGTTTGCATTTTTTGTTATATGTCCTGCTTGCATGTAATTTTAGTGCCTTGCACATTTGAAGTTAGTTAATGCTACTTTCTAGCCATAGACTTTTGTCTTTTACTCATCAACAACCGTTTCTGGTATGAGGTTGTGAACCCTTAAATAAAGGGGAAAATAATGAAGGAACAGGGTCCAAGGATTTCCTCCATATAGATTTGAGTAGTTCCAGATTTTTGGTCAGTTTCATGCACGCCCATGGACCCATGGTTCTACTTGCTTTCCTTTTGTGCTACTTTCTGCATAATTTATTCTTCTGTCAGTCAAGAAGTTCCTTGTGGCATTTTTATAGTTTTACTGTGTCTTTAATAGTTAATATGAATACAGTAGGTAATTGTACTCCAAATTTTGCAGGTTACTGGAGAGTTATTCGATAACCTTACTTGCTGGGATGCCCTACGTGCTGCATTGCCTGTGGGAACAGTTAGCGGGGCTCCAAAGGTTCAGATCTTTTGCCAGTGCTCCTCTTCATCAGAGACGAGCATTTTGACTTTTAATTAGCTTTGTATGCTGATGTATCTCAAGTAGCCATATTGCACTTCAAGATATCCTTGTTTGCAGCTACAAAACTCTTTCTTTTCTTGACCCCAAACTTCTGTTCATGAATTTTATACTCAATCTACAGCACCCTAGAGATATGCCACCCAGCTTCAAGCACATCTTTCATCCTTTGACGACTTCCTAACAATTAAAATATTATGGAGCACCTCCCTTGTTCACATACAATTTTTCATAAGTCGTTTTTATTCTGCCCCTGAATTATTTGGCATGACTCATTGTTTTACTTTCTTTATGCTGAGCATCTGAAAATATGGAATCAGGTAAAAGCCATGGAGCTGATAGATGAGTTGGAGGTGACAAGGCGAGGGCCATACAGTGGTGGGTTCGGAGGAGTGTCATTTGCTGGCGACACTCTCATTGCTCTCGCTCTCAGAACTATCGTCTTCCCAACTGCAATGTCTTCTCTGAAAAAGGAGGGCACCATGAGTAGCCGGAGAGAATGGGTGGCGCACCTCCAGGCTGGAGCAGGCATCGTCGCTGACAGTAAGCCTGACGACGAGCAGCGAGAGTGTGAGAACAAGGCTGCCGCTCTAGCTCGAGCTATTGATCTTGCTGAGTCCGCTTTTGTTAATAACATATAGCACCACACATATAAGTAGCAAGAATTCTTTTCTTTGTTTTTCTACTCGTCTTTTGTATTTTGGATGTTTGAAATAAGCAAAGATTAATAATACACAAGATGGTGCTCATATCCTACATAAATGTTGCACATGAGAAAGAGATCAGGAAGAGAAATTAATATCAGCAGACATGTACGTATTGTAGTTTTCTAAGTCAGCAGCCGAGCAAAGATTTTACACCCCAAAAAAAAATTGTATGTAGAGAACTTCTCAGTGATTAGGCAGAGCAGTGCGACGAGGTTCTAAGAGTGTTGTGATTTCTTTATCAGGAAGATATTGTAGGGCCAATAAGGTGCCAAATTGTCTCCCGCAGTAAGGGGCCAACCCCTCAAATCTATAGCGGGACGAGTTGAGACTTGTACCTTGGTACTGACTAATGACGGAGAGCCCTATTGACTTTCCAAAATCATTGCAATTGATAATGTTGGAGTTAGTCCCAAATACCTAACTTTTTCTAGTAAATGGCCGTGCAAGAGTTTACATGAAAGATTAATTAGGATAAAGGGTTATAAAAAGAGAGTGACTTGAAGGTGTGGGTCAGTAAGTATACATTCTCCATTAATGTAAAGTGAAAAGTGAGTCCTGAGGCATTATAAACATAAATTGTAGGCGATGTATTATATGAGCTCCACGAAAGAATGAAGTTATTTTGAATTATTTCTTCACCAATAAGAAACTCTATATGATCTTCTTGATCATAAATCTCCAGATCTATTTTTCTCCTCTCACTTAACACTTACTCATTGGTATTTACAAAGATGGTTACTTTACATCATGCTTTTGCTCCGCGTGACAAATTGACAAGCAGTACAATATGAGATGGAATCAGGATCAAATACAATCAAGGCCCCCCCAAAGGACACAGCAAAAAGGATAAAACGAAAAGAGAAAAAGAAAGAGAGAAAACGAAACGCCAACAACGAGAATAATCAGCCCTCTACAGTTGAATTAGAAGACAACAGTCACAAAGCAGTCCTATGCCGTGGCTGTCACCTAGGTTGCACCTCAACCGTGCTCGCTTGGAAGCTGTTGGATGGTTCAGCACGTGTGATCGAATCGTAGCCCTCATGCTTTTGACTAGGATTGGACCCCGCATCTTTTATCAAGGAAACACCTGGTTTCACCAGGTTTCTCACATCGAGAAGGTCAAGACTCATCTGATTCTTGTCACCTTCGCCGCTCAGCATATCCACAACCTGTTTCATCGAGGGCCTCTGGTGGGATGTCGCCTGGGTGCACAACAGTGCCACCTTGATAAAGCGCAACACCTCCTCCTGGGGGTATCCCACTATTTCTGGATCCACGATCTCCAACAGCCTCTCTTCCTCTCGTAGCTTCCACGTCTGCAAAAGACATGGATTGATTACGCGGACTCAGTTTTCAACTGCATATACGGCAGGTATTAGTGCAAAGAATAGTTTATCTCATAAACCGTTAATACTGTTACCGCGGCAAAATTAACTTATCCTCCAATCAGAACTTGTTGCATAAGCATAGATCGTAACTGTACGCTACCAGTTCTTTTAGAAAGAACCAGAGGGGTGGGGCCATCTAGGAAAATCATTAGCTGGAGGATCAAAACTGAAGGTACTAAAATGTACTCGAGGAAAATACAAAGAAAAGATCCAAAAACTAAAGAAAGCACAAGAAAACCAGTAAAGAAACTAAAAAAGGGCAAACCAATACGATGAAGGTTTAAAACCCAATGATTTTGTTTGCTCAATATTCACATATCTGAATATGATAGAAAAAACCACGAAATCCATACCCAAATCCCCAGATCCAGCCACCTCTGTCAAATTTCATCCTCAGGTAGTAGTTATAGTTACTCGCATTCAACTTTGTTTTACTATATTGTCCAAAAAGTTGATGATTCATGTTGACCTAATAAAACAGGATTTTTCTCCTGCATTTGTAAAATATCACCGTTAAAATGATTTTCATTATAGCATGTACTATTCGTGACTTGACCAAAAAAACAAAGACATGTCTATGGACGCAAAAACTTAATGGGATAATCCAATTACAGGAAGCTAGCAGTTACGTGATTACCCATTCCACGAGAACCAGCATATCATGTCCCCATGCTGATTTGCTGCTGCTCCTACCACTTATAATTTCAAGTAACAGGACTCCAAAGCTGTAAACATCAGCTTTCTTGGTTAATTGCCCCAGCAAGGCATATTCCGGTGCCAAGTAACCCCTGTGAATACCATGAAAACCAACGATGACATCTCAGAAAACTTAAATAGTACAGACTCCCAACTTTGCTCAGTTTTGAGACTGTCTGCTCATCTAATTTAGCAAATCTCTGTTGTAGTTTTAAGTCTTGAAAGCCAAGTCATTGTACCGCAATATATTTATACTCCATAGTTTAACAACAATATAGTGCCCATCAAATGTTCAAGATTATTATGATTATGAAAGATCAAGCTACCAGCTATCACCGAAAGATCAAGCTACCAGCTATTGATGATCAAGAAGTATGCTCCAATCAAGAAAATAAATCACAATCCTTAATTTCTGTTTTGTGCCTAAACTACCTCCCTACGTTTGCAAAGTTTGTAATGAACTTGAATGGTATTGGACTTACATGGTTCCAGCAACACGTGTGCTAATGTGAGTGATACTGTCGGGAAAAAGCTTTGCCAAACCAAAATCCCCGATTTTAGGAACTAGGTCCTTATCAAGTAAAATATTACTAGCCTTGATATCACGATGAACGATACACGGTTCAGATTCCTCATGAAGAAATGCAAGACCGGAAGCTGTCCCAATACAAATAGCAGCCCTTGTGGACCAATCCAGCGAAATGCACTTTTTCTTTTGACCTGCCAGGAAAAAAAGGATCTGAGTCATTCCTAAAAAGTTTTATATTTTTAAGTACTAAAATCTACAAATGTGCTGATTAAATATTACCAAGCAAAGCATTTGCTAGACTGTTATTATCCATATATTCATATACTAACATCCGGTAACTGCCTTCAATACAGCAACCTATCAGTTGGACAAGATTTGGATGCCTAACATTTGATATCGTGTCAATCTCAGTCAAAAACTCATTGGTTCCTTGCTTTGATTCAGCAGAAAGTGACTTTATCGCAACCTGGGTCCCATCCCTTAAGATTCCCTACATATGAATAACTGTTACTTCAATCATGACAGCTAAGAAGAGCCAAACCACGAAAGAGATGAACGAAAAAGGAAAATAAAAAACAATAATTATGTAGTCAAAAATCTAAACCCTCACCTCATATACAATGCCAAAACCTCCACGACCAATATAGTTTGATGGATGGAAATTCCGTGTTGCTGACTTCATTTCATTATAGGAAAACAGTTGGACATTCCTTGGTTCTCGTGGTAACTTAACACCTGCAGGATTTTTCTAAGAAAGAATATCGTCAAATGTTTAGGAAAAAGAAAGAAGGTTTAGGCCAGAACAAATTCTATGCAGTAATCAATCGGTTTCTCATAGTGAGAATACTCTCAATAGAGGAGGTTAATCCAAGCACTATTTTTAAGTTCTTATACAGGATTCTTCAAGGTTATGCCAATTAAATCGATAAAAAATTACTATCTTAAACCGTAACTCCATAAGGAATTTACGGAATCAGTGTTAGATGATGAAAAAGCGGCTTGCAGTTATTGTTTCCACAGAAAGTATTGTGATTTGTGATTAAAGCAATAGCTTATGGAGGTCATGTTGGAACTATTCCTTCAAGTTCCTATCCATCTAGACATTTCATTAGAGGTCATCTAACACATATAATTAAAGATTGTTTTCTTTAATTGCTTGAGAATTACTGACATACTTTCTGCTGCTACCTTAAAGAAGTTATGCTAAATTCCTGTTAGCAAATTTAGATCAACAAATGGAAGCCGCTTACTAACAAGCACAAAATCATATGCTAGCATCTACCTCCATTGATACACATTACATATCTCAATTCTACTTATTCAGCTACTTATTCTGAAACCCTTCAACTCTATACTCCTAAGTCATGTTTCTCGTAGTTTTTACTTATTATTAAACTTGTTTGAGACTTATCAATAGAAACAATGACATTATATTATAGCACACAAAATCTTAAAGATTTGTTTTAAGCAGGAAAAAAAAAATTTAAAGATTAAATTAAAGAAAATAGTTCATCATGCCTTGTTAAGCTGTTAGGCCATCCCCAACAGGCAACAGGTTAACTGATCAAAGCATAACTAGCATTTAGTCAACAATTATAACTGAACAAATGATTCCTAACTATGATCAGATGAATATTGAAGTCTTAAGAGTAGGCAGGTCCCGTATGATACATATATCTTAGATCATGAAAACATGATGGAGCCAATTATCACTAAAAACTGTACCGGAATAATCATATGCTGGGCGATGAGAATTGTTCTTTTCCCTGCTCTTTGCTGCTCTGAAGCAACAGAACCTTGTCCCCATCAGACCAAATAAGATCTTTGAGATCGCTCTTCAACGTGAATTGCTAAGAGGTTGGGAAACAAAATGTGTATTCGAAACGAAATGTGTATTCCGCCACACCATATTACTCTTATTCTTCCCTGCAAGCCTCTCCCATAGTTTCGTTCAGTTGCTCTTCATATATAAACAATAGCTCATAAAATTTTCCTCCACACAAACTGGACAAACAAATGACAAAATATAGATAAAGTGTTCCTCAGAGGCTTCAGGTATTAGCTGCGTCCCATCATAATGCAAACCGAGATGTCCACTGACATCGTGGAACAAAACAAGAAACGTGGATCAGATATAATGAGTGTAAAAGCAAAAACAACTTTGGGCGGCATCAGATCAAATTAAACAGAAATTTCTTACGAAACGATTTTCAAAGCTAATAGACAATAATTATAACAGACTTCAAGCAACAGAAGAGAAATTAAAGAGAAGGAAAGGAGAAAAGTACACAAAACAACCCTAACATCTGAAGATCTAATTTTGAGTAGGGGCGGGAGGAGGGACGGAGCGAGCAAGGCTTCGGCAATAGGAAAAGAGGATTATCCGATCTGCTGCGCGGAGAGGACAGAGTGGGTATTTCTGTTTCCCCGAGAGAAGAGTTTAAAAAAAAAAACATAGTTGGGTCGGCTTGCGGTGGCCGCCTGGCCGGTGCGGGTTAGGTTAGTTGTAGACAATATGTTCCGGGCGACGGTGCATGATTCCGGTCAAATGCGCCCTTGCGGGCTACGCCACACCAGTTACGCGACACGTGGCGCCTGCCTTCCACTTCGTTTTCCAACTTTCATTCCAGAAGAAGGCGTGGTTTTTACTTCTTTTCCAGACTTTAATAGCTAAGCATGGCTTCGTTTCTATCGGCAGGTATCCGTCTCAAGTTATGAGCTCAAGTGGCATTTGCTGGTGACCTCTAACAGGTGGGCTTAAATTTGTGATGCATATTAGGGGCACTTTACTATGCAAATTTTGTGTGATTATACTGCACTATGTCACCAGTAACGCTTAGTACTGTGTTAAGAACGATGTTCGGATTAATAGTCCCAAATAGGTGAACAAGGCAATTTTTTTTGTCAGTAAATAAACAAGATTTGCAGACAGCCAAGCTGACAAAAAAATAAACAGGAATCCCATAATGACCATCTACAACAAAGTCCAACTAAGCTGGTTCTGTGGCCTTCCCATAGATATGTAAGTGAAACGGATACAATCGAGCGTATACATTTCTAGGATTTCTAGGCTTGTGAGGCGCTGTGGAGCAGCAAAGGACTACCTCGATTCTGCTAGATCATCATCTGGTCACCTGTCCCACAGGAGAGGACCTTCCTCCTTTCTCACTCACTAGATCATCTTCAAGTTCAGTTCCATCCAAGCAAATCATAGTGTTATTGACACTTTGCTCGGAACTGGCATTGCTGCTTGTAGCAAGAGGAGAGTCTGAAACACTGACGGCCCTGCTTCTCGTAGGCCCTGACCTCACACTGTACATAGAGGATGCTGGAATATTCGTCATCAGCGGTCGTAAACTGTTTGGGATACTCCGCCTTATATCCTGTGCGTGTAAATTTAAATCAGATGATAATGTGTGATTTACAAACACTTTAGATGTAGATAGCAAACTTACAAAAGCCATGATAGGTAATTCATAACCAACAAGGGAACAAAAGGAGAGAATAACTGACCATATGCCGCAGAGCCATATCCAGTGATTTTTTAGACAGTGTTCTCCCAAAGCCAGCACTATCAGGTGATGCCGATGATTTTCCTGCAAGGTTATTATGGTTCAAACTTTGGTCTTCTTGCTTTGGAGGTGCTAGTCTCCTCATGTTAACTACACGTTCAACCATCTTATTTCCGATTAGAACTGGGTTCACACTGTCACCACTGTTTAGATGCGATCTGCCCATGGTTGGAATGCAGTTCGCTTTGGAAGAAATGCCATTTGGACTCCTTCCCCTGGATGGGGAGCAAGACTGCCTTCTTGGGCGAGCAGGTGGTCCAGGCTCAACAGAAGATGATCTAGAAGAGATGGGAGCTCCGGGTCTACCACGAGAAGCGGAAGAAGGTCTTTCAGGTAAAGATGTCCTAAGATTTGGGGGGGCATCTAGGGAGAATCCAGGCATATCGGATGGTTTCCAAGGTCTAGATCTCACAGTAGGTGAGCTGCCACGTGATGATGATGATTTTGCTACTGAAGCACTCTTCAAAGTTGTGGTTGTAGGGCGTGACTTTGTGATGGAAGAAGACCTACTTGGTGGAGCAGAACTTGCTGCTGTAGGTTGACTGGGTGGAGTGGTTGTTGAGGTGGAGGGTCTTTTTGTTGGCGTAGCAGACCTTGCAGTAGCAGGCCTGCTCTGTGCTGGTATAGAAGGCTTTGATGATGTTGGTGTGGAAGATCTAGCAGGAGTCGACGATCTTGGAGGATGTGCCACAGGCTTTGAAGGGATGGTAGCCCGAGTTGTTGGAGTCGAAGGTCTCAAAGGTTTAGATGCCACAGCAGTTAATGTAGGGCGTCCGGTTGGAGTAGCAGGCCTTGATGATGAAGTATGGGTAAGGCCTCCAGATGACGATGGCCTCCGAGTTACCACAGCTGTTGATGAGCTCAAGCCAGCGGATGATGTTGCTTGTCTTGAAGCCAAGGTGCTTCTTACGGAAGAATCCGGAAAATCTGCTAACTGAGGAATAAAAGCCACAAAATGCATAGGCATGAATCTCCAACCCCAAGGCATGTTGCAACAGAACTATTAACTACTGATGAGGAACTAACTTGTCAGTTCCTCTTCACTCTTATTGAACTCTAAAGAGGGTAGTTCACAATCACAGCAAGGATACAACAGCTAATCGCAACTTAACGACAACATCTGAAAATATCAGTTATGAACTAATTGTTCAAATTCACACTTAGCAGATTAATTATTCAAAGAACTAGCTAACACTGCATTAAATGCTGCAGGCCTTCCCTGAAACCCCTCAGTCATTAAGGTAAACAAAATAGAAAAAACACCAATATCAGAAGCGAAAAAAGAGAGATGTTTCACTAATGGGAACAAGGAATTGCTGATAGTTGGTGCGATATAAATAGCTATACGTGTAATTAAATTGAAGAATGCAGAAGACGTATGGTACTAGATACACTGAATGCTAGTTGTACTTGCAGCCTGTTCTGAGTTATGAATGCCCATGCAGACAATTCATGGTCAGTTTGCAAAAAGAGGCTTCAAGGCAAATAAACAATGCGCATATAATAGTAAAGACAACTTACAAGCTTCTCAAGCATGAACTAGACAGGTAAACATCTATCCTGCAGTCATCTGGGTCAATCTTCATGATCTAATAAGGGAAAAAGTTGGCATTTAAGAGTCTAGCTGTCTATGGAAACAGCATACCACTAGTCGCAATCAAAATGACAGGTTGCAATAACGAACTAAGAACCTTAAAAGCTGCTGGCTGCAAAAGGCATTCCAATGGATAGTGTATTATACCAGAAAGTAAGGAGTCCTTATCTGGGAAAGAAATATTTAGCTTACCCAAACTGCCTCAAACTATTATTTGCTAAATCATGAAAAAATTTATGAAAGAGAAATTGTCAAAACATAATCAAACTAACATATGCATTGGGAATGATGCAAGGTGCTTGGTGATCATAGAAGAGGCTTTGCAAATCGGGGTGTCTCTACACATGAGAAGAAGGATGGCTACCAAAATCATGGAAGATACCTTGAATTTGTACCATTTCCAAGTTTAAGTTCTTGGCAGGTGTGCATAACAAGCCTGAAAATACTACCAACTTTGAAATGGTAATGACCAATTACAAAGCAAGTGACGAAAACTTATATATGCAGCTATTACTGAGACAGCTGTTCACAGAATTGTTGTTCCTCTGTCCTCATATCATATGTGATATGAACCTATTCGATAATGAAAATAAAAATATAAAATAAATTAAACAATCACTTAGGAGGCCCGACCTGATGAACCACAACATGCTTTCCTATTACTAGAACAAGTTGCTGCTAATAACAAAAGAATTGCTTGCAATAAAACTTGCTGCACCTCATTACATTATTTTCAGAACTTGAGTTTTTTTTTAAGGACAGTACTAAAAGTGTTCATGGAAGTGTAAAAGCACCTTACTGGTAGTGTCTGATAGAAGAACTAGGCAAATAACAATAGTTTTAAGCGCTCACCCTTGATTTGAGCACAGTCGGACGAGATTTTAGAGTCCCAACATGGACTCCTGGCGATCTTTTTGATTCAGCCTCCAGAGATGGGAATAGAGGAGTACCAGGTGGCGTGAGCAGCCTACAAAGAATGCCTTCAGAGTGCCACCGCAGAACGATATTCGAGCAAGAACTTTAAATAAGATTGAAAAAAAAAACTTTCAAGATATTGTTAACAATTTCCAGATCTACCGATATATATGCAACAGTAGAACTTTGATTTTGAGGCCATGCATATTGTGAAAGATCCATCCCACAACAAAGAAAATTAATTAAGAAAATTCCCTACTTCTGCTATCAAAATACTTAATGCCCACTGCGTATCAGTTATTGTTCCATTTTGTAGAAGCAAAACTGCGGCGCAGGTAGGTAAAAAAAGTATAGGTTGTTACAAAAAACTTGCTTCAATGGGTCTGAGGTCCTGAACAAAAAGATAGCTGATTGCATACAGGCATAAAACCTTTCAGCTCAACCGCCATGGATTAATTGGTTTGAATACATCCCAAAATAAATACTGTGTGCATAGCAGGGAAACAAATAGAGTCATTTCGTGTAGAAAATTTAGATTTAGAGGAAGATATTAACTGATGCACCCTCTTTCCGTGCTTGTGACTTGAGGATCATAACGAACAAAGTAGGAGTAAACTAGAGCGAGAACTTTGACGTGCCACTATACCAGTCATAGTCATTCTTATCACTGTCGGAGTTGAGGAAGTCGTCGATACCAGTTTTATGCATTGAAGTGCTAGACGCGATCTTAAATAAGGGAGCGCTCCCTGATTTTGAACCTGCAAGCCAAGGAATCGACGAGAACATATAGATGTTAGAAATGAGAGTCCTAAAAATCTCAATCGAGCTACGGTGGGACCGTCCATAAGTAGATAGGAAATAGGAAGATGGAAAAGAGAGTATACAATTACATCACAAAAGTATAGTCTACGAGGGCTAGAATGTCACCGTATAGCTGGGAAAGAGGGAGGAGGAGGAGGAGGAGGAGGAGGAGGAGAGGGCGGGGCTAGTGGGCGGCCTACCAGGTGGCAGATCGAGTTCATCGGAGGAATGGCGGAGGAGGAAGCTGTTGCTGCGCTCCTTCTCCTTCTCGCGCTTGCGCATCTCAAGGAAGAGGGCGAGCTCCTCGTCCTTCTCCTTTATCACCGCTCCCAAGGTTCTTCCACGGGTCCCCGCTCCTTGCGCCTCGGCTGCCCTAAAACTCTTGTTCATTTCTAGCCCGGTCGTTCGCTCGCTAGATCTGTCACCCCTCGCAGCGGGATGAAGAAGAAATAAGGCAAGAAGCAGAAAAACTGGGGGTGCCCACCCTAACGGCGAGAGATAATCGCAAGTAAAGAGAAAGGAATGGCAAGATATTCCTGCAGGAACCGAGTGCTTTTGGAGCACAGCGGAGGAGAGAGTAGAAGATGAAGTGGGGAGGGGGAGAGGGGGGAGAGGGGGGAGAAAGGGAGTGAGACTGAAAGACGAGGAAGAAGAGATACAGCGCGGCAAGTGGATTGATTGTGGGCGGCAGGATGAAACCCTCCTTACTCGCGTCTTCTACTCGGGAGCCGGGGTAGGGTGGGAATGAGAGTGAGAGGGTTTTGCCCGATCTGGTACTGGTAGTCTGGTAGGAACGGGGAGGGATCAGCTAGAGTCTAGATACTAGATAGGGGAAAGCAAGAGAGAGAACTTTGAAGGGCATTGCCAGTTATTTTGAGCGGCCTTTGGTCCCGCCCAAGAAGGAAAGAGAAGATGGATCTTGAGATCGAAAGGCGAGTTCCAGTTCGAGTTCGAGTGGAGTTGCCGTGCTTCCCAGCTGCGATTCGACGGTGGGCTTTTGGGCGGGCCGGCTGGCTTATAGACAAGGAACACCCAAGCTTTTCTCCGCCTGCTCGTTTCGTATCTTATATGCTCCCGGTGTTGTTGAGAATTACGAGAGGTCAGGCACCCCGCTGTTTAATATATATATATTTTTTTTTTTTTTTTGAGGCACCATTTATCAGCATTCCGTACCCGTTAAAATTTTATATTATTAATGAGAGTTTTGAAATTGGCTGAGAGGCAGGTCAATACGGACGTCTCGTATAGATAGATAATAATGGGAATGTTGGATACACCATTCAAATCATTTCTCATCCGACTGCGCTCGAGTACTGGAAAGCAAATAGGAAGCAAAGAAGCAGTCCAGCCTCTACTTTGCTAATCGAAGCAAATAAGAGGTCAAATCTCAGAAATGGTCTTAAGTGATTCTTGTCCACAACTGTTTTGGTTTGTTCATTTAAATTCTGGACTCAATCAAATCCAGCCTCATGATAGGCTAAGTGAGCTTAGCCAGTTTGGAGAAGGAACTAAGGAAATTCCAGCCAAAGAAGGGATGTAATCTGTTTGGTTTTGGTTTTCATTTTTTATAAACCGACCGTATTTTTCGATTTGGTTGAATTCCAAATTGAACTATCGATCTAACTTCTGAACCAAACCAAAATTGAACCAAAACCAAACCGAGCCATTCGGTTTGGTTTGGTTCTAATATTCGGTTTCATCTTTTATGAATAAAAAAATTATTAAGTTTTCAATATCATATGAACCAATTTACATGCATTGTGATGTAAAAAGTTAAAAAATTTAAAAATAAAAGCACCGACATCCTATATATATATATAGAGAGAGAGAGAGAGTCGGGCTGTTATATTCTTATGAGTTTGATCACCTTCGTATTTATAAATTATTTTCGATGAATTTATAGTATTTGTAGTATTGTATGGTGAACCAAAACATCAACAATAGTATTGTATGGTTTTTTTTTTTTTTTTTGAGAGAAAGGTAGCACGCTATCCGTTTCGTTTATTTCTTATAAAAATAAACTTAGCTAGAAATGTGAATCAACTAGGATTCAAAGATCTGAGTATCAACCACCAAACTCTTTACCACTTGCGCTAGGGACGGTCGGTAATAGTATTGTATGTTGAACCTTTCATTTGCATGTCTTCTTATAGTGTCCAGAGGATAACATATTAGCATAGCAAGTGTTGCTGACACGAGCAATCGCAAGAGATGTCTTTGGTCTCTATATCTCTCTGGAGGGATTTCTTCACTCTACAATAACAATAGACCTCCAACTCTTTTCACTCCAATAACAATAGACCGCAGTATAAAATTAAACTGCCTGTATGATAGAGTATTATTTGAAAGGTCTCTCTTGTACACATTTATTTATGCACACTATATTCAAAAGCCTCAAAATAAATCTGCTACCTTTTGGTCTTGCAAACACAGGTTGGGTCCATTGACAACCCAGAGGCCACATTCTTGTCCATGAATAATGGGCCCGGAGATTTGTAGATTCTTCGGGCTAAGACCACATTAAAAATATAAGCGAAGGTTGGATAGAATATATTTAGCATAGTCCATGAATCTTAGCCCAACAAATTTGGATTAAGCTGCTTCAGATGAAAGGCTGATAATCTACTGAGCAATTGAAACTCAGGGCCGGGCCTGGCCATATACCCATCCCGCAACTAACCTATAGTCGCTCTGGGTGGTCAGATTGCCCGTGGATATTTAATCCGATTATTTATAATTTTTATTACGTTGATAAAAAGTTTTCTTTTTCTTTGACCTTAGGCCAAGATCGGCTCATATCTAACGCAACATGGCCCATTGAGCCTGGTATTCACGAGTACATTGCAGCATGCGGTAACTTTTTCATCTGGATTGCATCCGTCATTTTTTATTCAAAACTCTTGTGCATCTTTTCTTTATTATTTATTTTTCAGTTATTTACTGATAGGATAAATCAGGTAAAAAAAATAGAAAAATTTTAAATTTGTAATATTAGTAAATTTATAGATCATGATTATTTTATCACGCTTTAGGCTGATGTTTAATTTATTTTGCTATAGTGGCCTGCGCGTAGAATCAGGCCGATGTTCCAGTGGTCCGGGCAGATCCGATAGTTTGGCTGGGCTAGCCCGATGGATTAGTCTATTTTGGTAAATTGTTTTGAAAAAAAAACACGATGCCCAACCAGTTTTGTGCTCTCTCTCCGCGATGTGGTCCCGAAAAATCGAGCAATTCCACCTACGCGCCGCGCCGTGTTCCCAAATTTCCTTTTCCTCCATCGTCCTCGATCTGGATGGAGTTCAAGTTTCGCTATGTTTTTCTCGATCTTAATTTTGAGAGAAGAGAGAGAGAGAGAGATAGAGAGAGAGAGATCACCTTCTTCTACTTCGCCACCATCGACCGATCCACGGACCTCAAGAAATCTCGGGTGGCTACGGAGTCCGATCGAAGGGTTCGCTCCAATGGCGAAGCATTATGGTGATCACCATCCATCGGTGGCGAGCACTGAGGGGGAGGGGAGGACTCTAGAAGAACTAGCTTACTGAGTTCACTTTCAATTTGAAGCTTGTCATCATTATTTGATTAAAAGTATTTGCATATTGTATGATTACTTTATTGCCTATTTGTCATTGAAATATAAACTATATTGGATTAGCATTGCAAATAAATTAACTTTGTATCTTTTAATTTATTTTTGTGCGATCTGCTTAAAAATTAGAATATATAAGTTCTTTCAAGAAAAAAAATTTGGTACAAAAATATATTTTATATTTTCTAGAAAAAAGGAGAGTTTGTTCTCCTACATATTTTATACTTGGTTCAAAACGAAACTGTAATAACTTAAACAATACAAGTTGATTTATGATATTTTTGCCAAAATTTGAATATTGATAAACACAATAGAAATAAAATTTCGAAAGACTGTTGATCGCTTTCTTAGTTCCTACTTTTCTTCCCTTTTCTCTTCTCTCAACTGGAGGTATAGGCCCTATAGGGTGGTCCAGATTTTCAGATTCTCCCTCTTTAGGCGAGCACTAGGCATTGTATAGAAAGTTATTTGCGAGTATATGAATCTAGCTAGATCAGTGGATAAGAAACAGAGAATATTGCCCCTTTTTCCTTATGAAGGTTCGAACTTTTCTATTTATTCTTTGTTTTGATTATACTCTTGAAAAGTTTCTCATTTTTTTAATATATTTTTCCTATTTTGTGCTAAGAAGTATATAGACAATTGCCTCTAAATAATTATGCTTTGTATACATAATCTAGTGAGGTCTCTAGATGTTGAAATAAATAATTAAAAATAACTTATTCCCTATAAAAAATTTCTTTGCAAATAAAGAGTTTGATTTTTTCTCTTTTAAAAATCTTGCTATTCATAATTTGATAAGATAACATATTTACTTACGAAATAATTTATCTTATCAATAAAAAATAATTTAGTTATACATAGAAGAACATGATAGGACAAACAAATATTACAGAATAGCTCAGGGCAAGCAAACATTACAAAACAGCTCAAATTTATGCATAGGCATAGAGAGCACACAACGCCCACTTTGTTACCTTTTAACATTCATTTATCAATACATAAATTGCTATCAAAACAAAGGCCTTAGAATTATACATGGAAGAATCAATAATACAAGTGATATTCTTTAAAATGTGACAAATTCGGACTAGCTTAATTGACCAACCAGATCAAATAGAACCAGCATACCCAGAAAGCAGTATTAATCCCACCATGATATAGATATCCACATGCTCTCAGATTATGCCCAGAATTTCTTGAAACTCATCGAGGAAAAAGTTTAGTTAGATACAACAAAAAGAGAAGGTTCTAGCAAATAATTAAGATCCTGAGATTCATGGCTCTTTCCTTGTTCTATCCTTAGAATAGGATCCAAGTATCCAACTGATGGAAGAAGCATGAAAAACAAACAAACAAACAAACAAACAAACAAATACATACATACATACATACATACATACATACATACATACATACATACATACATACATACAAACAAACAAATACATACATACATACATACATACACGTTTCAGCTGTATCCCTACGATCCTAACAACCCAAGCACAATGCACCAACTAAACAAGCAAGTAATACCATTACACTGGTTAAAATATCCACAAAACTCAAATTATGAGCTTAACACTTAAGACATACTAAGCTAATTCGACTCAATCACATAAACAGTGTTAATACTTGATTGTATCACTAAAAAATCAAATGCAGAGCAAAACTACAACTATTTCATCCTTGCGATGTTATTCAAAACTAGGTGCGACATTGTTTCTGGAAAAATAAAAAGATGGTAGGTAACAGCTCTAACATATTTGATGTTCGAAGTATGAAACTTGCACAATCTTCACACCTTGTTTCTAGTTTATCAGAATTTCCCTACCATCACGTATTAGGTGGATAATGATAGGTACTGTCATCATTTACAGGGTATCTGCAAGAGCTAATACATCTTTCGTGAAGGTTGCTGTGGATGCTAAAACTTCTTTTTAGCGTTTTATTTTGTCTTTTAAGGGTTGCATTCATGTTTGCTAGCTTCTAATTCAGTTTCCTTATCAGCTGAGCTCCAGTCCGGAGGAGAAAGTTGAGGTGGAGACATTCAAATTCTTCCTTGGCATCTCTATTCACATCAGGTACATCTCAAACTGTTCCCAGACTTTGTTAAGAATGATGATGGTTTGTTTCGCCTAACTCATCCGGTTGGCCGTGTTGCCTCAATCCTTTTCTTTTCCTTGCAGTTGGTAAGCACGATATCGAGTCTTCTAAGCTGGCTTTTGTGTCCTCTGCCGCCGCATTGGAGAAATGGATAGGATTGACTGGCTTGGTCGGTCAACTAAAAGGCCTTTGAGCAGAGTGAATGACTGGAAAACGGTGAGCCTAGTGCTTCCCTTGTTGCTTGAGATTGTCATCTGCTTAGCTGGATATTCTATTCTCTGTCAGCGGCTGTAACTAATTGTGTTACATCTTCATCAGTTATAAATCTTGGATATTAGTTGTGTTACCAATTGAAACCTCCCTTCTCCTAGTGTTATAAATTTTAAAGCCAAGAGAGCAGTTTTTGCGGGAAATTCCGACAATATGGCCTAGTGGCAGACTTTGATGGTTGTCTTAATTAGGAATGTCCCATTACTATTTAGAAGTTTCTGAGGAAACTTTTTATAAACGCAGTAACCTAAAGAATTGGGCGTCATCTTTGAGTGAATGGAACATGTTATATGGCATTGTTGACAATCAACCTTACCTCAATTATAACAGCTAAGTCTATCAACTCTTACCTCGTGCATTTATACAAGTGCCCACATAGAAAAACATGACAGAAAAAACAAACATTACCAAACAGCTCAGATTTATGGCATAAGCAGAACACAACGCCTACTTTGATACCCTTTAACATACATTTAACCTTACCTCAATTATAACAGCTAAGTCTATCAACTCTTACCTCGTGCATTTATACAAGTGCCCACATAGAAAAACATGACAGAAAAAACAAACATTACCAAACAGCTCAGATTTATGGCATAAGCAGAACACAACGCCTACTTTGATACCCTTTAACATACATTTAACCTTACCTCAATTATAACAGCTAAGTCTATCAACTCTTACCTCGTGCATTTATACAAGTGCCCACATAGAAAAACATGACAGAAAAAACAAACATTACCAAACAGCTCAGATTTATGGCATAAGCAGAACACAACGCCTACTTTGATACCCTTTAACATACATTTATCAAATACATAAATAGCTACAGAAAAAAAGGGCCTTGGAATTATATATGGAAGAATCAATAGCAAAGATGATATTCTCTAAACTGTCACAAGTTCGAGCGAGCTCAATTGATCACCAAGATCAGGTAGAACCAAAATGCCTAGAAAGCAGTATTAATATAGATAACCACATGCTCCCAGACAAAGCTCAGAATTTCTTGAAACTCATCAAGGATGACCACATGCTCCCAGACAAAGCTCAGAATTTCTTGAAACTCATCAAGGATGAAATTAACTACAACGAAAAGAGAAGGTTCTTGCAAATGATTAAGATCCCAGAACGCATGGCTATTTTCTTGTTCTATTCTAAGCATAGGGATCCAATCATCCAACCGACAAAAGAACCACGGAAAAAAAAAAAAAATGCAAACAACTATGTTTCAGCTATACCCCCACAAGCCTAATAACCCGTGGAGCTACCAGACACACTGCAGCTCAGCATCTTAAAAGAGTTCTCTGATCATTCACCTTTTTTTTTTATTACTAAAATGTGGCCATGTGCAACAACACAATAACGCAAGAGTAAGCGCAAATTCATGTGAGATACCGATAGCCAAGAGTAAGTGGCCATGCAAAAATAAAATAAAATAAAATAAAAAATAAAAAATAAAAAATAAAAAATCACCACAAAGCTGCCTCTTATTTACAATCAGTAGATAGTTCACATAATGCCAGTGCAGTTGGCTAGTGACGTATGAGAGTACATTCCAAAGACGCAGCAAGCCTACAGTTAAATATCTAGCCACAAAGGGTCATGACAAATTTCAATTAGAAAGTAAATCTATTTAAATATATCAAAACCCAATATATATTATAATAATTAGGGTGTTAGCATGATATAGCAGGAGGAACACGAAAAGATGAACAAAGATCACACAACAGGTGAAATATCAGTGATAATAGCACAAGCAAAAGTCCCAGCTTTTACAGGGCTTTACAACTGCAGCTAAAACAACAATAAAAGTATGATATAGTTGCAATTCTTTCCAATACAAACAAAGAAAAGGAAAAAAAAACCATTCTGTGAAATTTAATGAGGGCAAAATGAAGAAACATAGTACTCGGAATCCATCCAACATTACCCACCAGAATGATTGCACTTTTACTTGTAGATTCTCCTAAGCAATATAAATCACTCATATGACTCTGCAAAACGCAAAGTAAAAGCGGTTGAAGAGGGTCAAATTCCTCTCTTTTTTCATGTCCTTTAATTGACAAACATAACCAAGCACAATGCACCAACTAAATAGCAAGTAATACCATTACATCCACTAAACTCAAATTATTGGCTTGATTATTAAGACATACTAAGCTACTTTCTCTACCTCCTTTGACTTTTCGCTCTTATTTGTACAACTAATTGCACAGAGGAAATGAGTGAATAGAGCAAGTTATATGGCATTGTTGACAATCAACCTTACCTCAATTATAACAGCTAAGTCTATCAACTCTTACCTCGTGGATTTATACAAGTGCCCACATAGAAAAACATGACAGAAAAAACAAACATTACCAAACAGCGCAAATTTATGGCATAGGCAGAACACAACGCCTACTTTGATACCCTTTAACATGCATTTATCAAATACATAAATTGCTATAAAAAAAAGGGCCTTGGAAGTATATATAGAAAAATCAATAGCAAAGAAGATATTCTTCAAACCGTCACAAGTTCGAGCGAGCTCAATTGATCACCGAGATCAAGTAGAACCATGTAACAGCCCACGCCGGAGGAGATCGGCAGAGCGTAGGAGTAGGGGAGGGGAGTTGTGGTTAAGAGTATGTAACGACAGGATCTAGGGCAACCGAACTATAAGAGATCTGGGGAAATTCGGATCGGGTGGTCGGACGGCGGTTCCGGGTGAAGTGCAAGCGGATATGGATCCAACCCGTGATGCTAGTTGGGTATGAACGGCCCAAGAGAGCACGGCCCAAACCGGGAAGAGCGAACCCAGACTCAGCCCACGTACCAAGTAGGATTACTATAGTTTAATATAGTAATGAGAGAGTCATATTAGCTCTAGTAGGTCATTAGAGGCAGGCTATATAAGCCGAAAATGTAATTACAGGAGTATGCAATTTTAATACCAAGAATTTCTTCTTCCCCAAGCTCTCTTCTTCCCCAAACTCTCTATCTCTATCTCTATCTTTATCCTCCAAACTCCCTCTTCCTCTCTCCTAATCTGTCACTAAACCCGCTCTATCCTTCCCTTATCTTACTCCCTTCGATCGGAAACGCTCAATTGGAATTACCATCATCCTTCTCGCCATCCGGCCTCAGAGAATTCTCATCCTCGGCGGTTGCGAGTCGTCTGGATATAACAATTTGGTATCAGAGCGGATCGATCCCAGGGCGATAAGCAGTCCAGTCGCAAGGCTGATTCCGATCCCTCGGATCGTAGAATTAGCAACGCGATAGAGGCCCGAGCTGCGGAGGCCGATCTGAGTCGGCATCCGACAAAGGGCCTCGCTGCAAGTCACAACGGGGCGCCTTGAGAAGAGAGAGTTGGCGGATCAACATCGAGAAAGAGCTGAGCCTAGCATCGAACACACGAGGGGCAACTGAGGAGTCAGCTCAAGATAGGGGCGAAGAAGAAGAATCGATTCAAAATTCAATAGTAAGGCGTACCTGGAGGAGAGAGACATGGCTGAGGGCACTAGACTGAGGGATTTGAGTGAGCACATCAACTCCCTAGATGAAAGGCTACAACAGCTTACCACGGAATGCAACAATCGGATAGAGGAGAAACTGCAGCAACTCACTGTGAACTGCAACAAGCAGATTGGGAACCTCGCACAGCAGATAGACGAAATACAGCATGAAGGACAGCAGAGATACGAATCCCTCCAAATCGAAGCTGCCAGACGACACGAAATTATGCAACAAGAAGGAGCCAGACGTCACCAGCAATTGGTAGAGCTATTGGCAGCTCAGGCTACCAACCCCAGAGTGTCCAGTGGGCCTGCTCTAGAGCTCAGGGAGGGACTACCACCCGCATACACTAAGCCAAGCAGCAGCATACCTCGAAGACCGGAGGGGGATAGAGGGAAGGGCATATTACCGACCCCCCAGAGGGGATATGAAGAATCGGATGAGAGCCCAGTTCTAGCCTAACCAACCAACGAACACAGTATCGTATCCCGTTCCCTAAGCTTGAGTTTCCTGTTTTTAATGGAGAAGAATCAAGAGAGTGGGTGGATAAGTGTGAACAATACTTTAGTATTCATCAAATCCCAAACCAGCATTGGGTGGAAATTGCCACCATGCACTTCACGGGCAAGGCCCATAGATGGAAGCAGGGGTACTTGGTGGATAAACCTAACATCGCCTGGGAGGAACTGGTGG
This sequence comes from Puya raimondii, assembly GCA_016920855.1. Classification (NCBI taxonomy): domain Eukaryota; kingdom Viridiplantae; phylum Streptophyta; class Magnoliopsida; order Poales; family Bromeliaceae; genus Puya; species Puya raimondii. Next base: position 89,093,816 of record JABWPP010000049.1, read on the forward strand.
AGGCAGTATACAGGAGGTATGACGACACGGGAATGAGAAGACTGGTGAGAGAGTTCAACAAATTAGTACAAACTAGTACAGTAGAGAAATATCAGGAGAGATTCGAGGACTTGAAGGCGATAATGTTGTACCTCAACCCAACCTTAAGCGAGGATCACTTTATACAAAGCTACATTAGTGGACTCAAAGAGGAACTGGTGCCTTTCATAGATTTGTCGAATCCCACGACGCTCGAGGAAGTATATGAGCAAGCGAAGCTGCACGAGCAGGCCATCTCCATTATGTGGAGGAAGAGTAGAATGGGCAGTAGAACTATTGTCGGGCAGCAACCAGGATACAACACTCCTAAGACTCAGGGCCCAGGGCTCACTGCCTACAAGGAATCCAACTGGCAACCGAGCATCAGTCGACAAGTGTTCGAGCAAAGGAAGGCAGCCGGACTGTGCTACAAATGCGGTGAAAAGTTTCAGCCAGGGCACAAGTGTCAGATAAAGGCATTAAACTACCTAACGGCGGTCACGGATGCAGACGAGATTTTCGATGAATACCGCCTAAAAATAGAAGAGGACGAGACACAGGAGTACAAGCAAGAATCAGACACAGAGGTAGGAGAGGTGGGGATGTCTGTGCATGCCTTGAGTGGAGAGAACAAGTATGAAACCATAAAAATACAAGGCGAGGTAGGCAATAAAACTGTGGTGGTGTTGGTAGACACTGGGAGTACGCATAGTTTCATTGATTTTCAAGTGGCGAGGGAGGTGAAGGCTAACATTACGGCGGCATCCCCGCTGATTGTTACAGTGGCAAATGGCCACAAGATACTCAGTAAGCTGAAGTGCACCGACTTCAAGTGGACTATGCAAGGAGAGCCCTACCAAGCTGAGCTACGGGTAATCAGACTAGATGGGTCGAGCATTATCTTGGGAATCGATTGGCTGCGAACCTACGGAAAAGTCACCTTTGACTTTAGTGACAATTCGGTATCCATTGACAAGGAAGGCAAGTACACGACCCTTAAGGGAATTGTAGAGGGGTCCAGATTGAAGACAAGTAATGCGGAGCTCAAGGCCACTACTGCTATACAGTGGTACAAGGCAAGTGTAGAAGGGAATTGTTGTGCCATTGGCCATTACGTACCACCCGAGCTCAGAGAGGAAGAGACCACTGTACCAGCCGTGGTTCAAGGGGTGCTGGAACAGTACAGGGACGTCTTCAAGAAGCCCCAGGGAATGCCTCCGAGCCGATCGCAAGATCACAAAATTCCCTTGCTTTCCGGAGCCAACCCTGTCAACATCAGGCCTTACCGTTATACGCAGGAGCAGAAGGATGAGATGGAAAGGCAAATAAAAGAGATGCTACAAACCTCAATCATTCAGCCCACAACTAGCCCCTACGCATCTCCAGTCCTGCTGGTGAAGAAGAAGGATAATAGTTGGCGGTTTTGCGTGGACTACCGCCAGCTGAACAAGGCAACGGTGAAAGATAAATATCCGATACCTCTGATTGATGATTTACTCGACGAGCTCGAAGGGGCACACTACTTCTCAAAGATCGACCTGAGATCGGGCTACCATCAAGTAAGGATGTACCCTGAGGATGTGCACAAAACAGCGTTCCGAACTCACTCGGGCCACTACGAGTTCCTGGTGATGCCCTTCGGGCTAACCAACGCGCCGGCGACGTTCCAGGCTATCATGAATGACATCTTTACACCCTACTTGCGAAGGTTTGTACTCGTATTTTTTGATGACATACTCATATACAGTGAAGGGTTGAAGGAGCATGCAGAGCATGTAAGGAAGGTCCTCGAGGTGCTACGGAAGAACCAACTGTATGCCAAAGAATCCAAATGCTACTTTGGGCAAGAGAAGGTGGAATATTTAGGGCACATCATTTCCAAGGAAGGGGTGGCCACGGATCCGAGCAAAATCGAGGCAATGAAAAGATGGCCCTTGCCGACCAGCTTGAAGGAGCTGAGGGGGTTCTTGGGATTGACAGGGTATTATCGGAAGTTTATTAAAGGATACGGGGGCATAAGCAAACCCCTCACAGAGTTACTAAAGAAGGACAACTTTGGCTGGAATGAGCAAGCTATGGAGGCTTTTGAGAAGTTGAAGGAAGTAATGTCGACCGCTCCAGTTCTAGCTATGCCCAACTACTCGAAGCCCTTTACTATTGAGGTCGACGCTTGCGGATATGGAATAGGAGCTGTGCTTTCCCAGGAGGGGCGACCCATAGCCTATCTTAGCAAGGCAATTAGCCAAAGGAACCTAGGCCTGTCCACCTACGAAAAGGAGTTCTTGGCGATACTCCTAGCCGTGTCCAAGTGGAAGCACTACCTCAGCCCGAGACCGTTCATCATCAAGACGGACCACGAGAGTTTAAAATACTTGTTGGAACAACGGATAACTACGGCCATTCAGCAAAAAGGTATGCTCAAACTCATGGGGTTAGACTATAGCATCCAATACAAAAAGGGGAGGGAACACTTAGCAGCAGACGCCTTATCTAGGGTCAAGTTGGAAGAAGGGAGTGGCTGTGCGATCACCACCGCTGTACCGACTTGGGTCCAGGAGTTAACAGAGAGCTATGAGGGAGACGAACGCACCCAACAAATTATAGCAGAACTACTTGTTACGATATATTTAGTATATGTTATGATATATTTAGTATCTTATGGTATATTAGGATACTGTATATTATTATCATATATAGAGTAGGATTATATGGTATGTAATCCTAGTTGTAGTATTACTATAGTAGGCAATGTTACTATAGTAGATCTATCTCTTGTACTATATATTCTCATCAATTCAACCCAAGAGGGTATGCTCTTTTGCCCTTCTTTCATGGTATCAGAGCGGGAACCCTAATTTAGGGATATAGATCCACAGATCATCCACCATAAGTCTCACCTTTTTTCATAGGTGTTCTTTTCCCTTTGGTGTTCTATCTCCTCTTATCCTTGGACTTCTATCTCCCTGCTACTGTACGGTGCTACAGTACCCACACTACAGTGCGGTGCTACAGTATTGCTACAATTCTGCTGCAGAATTTCAGCCTCTTTGTGCTACAGTGCGGTGCTACAGTACCAGCGCTACAGTGCGGTGCTACAGTACCGGCGCTACAGTGCGGTGCTACAGTACCGGCGCTACAGTGCGGTGCTACAGTATTCTACAGTGCTGCTGCTACAGTATTTTCAGCCTCTTTGTGATTCCTCTTTGCTCTTCGGGTGCCGCTCGGACTATCCTCGTACCGCTCGCTGGTTGCTTGTGTCGCTCGGTCCTTTCCCTGGTGCGGCCGTTCTTATTTGGTGCTAAGTGGTTCCTCTCTTGTGCGCTGGGTACAGCTAGTTTGGTAGAAACCAGGTTCTTCATTTTTCTACATTCCGATTTATCTTTCTTTCATATCTAGTGGTGGATCCTTCTCTTTAGGTGACAAATATGTCTTCTTCTACCTCAAATTTGCCAGTTGTTAACATCAAAACTCTCATACCACTAGAACTCACTGATTCCACATATCTTGTGTGGAAACAAGTCTTTCTTAATGTTCTAGAAAGTTTTGGTGTTACATCACATGTAGACGGAACTGGTGTTGTGCCTTCTCAGGCTATCGATACTGCTGATAAGAAGGTGGTTATAAATCCCGAATATTTAAGTTGGAAAAGGGATGATACCACTATACTTTCATGGATTAATGCCACTTTATCCCTTAGCATATTACGAATGGTCATTTCTAGCTCACCTAAAACTGCATATGATGCTTGGAGAATCATTGAGGCATATTTTCTTGATAAGACTGCTTCTACGGCTTTTTCTCTAAAGTCTGAATTGCGGAGCATTAAGAAAGGCTCAATGAGCATGTGTGATTACATGCAAAAGATCAAATCGATTGGTGATGCTCTTCAGGCGATTGGTGAAACCGAGTCAGACCATAATTTGGTCATGACTGTTCTTCTAGGGCTACCAGAAGAATATCGAGGTTTTGTTAGTGCTCTAAACACACACAAAAATAAGCCCACTTTTGAACAGCTTCGTCCACTCTTGATGCAAGAAGAAACGGAAGTTCAACGTCGTACTAGTATGACGACATCCTCTGCTATTCCCACTATTGACAGTGAAGCTCTTTATGCCAATCGTGGACGAGGTAATCATAGAGGCCGTGGAGGTAGATATCGTGGAGGCCGAGGACAGCATGGTAGACACAACTCAGGTCGTGGATCTCCTGGAACCTACTCACACCCTCAACCTAATAATCCTCAACAACCTTATACTCCGAATCATCAACCTTACATTCCAAAGTCTGGCACACAATGTCAGATCTGTGGCAAGTTCAATCATTCTGCCCTCCAGTGCAGACAACGCTTCAATCATTCCTTTATTACAGATTATGTTCCTCAAAATTTTGCTGCTATAAACCTTCATGAACCCGGTGAGGAAGTATGGTATCCAGACACCGGAGCATCTAATCATATGACCGCACATTCTGGTATTCTCTCCTCTTCTAAACCTTATAGTGGGCACGAAAAAATTCTTGTTGGTAATGAAAATTTACTTGATATTACTCAGACAGGTGAAACTCACTTGAATACGTCCTCTAACTCTTTTGCTCTTAAAAACGTCCTTGTTGTTCCTTCTATTAAGAGAAATTTACTTTCAGTGCGTCAGTTCTGTCATGATAATAATTCTCTTTTTGAATTTGACTCTTCTGGTTTTTCTGTGAAGGACAAGGAAACCGGGACGGAGCTTCTTCGATGCCCTAGTTTCGGGAACATCACTCTATCCACTTTCCTCTAAAGTTGCAAGTGTAGGAACTAAGGAACAGCTAGCTCTAGTTGCATCTAGGTTTAGCGGCGATATATGGCATAGACGGTTAGGTCATCCAAGTTTTCCTGTTCTTTCTACATTTATTAAAAACAATAAAATTGTTTCTGATTCTGCATTGAAATTATCTGTTTGCAATGCTTGTAATATGGGAAAACATGTTAAACTCTCGTTTCATGATTCAGAATCTCAATCTGCTTTTCCTTTTCATATTGTTCATTCTGATGTATGGCAATCACCTGTTCCCTCTGTTTCTGGGTACAAATATTATGTTATTTTTATTGATGATTACTCTCGGTTTTCTTGGCTTTACCTTTTAAAATTTAAACATGAAGTTTTTGATAAATTTCTCGAGTTTAAGACAATGGTTGAAAATATATTTCATAGTTCAATCAAAATTTTTCAATCTGACAATGGTACTGAATTTGTAAATGCCAAATTTTCTACTCTTTGTTCACAAAGTGGAATTATTCATAGATTCTCTTGTCCTTATACTCCTCAACAAAATGGCCTTGCTGAGAGGAAGCATAGGCATTTATCTAACATTGTTAGGAGCCTGCTGTTTCAAGCTTGCTTACCTCCTCGATTCTGGGCTGAGGCCATTCAAACTGCCGTCTTTCTTGTGAATCAAATTCCTTCTCTTACTGTTTTGAAAGGACAATCGCCATATGAAATTCTGCATGGTTGTGTTTCCCCTAACTTGCAACTTGTTAGAGTTTTTGGATGTTTGTGTTATCCCGATGTTCAGGACATTGCAGCTCACAAGCTCTCTCCCCGTTCTCTTCCTTGTGTCTTCTTGGGACTTTCTGACAAACATAAAGGTTTTCGCTGTCTCTATCCAAGCACTGGTAAAGTTTTTATTTCTCGCCATGTTACTTTTGTTGAACATGTTTTTCCTTACTCTTGTCTTTCTAAATTCTCTTCTTCTCATTCCTCTTCTATTTCAAACTTTCAAATGTTTCAAAATTTTCTTTCTAATCCTCCCCTGCTGGGTGAGAGTCCATCCACTATTGATGCAATCTCTGGCTTCTCCTTCGCACGCCCCTCTACTGACGTTGGTTCACATACGCATGTTTCACCGTCTGAGCAGTTATCAGTTTTTCCTTCCATTGTGAATCATGATGCCCCACATGTTAGTAATGAGAATGCTGCTGCTCCTGCTGGCCAAACTGAACTCCGGGTCTATACCAGACGACACACCAGCCGGCCTGCTGCTGCTTCACCTTCGTCTATTGATCTGGCACCTTCCACCTCTAATCATTCACCTTCCCCTCCGCCTGCTGCAGTCTCCTCTCCTTCTCCTTCTGCGCCTCCGTTGCCTGCCAGAACACACTCTATGCTCACTCGATCCATGGCTAAGGGTTCCGCTGCGTCTTCCTCCTTCCTCGCTTCTGCGCGTTACATTCTTCCTGTTGAGCCTACCTCTTTTCATGAAGCTTCTCAGGATTGTTAGGATGTAGGTTGGCGTGCTGCCATGGCTGAAGAATTTGATGCATTACTGACCAATGCTACTTGGGATCTTGTTCCTCCTCCCTCTTCTGTTAATCTTATTGGCTGCAAGTGGGTATATAAAGTGAAGCAGAAGGCGGATGGTTCTCTTGAGCGTCTCAAGGCTCGGCTTGTGGCTCAGGGTTACAAACAACAACAAGGTATTGATTTTGATGAGACCTTTTCTCCGGTTGTCAAGTCGACCACTATTCGTACTGTTCTTTCAGTGGCTTTCTCCTCTGGGTGGTCTCTTCGACAACTTGATGTAAAGAACGCCTTTCTTCATGGTACTCTCTCTGAAGAAGTTTATATGAAGCAACCGCCTGGCTTTGTGCATCCTTCTCTTCCTCATCACGTTTGTCGTCTCCGAAAAGCAATCTATGGTCTCAAACAGGCACCTCGGGCTTGGTTTCAGCGGTTTTTACTTCTTTTCTTTTTGAACTTGGTTTTGTTGGCAGTACTGCTGATCCCTCGATGTTTGTTTGTCATTCCTCTTCTGGCACTCTTATTCTTCTATTATATGTTGATGATATTATTGTCACCGGAAGCTCCTCCTCTCTTTTAGAGGCACTTATTGTCACCTTACAACGAGAATTTGCTATGAAAGATCTCGGGCCGCTACATTATTTCTTGGGCATTGAGGTTAATCGTTCGTCTTCTGGTCTTCATTTGACTCAGCAGAAATATGCGCATCAACTACTTCAGTGCCATGGTTTTCTTGATAGTAAGCCCGTCTCTAGTCCTCTCTCTCCGACTTCTCGTCTCTCTTCTCATGAGGGGCGCCTTCTTGAGGATCCCTACATTTATCGTCAGATCGTTGGTGCTCTCCAGTATCTCACATTCACGAGACCAGATATCTCGTATCTCGTATGCCGTCAACTCTGTTGCCCAGTATTTACATGCACCTCGTGAACCCCACATGCAAGCGGTCAAGCGCATTCTGCGTTATATTCGCGGGACTGTCTTATGGCATTCCTATCTCCCGCTGTATCAATCCTTCCCTCGTGGCATTCGCAGATGCTGATTGGGCTGGTTGTCCTGATACCCGTCGCTCTACTTCAGGGTATTGTATCTTTCTAGGGCCCAATCTTATCTCTTGGTCCGCTAAGAAACAACCCACTATTTCTCGTTCCAGTTCTGAAGCGGAGTATCGTGCTGTGGCTTACGCGCTTGCTGAGACAATATGGATCCGACGTTTACTTCGTGACCTTGGTGTGTTCTTATGGCGCTCCATCAGCATCTATTGTGATAATCTCAGCACGACTTATCTTGCGGCTAATCCTGTTCTCCATGCTCGAACGAAGCACATTGAGCTTGACCATCAGTTCTTGCGCGGAAAAGTCCAGTCTGGTGATTTAGAATTGGTTCACATCTCTTCTGATAAGCAACTTGCTGATATTTTCACAAAGCCTTTGTCACCTTCTCGGTTTGCGGCTATGCGGCTCAATCTTCGCATCCGGCCAGTGGATGCTTAGCTTGCGGGGGGATGTTACGATATATTTAGTATATGTTATGATATATTTAGTATCTTATGGTATATTAGGATACTGTATATTATTATCATATATAGAGTAGGATTATATGGTATGTAATCCTAGTTGTAGTATTACTATAGTAGGCAATGTTACTATAGTAGATCTATCTCTTGTACTATATATTCTCATCAATTCAACCCAAGAGGGTATGCTCTTTTGCCCTTCTTTCACTACTGCTGCACCCTGCGTCCCATCCCAACTACAGCTATCAACAAGGGGTACTTAAATGCAAAGGGAGGCTATGGGTGGGAGAGCGAGGCGAGTTAAGAAGAAGACTCGTAGACTTAATGCATGCATCATCACTAGGGGGACACTCTGGAATGAACCATACTTACAAGAGAACCAAGCAACTCTTTTTCTGGCCTGGAATGAAACAAGAGATAGAAGATCTGGTCAAGAATTGTGAGGTCTGCATCAAGAACAAAGGTGGATGGAACTCCCTATGCTGGATTATTACAACCCTTAGCGATTCCGACACAAGCCTGGCAGGAAGTAAGTCTAGACTTCATTGAAGCCCTACCCAAATCAGAAGGCAAGGACACAATCCTGGTGATGATGGTGGATCGATTAACAAAGTATTCTCACTTTGTGGCGCTTACCCACCCCTATACCGCACAAGGAGTAGCAAGGATATTCTTCGATACAGTGTACAAGTTACATGGACTGCCCAAGGGGATCGTGTCGGATAGAGACAAAATCTTCACGAGCGAGGTATGGCAAGGCATATTCAAGTTGTTGGGTACTAAATTACAAATGAGTACTGCTTATCACCCCCAGACGGACGGGCAAACAGAAAGGGTTAATCGATGCCTGGAAACATATCTCCGTTGTATGTGTTTCCAGTACCCACACAAGTGGCATAGGTGGTTATCCCTGGCTGAGTGGTGGTACAATACTAACCACCACTCCTCCATCGGGATGACCCCTTTCCAGGCACTCTACGGCTATCCACCACCTGCTTACCCGTTGACCAATCTGGGAACTACAACCAACCCGACAGTGGAGGAGTGGAAGCAAGGCAGAGAGAAGCTGACCGGAATCTTAAGGGAGCGGCTCAAGGAGGCCCAGAATCGTATGAAGCAAAATGCGGATAGGCACAGAGTGGATAAAGAATACCAGGTGGGGGAGATGGTGTACCTAAAGTTGCAACCTTATCGGCAGAGTAGCGTAGCGGTTCGCCGACATCTTAAACTCACCTCGAAGTATTACGGACCATTCAAAATCCTGGAAAAGGTGGGGCCGGTGGCGTACAGGCTACAACTTCCGGAGGGATCCAAAGTCCACCCGGTGTTCCATGTGTCCTTATTGAAGAAAGGGATACCTGACAGCCAGCGAGCCATGCCATCTGTACCCCTCGCCGACGACGACGGGCGGCTGCTCGCTCAACCGGAAACAATCAAGGACAGACGCCTAATCAAGCGGGCGACAAGGCGATAGCCCAGGTGCTAGTTAAATGGAGCAACTTGACCGACGAAGAAGCTACCTGGGAGGATTACTGGGCGGTCAAAGCTCAGTTTCCGGAGTTCGACCCTTGAGGACAAGGGTCTTTCCAAGGGGTGGGGAGTGTAACAGCCCACGCCGGAGGAGATCGGCAGAGCGTAGGAGTAGGGGAGGGGAGTTGTGGTTAAGAGTATGTAACGACAGGATCTAGGGCAACCGAACTATAAGAGATCTGGGGAAATTCGGATCGGGTGGTCGGACGGCGGTTCCGGGTGAAGTGCAAGCGGATATGGATCCAACCCGTGATGCTAGTTGGGTATGAACGGCCCAAGAGAGCACGGCCCAAACCGGGAAGAGCGAACCCAGACTCAGCCCACGTACCAAGTAGGATTACTATAGTTTAATATAGTAATGAGAGAGTCATATTAGCTCTAGTAGGTCATTAGAGGCAGGCTATATAAGCCGAAAATGTAATTACAGGAGTATGCAATTTTAATACCAAGAATTTCTTCTTCCCCAAGCTCTCTTCTTCCCCAAACTCTCTATCTCTATCTCTATCTCTATCTCTATCTCTATCTCTATCTTTATCCTCCAAACTCCCTCTTCCTCTCTCCTAATCTGTCACTAAACCCGCTCTATCCTTCCCTTATCTTACTCCCTTCGATCGGAAACGCTCAATTGGAATTACCATCATCCTTCTCGCCATCCGGCCTCAGAGAATTCTCATCCTCGGCGGTTGCGAGTCGTCTGGATATAACAAACCAACATGCCTAGAAAGCAGTATTAATCCCACTATGAGTGATAATGATATAGATATCCACATGCTCCCAGCAATGCTCAGAATTTCTTGGAACTCATCAAGGATGAAATTTAGTTAAATACAATGAAAAGAGAAGGTTCTTGCAAATACTTAAGATCCTGGAATGCATAGCTATTTCTTCGTTCTATTCTTAGGATAGGATCCAATCATCCAACCGACAGAAGAACCACGGAAAAAAATATGCAAACAAATATGTTTCAGTTGTATACCTACAATCCTAATAACCCGTAGAGCTAGCAGACACGCTGCAGCTTAGCATCTGAAAAGAGTCCTCTGATTATTCACCTTTTTTTTTCCATTACTAAAATGTGACCATATGCAACAGCACAATAGCACAAGAGTGAGCGCAAATTCATGTGAGATACCGATAGCCAAGACTAAGTGGCGATGCAAAAAAATATATATATATATATATATATATATATATATATATATATATATCACCACAAAACTTCCTCTTATTCACAAATCAGCAGATGGGTCACATAATGCCAATGCAGTTGGCTAGTGACGTATAAGAGTACACTCCAAAGACGCAGCAAGCCTACATTTAAATATCTAGCCACAAAGGGTCGTGACAAATTTCAATTAGAAAGTAAATCTATTAAAATATATCAAAACCCAATATATTATAACAATTAGGGTGTTAGCATGATATAGCGGGAGGAACACGAAAATATGAACAAAGATCACACAACAAGGTGAAATATCAGTAACAATTTTTATTTTCCATAATCTCTCTCCCCCTAAATGTGCAATCCTTAATTTAAAAGTGCATAAACTAAGTTTACGTCATATAAATAATTTCCATTAACTATCTTCAACAGCACACAACCAAGATAATATAAATACCTAGAGACTACCACAAGATTAACAAAAGTTGATACGAATCTAAAATCAAAAACAAGTAATCCAACAATTAAAAAGATGAAAACCGATCAATGCACTAGTAAGACCCTGAGAACAAGTTCTAATCCATACTTGACAAGTTAAAACGTTTAGTATCTAACTCCATATATTTTTAGACTCCACATATCCTAGAAAGTATACATTAACTTCTTTTCTGTAAAAATCTGCAAGAAATTTCCCTTTGTAAAAGAAACAAAAGCTCCAAATTAGAGTTTCTGCTCCAAACAACAGCAAAAGATCCAAACTACAGCAAAAGAATAAATCCCTTACTCTCCCTTTGTCCCTTGAACCAAACATGGCCTAGGGGTTTGGGGATATTTGAAGGGATTTGTGGAAGTCAACAAGGGCATTTTGGTCAACCAAGGGCATATTAGATATTTTTCAAGTTTTAGAGGTTATATTGGATCTTATCCCTTTTTCTATACTTTAAATTCATTTGTGTAATACCCATTTCAAATATTAAATTTCACACATACAACTATTAGGAAATTAAATTCAAAATTCCGTGAATAAAAATACTAATCCTCGTGCATTAATTCAACATACCAAAGGTTTTCCTAAACATCGATTAAAGTAGAATTCATGGATAAGCTTCGACTTATAAAACCTAATATCGTACAAATATTCTCAACACAAATTTGCATGGAATATTATGACACAATATCACTTGATTCAATGTATGGTCAGACACGCATATTTGGGTCAACTTCAACTTGAAAAGAAAATCGATTATCAACATCATGTACATGTTATCACATTGTAGGTCACGTACCAATCCCGAAGTAAATTTCATCCTCAAATTCAATTGATTGAAGTCCTCAATAGTTAGGTGAAAATATCCATTGAAAGCAATTTTTTATTATCTCAATTCTCCTAGAACTCATGATCATGCTTTTGGATGATAACATAATTAACATATTGTCAATAAAATTCTTGAACATATGAACTAGGCGCCTCTAGAAATTAGAAAAGCAATTGGCCTAATCAACTTTCAGATATTCTTCCTAGCGTGAAATATATAATAATTTTGTTAAAAACATTTTGTCATTGATCAAATTTACGAATTGAGCTCCTATGCTTTTAAAAGCACCAAGTTATTAGTGCTTGTAGGTTTTTAGCCCTTGAATTAAAAGATGTGCGGTTAGGATGATGTGGGCCCCCTAGGGTTAAGTGGGTGGTTGGTTGAATAGTATAATCTAATGGGTGGAATTGATCAAAGGAGTGGATCTAACGGTGAAAAAGTTACAAGCTCCAAGTGCTTGGTCCTTTTACACGCACCATAGCCGGACTCCAAATTTACTATTCAACATATTCAGTTTATGAACAAAAAATCCACAGCTTCATTTAGAGGGAAAAGTTTCTCACCAACAGTAAGTACATAGGACCACATCACTAATCAAACCAACGTAGCAAAAGTGACACTATCTCTATCGAAGAGAAAGCCGTGACCTACTTTAAACTGATGACCCACTTTAAACTGTGTTACCAGCTAGCGCTAGGATCAAGGACCAGCTTAAATACATATTCAAACGCCAAACATACATCATTGCGGAATCAAATAAATACTCTACAATACCATTACAAATGTGCAACCGCTCTTGCAAATTTCAACTTTTTGTCCTACTTATCACGAGAAAATTGGGGACGAACACTAATTAACTTGACTTCTTGACATTTTTTTCATATTTTCTTCAGTTTGTACAGATAAGAGCATAACAGAAAAGTTTGAGAAACAATAACAAACAAAAAATAAAGAGGGCAACATCACCTGTAGCAGAGGGTGATCCTTTGGGAGGCAGTAGGCAGAGTTCTGGATCGGATCTGCATAGACACAAAAGATACCACCGGAAGGGCATCCATGAAATTGCTGCATACGGTATCAGGCGGGCGGGTATTATAATCGGCAAGGGTACAGACGGTCGCCAGGTTGATCATCTGTATTATAAAACGAGAGAGGTTAGGAATGGAAACAGATGATTCCCTTCTGTTAAACCCTAAGGAATCCATCAAAACAGCGCCATAGATACAAGGAACAAAGAAGAAATAGAGGCAAAAGAAACCAGAAAGAGCATAGGAAGGAAGAAACGAGGTACAGGTGAGGAAGCAAATAAGAAGGCATCCGGAAAAATGGGGAGAAGCGGATCTACAGAAAGGGGGGCCAATGGTAGCTGAAGGGGAGGGACCCATCCGCAACGCGGGGAGGAGGGGGGGTGGTGTTGTGGGAGGGAAGAGAGAGAGAGGAAGGAAGGCGAGGAGCTCACCAGATCCGACATCTTGATGGCCCTCGAGTCGGTAGTCGTTCCTGATGTTCGGTCGTGCTCCGGCCGGGGCTCGAGGAGGTGATTGTCGCTTGTAGACATCCGGGGAAAGAGGATAGAAAGGGAACCACGGGGGGAACCTGTCGACGCGGAAGCAAATGAGAGAGAGAGAGAGAGAGGAGGTCACCAGATCCTACATCTTGATCGGGCTGTCGAGTCGGGAGCCGTTCTTGATGTTGAGTCGGTGGAACCGGATCCGGGCGTGCTCCGGCGGGGGCTCGAGGGGGTGCCGGATGTCGTCGCCGTAGACGTGGACGGCGAGCAGCAGGATGCGGCGGATGAGGGAGGTGAGGTGGGCGACAGCGTCCTCCCCGGACATGGAGTCGTCGACTGAGGTCACCTCCACGCCGGAGAGGACTCGCAAAACATACGTCAGACTCTGATGGGTTCTAGGTAGGTAGGGTTTGGGGGCGGAGGCTTTCACAGAGGGAGAAAGAATGAGAGAGGGAATGGGGCGGAGGAAAGAGAAGAAGACGAGGCGGGAGTAAAGAATGAGAAGGGGGAGGGAAGAAGGACGGGATTATTAATTTTTTTTAAAAAAAAAGAGAAAGAAAAGGAGGGAAGGAGAAAAAATAAAAAAAATCATTAGTGTTGGGTCCGCCTGCGTCGCCAATCGGTCAGTCCGCGGTTGCGTCGGAAAAGACGGGAGGCAGGTCGGGGGTGGGGTGTGGGATTTGGGGTCGAAAATCCGAAGCGCGGCGTTCCGCGAATTTCATCTCTCTCGTCCGGTATCGGATCGGGTAGCAAAACATGCGGCTGCGACCGGCTCCGAGTCCTCTTCGAAACGAGACATTAGACACGAGAATCAGCCTCGGGATTGCCGAGATGTAAGTACGGAGGCGGACATCGTCCGGATTCGGCCAAACTTTCGGGTCGAATTCGGAGGGCTTAGGATGGTTTTTTTGCGATTCCGAGAAAACGGAAAGGCGATATGTGGCACGTTAAACGCGAGAAACGGCTGACCCGGCAAAAAGTTACGGCCCTCGGAAGTCGGGCCTTGGTATTTCAGGCGTATCTTCGCCGTTGGGAGTCGGAACGGAGCCCGAGAAGAGGGGCCGCGTTCCTTTCGGAAAAATACAGACGACGGCATATCATACGGCAAAATCCGATCGGCGGTTAGAAAGTTATGCGGCCGAGAAAATCGAGGGCCGAGGTTGTAACGATCGTCGAAATTATAACGATGGGCCGGCGAGGACTGTTTTTCTTCTATTCTTTTTCTTGCTTCTCGGTTAGGCTTTCATGCCCCGTAAAAGTAGCCATCAGGGAGTTCGGCCCAATTTCTTTGCGGAGGGCACCGAATTCGATATCACGTAATTATCGGGCCGGACTTAATCAGCAGCCGTCCTCGTGTTAAAATTTTAAATTTATTTATTACTTGTTATTTTGTGCTTTCTTTTATTCTAAAATAGAAATTCCTATCGATTCAACCGATCTAATATTCAATTAGATTACACATCAGCCGTCGGCGGGCGCCCCCCAACCCGCGGCGAAGAGGACGCATACTTAATTTTTCAGCAAACTAGAAAAAATGATTTTTTGACGAATCCAATTTCTATAAGAAAGAGAAGTCGTGACGGCCCGCGGGCTAATCAGGCCTGACTACCTAATTCGAACCAAACCTTCGTTTTCATAAAACTATAGGCCGTTTTGTAATAAACTCCGTCGCTTTTGTTTTCGATCGACATCCGGATACTTCTGTTCAATATAATTTAAATTATTTTGTTTAGGTAAGTCGGAATTTCGATAAATAAATAATAATATTATTTAAATAGTTTATGGATCATAGTTTAAAATATAAATTTAAATAGAAATAATTTATGGATCATAGTTCTAAATTTTATAATTATTTTTAAAAATATAAAAATTTAAAGGGCCGACCCGAAACCCGGCCCGGCCCGGGCCTTCCGGGCCTCCAGGCCGTGCTGGGCCTTAGGGTCGGCAGCATCCGGCCCGGCCCGGCCCGGATTCACATGCGCGCCGGGCCGGGCGGACTCCTGGCCCATTCCGGCCCGGGTAATATGGGGCTTCGGGCCTTTTTGGGGCTTCGGGCTTTTTTGGGGCTTCGGGCCTTTTGAGTGCTTCGGCCTTGGGCCTTTATTGGGCGTAGGGCCTGAAGCCCTGAAAAGGGCACAGTAAACGTGAAAAATGGTTGACCAGCCAAAAATTATGGCCCTCGAAAGTTGGGCTTTCGTATTTCAGCCGTATCTTCGCCTTTCGGAGTCGGAACGGATCCCCAAAATAGCCGTTGCGTTCCTTTCCGAAAAACACACACAACGGCATATTATATGAGAAAATCCGATCGCCGGTTAGAAAGTTATGGCTCCGAAAAATAGCGTCGAAACTATAATAAACTTTGGTTTTATTTCGTTCTTTTTTTCTTCATTCTGGTTAGGCTTTGGTCCGATTTCTTTGCAGATGGGATTAAATTTGATATTGCGTACTTATTGGGTTGGGCTTGATCAGTAGCCATCCTTGTGTTAACTTTCGTTAAATTTCAAAATTATTTACTACTTGATATTTTGTACATTTTTCTTACTGGAAAATAGAAATTTCTGTTGATTTAACCGATCTAAATTTTAATTAGATAACGCCTTAGCCATCGATGCCCCCCGATCTACGGTGGAGAGAGTATATACTTAATAGCGATCGTTCTGAGCTTCAAGTAAGCATACAGCAGGATGAATAGTTATAATTTGGTTGTGTTGTTGTTTGCTTTAGCTGCATAATTTTTTTTTTCCTCTCTTCCTTGATTACTGGTTGAATACTACAACATTTTAGGGTCTAGTGTTTTCGGATTGGCGGTTTAGTTTGGATTTGATGAGAAATTTAAGGGTTTCGTGGGCCTTGTTTGGGCTTCGGGCTTCGGGCCTTTTTATTTCTTCGAAGAGTTTTAGGAGTTGGGACCTTGTTGGGCTTTAGGGGCTTCTGGTATCGGGCCTTCCGAAGGCTGCGGGTCTCTTTAGGACTTCAGGACGGGCTTTACGCTGGGCCCTTTTAAAGCCCTGATTTAGGCTTTTGGGTTTCATGTTCGGGCCTTTTGAGGGCTGCAGGCTGGGCTTCGGGTTGTTGGGCTACGGGGCTGCGGGCCTGCGGCCTTCGAAACTTCAACCAGCGGCGCTTCGGCTGACGGCCTGCGGGGCTGCGGGCCTCCGGGGGTGCTAGGGCCTGCGGGCCGAGCGGGCCTGCGGGACGCGAAGGGCTGCGGGCCTGCGGGACGCGAAGGGCTGCGGGCCTGCGGGACGCGAAGGGCTGCGGGCTTGCAGGACGCGAGGGGCCGCGGGCCGCGGGGGCCTCCGCGCCGCGCGGGGCTGCGAGCCGTAGGGGCCTGCGGGACGCGCGGGGCGGCGGGCCGCGCGGGGTTGCGGGCCGCAAGGGGCTGCGGGCCGCACGGGGCTGCGGGCCGGGGACTGTGGGTCGTAGGGGCCTGCGGGACGCGCGGGGCGGCGGGCCGGGGACTGTGGCCGTAGGGGCCTCGGGAGGCGTGGGGCGGCGGGCCGCGCAGGGCGGCAGGCCTCGGGGGGCTGCGGGCCTCCGGGGGTGCTAGGGCCTGCGGGCCGAGCGGGCCTGCGGGCCTGCGGGACTCGAGGGGCCTCAGGCCGCGGGGGCCTCCGCGCCGCGCCGGACGGCGGGTCGCGCGGGGTTGCGGTCCGCAAGGGGCTGCGGGCCTCACGGGGCTGCGGGCTGCGCGGGGCTGCGTGCAGGGGACTGTGGGCCGTAAGGGCCTGCGGGACGCGCGGGGCGGCGGGCCGGGGACTGTGAGCCGTAGGGGCCTGCGGGACGCGCGGGGCGGCGGGCCGCGCGAGGTTGCGGGCCGCAAGGGGCTGCGGGCCGCTCGAGGTTGCGGGCCGCAAGGGGCTGCGGGCCGCACGGGGCTGCGGGCCGCACGGGGCTGCGGGCCGCGCGGGGATGATTAGGACCTTCCTAAATAAGATGATTTGTGCCACAAAAATTGGTTGGGTCGACTTTCTTGTGGACGGGAGTGAATATGAAAGTTTAACAATGACCGGGCGGCCCTTATTTAGTTGCGGACTTTGCTGAAACCAAAATAAAATTTCCTGTGATGTAACGAAAAGAATGTAAGGTCAATTAACAGATTAAAACCTAATTAAAGCCCATTGCGAAACTAAGATTGCATCCCTTCACGGGTAGGAAGCGGAGAGACATATATCTCTGTGATGGCCCATTAGCCAACTATGGCCACCTACCCATTTTAAATCATCCCCTTAACCATAGATTTTTTCCATCCCTGTATGACAACGAAATGGGGAAATATATTTTGTTACAGCCCATCAGCCTCGGAGGCCCACCTACCCATTTCAAATCAACCCCTTTAACCAATTTTTTTAAAAAAGTCAAACATTAGTATGAAGGTTTGATAAAAAAATATTGGGGAGCAATAAAATTTGTTCAAGCTCGAAAATATTCTATTTAGAGGGAGCAGTTGATGAACGAAGCTGAATTGTAGACCCAAGTTGCATTCATTCTGCCGAACCGGAAGGGTGCCAGGAAATTTTGTTTTACTGAAGCCCAAAACCATTTTGCAACTGAGATTTCTCTAAGTTTAATTGGCCCGCTTCGTCCTTGGGCTCGTTTCTGGTTGAGCCGGGCGTCTGAGAATATGATAAATTCATGTGAACAGGACCCAAACATTAGTAAGAAGATAGCACCATGTCTGTGGAAAGTCGGTTGAGTTACTAAAATGAAGTTTATAAATTTTTTTGCCCAAAATCAGTACGAAGCTTGGATACCAGGAAAAAGACGGCATGGGCTGGGCCCTTTGTCAGCCTATGCCGAGAAATACAAATGGCAAACTAAAGAGTGCGTGGAGCCTGCAGGCTTTCCTACAGGGAAAAAATAAATAAATAAATAAAGAGGTTCATGAGCATGAGGCGAAGGAAAAGAAAAATAGAAACGAAAAATAGAAAAAACGACGAAGAAGGAGCTTCATCAACCTCGATCCAATTATACCCACAAAATATACCAAAAAGTAATAACTTACTACGATCCCTTTCCTTGATCCAGTTTCTATGCCTAAGAATTTTAGATATTTATCATATGTAAATCTGTTTGCCCAATGCATTGAGAATTCGGTCGAAAAGAAAAAAAAAAATATCCAAGGAAGGGGCTTGGGTCTTTACAGTCATGGCTTGGGCTTAAAGCCTACAACTTGCCCTTTTTTATGCCTATGGGCTTCCGTTCAAGAGAACCTAATTCCGGTTAAACTAGCTTGGGCCGAGTCGAGGAAAGTTACAATCTCCTATGTGGCTATGTCTATTCAGTTCATATTTGGACCAAAGCAAGGTCAGCCTAATTCGAACCTTATTTCCGGAGACCAAATTAGTATTTTCAGTCATGCAGCAGATCAACCCAATATGTACGTTTGGGTCGGGCTTTGGCTCCCAGTCTACGTAAATGCCTGTCCACCCAATCTCGGCCAACGGCCTATGAATCTACCATTAGACCTATGGGCCTCTGGTCAGAAATATCCAATCCCGGTCAAACTAATTTGGCCCAACTTTGCAAAATTTTTACTATCGCATTGAGAGCTCACAAAATATTGGACATTGCTACCATTTTTTAGTGGTTTATCCCCAGAAGATATACAAAGAATAAATAGTTCCATATGATTCTCTCCCTAGATTCAATTTTATCCCTAAAAGCATTGGATGTTTTATCTGATGTAAATACTTGTTTTTCCAAATGCATTGAGAAGTAAGAGCAGAGGGGAAAAAAAAGCCAGTAATTAGGGCTTAGAGTTTAGGGTTTAGAATTTTTAAAGTTTTAGAGCTCTAGCCTACCCCGTCCTCTCTTCCTCACAAACTATTTTAAATAATAATTATTAAAATATTAAAATGTTAAAAATATAATAAGTCATGTCAAAATATTGTCAGTTGAATTTCTAACATGATTAAATGGTCCTGCATCTTAATGAATGGAAACTTTGCAACTTCCGTGTGCTTCATTTCTAATCATGTTTCTTTCATTCATGTTTGGATGCATAAATATTCTATAAAAAGTATATAATTTTTTAATTTATTTAAAAAAATTATACACATCATATGTGTGGAATGTTAGCAAGTATCTATAAAAAGATATTATACTTGGCTTTTATGTTAACTTTTTGGAGTAAAATTAATTATCTCGTAGGTGAAATATGAAGAGCCAAATTGCTTATTTATAATTTTATTAGATAATCTTTATGTCAAATAAGTTATTTTTATAATTTCATTAGATAAGCTTTATTTCAAATAAGCTATTTTTATAAGGGCTTGTTATGTTTCACGAGTTCTCTTGTTCCAAAAATTAATTTGGTGGAGAAAATATGCTATTTTATGCTAGACATTTCATCAATTCTGAGCTTTTAATCACAATAAAAAAAATTTATGTCGATTATAGATAATATTGGATAAATTATTTCAACACCCAAATAATAACTTAGAGTATGTGGTATCATTATTGGTATTTAATTTCATACCAAAAAAGTAAAAAGAAGAAAAGAAAAAAAAAAAAGGACTTAGTTGAGTGATATAGTCTCTTTAACTCAATAAAAACAAAATGAAAGAAAAGTTCTCGTGAGTGTTCTTCATATTGAGCTATTTTTTATTACTCCAGAAAAAAACAAAAAACTATTAACCGGTGAGTTTTCTCCAAATTTAACTATTTTGGATTGCTCAAGCTAAAAAAAAAAATTCCCTTGCCTTAACAAAATAAAAAAGAAAAAAAAGAAAAAGGCAAATTGCAAGTGAAACTTTTCATTTTGGGCTATTCACGAGAGTTACTATTTCGGACTTTACCTAAAAAGGAAAGTTCCGTAATTTACGGGAAAGTTGATGATCAGAGATGGGCCTGATCCGGCCCATTAAGGCAAAATGGTGCAATAACAGCCCAGGAAATCTAAGATGGTAATGCTGCATAAGTAAAATGTGCCTTAATGGGCAGGCCCAGATCCTACTACGGTTCTCTTTGCACATTGTTTTCTCTTTGTGCCATTTTGGATAAAATTACCGGGCTTTCCATTTTAGGTAAAGTCGAAAATAGTAACTCTCATGAATTGCTCAAAATGAAAAGTTTCACTACTCGCCCGGAAATATATACTGGTGATAAAAAAAAATAAATTCATAAAAACGCATGGATTTTTTTTCTTCTTTTTCCTACTCCGGAGGAATAATAAAAGAGAGATAATCGCTTAATTTTGAGGTAGCAATATCAAAATGGAAAGATTTCACTATTTTTTTTCCTTTTTTTTAATCAGATTATACATAAATAAAAAAGAGTTAATTTATAAAATTTTGATATTACAATTTTACTCTAACAGTGTATTTAAAATTGACCTAAGTACCTTTTTGGTAGAATTTAATAGTATTTCTTTGTGCTTTTTATTAATTTGGACATTAGAAAGTAAATAAAATTTAGATGATAAATTACAAATTTTAAATTTCAGATATTATTTAAAAATTACACGCTTTAGTTCACATGTTTAATAGAATATGTCCTAAAACTTATTTTTTTTTGCGGATTAGATATTCCAGTTTTAGATGATATTGACATAAGCTATGTATAGAAAAAAAAAACGGGGCAAAAAGTAAAACTTTCCATTTGGGGACTATTAATGAGAGTTACTATTTCCCACTTTTCCTAAAATGGAAAGCCTCTGCGATTTTACCAAAAACGGAAAGAACCTTTACTTGGTGAAATAAGGGGAATCGGAGCTGGGCCTGATCCGGCCCATTAAGGGAAAGTGTATACTTAAGCGTTCTCTAAGGCAAAATGGGCCTGTGACAGCCCACAAAATCTAAGATGGTAATTCTGTATAAGTAAAATGGGCCTTAATGGGCCATTCCAGGTCCTACTACGGTTCTCCTTACACATTGTTTCCTCTTTGTGCTATTTTGGATAAAATTACCGGCCTTTCCATTTTAGGTAAAGTCGAAAATAGTAACTCTCGTGAATTACCCAAAATGGAAAGTTTCGCTACTGGGCCGAAAATTTGTACTAGACATAATTTTTTTTTTATATATAAAAACGCCTAGAATTTTTTTCTTTCTTTCTTTCTTTTTCCTATTCGGGAGGAATAATAAAAGAGAGAGCACTCAATTTTGAGGTAGCAATATCAAAATAGGAAGATTCACCACAAATTTTTTTTTTTTTTTTAATCAGATTGTACATAAATAAAAGAGAGTGAACTTTTAAAATTTTGCTATTATAATTTTACTCTAACAGTGTATTTAAATTTGATCTAAGTATCTTTTTGGTATAATTTAATAGTATTTTTTTATGTCTTTTATTAATTGCGACATTAGAAAGTAATAAAATTTTTAAATTTCAGGTATATATTTAAAAATTACAGGTTTTAGTTCACATGTTTTTCTTGATGAGGACGAATGCACCAAACTGACGATGCTCATCAGGCAAAATTTTCAAAGTTTTCATGCTTGGGCTATCGGAAGGCCAATATGTCTATGCATTCATTAAGTGGGACGATTGTAGCCTTCGGATAGATTTGACCCTTATTGTATAAAATCAGCCTAGTACTTTTGTAGGCCAGGCTGAATCCTAGTTGTATGCGAGAGTTGTAATCAACAAGCTAAAACCCAATGAAACTCTACTCTAAATTGATCACGATAGGTTGTATGTGGTTCCATTAGTCTCTGGACCAATATGAGGGCCCATCAAGTTGAATTGGACTATTGCATATATTTTGGTCCACTCATTTTTGCTCGTGTTATTTTAATGATTATATAGTCCTTTTTTATATCTTCTTAACATACGGCAAGCTGTGAATTATAGGACAAAATTAGAGATAATAATGTGCAGGTGGTTGTAGCAAGTGGCGATGAAAGAATGAGTAGATCCATGAGTTGAAAATATAACTTGCAATTAAAAAATATATATACTACTTGCCAATTAGATGTGTCGGAAGTGATTTTTGTAAACATAAGTCAAAGTTTACATTTTTAGGAGGAAAAATAGTAAAATAGAAAGGTCGTTTTGTGACATGTTGTTATAAATGAGAAAAAATAGAAATGAAGATTCATAATTTTTTTTAAAAAATCTTAAGATAGAACTAAATTGTTTGAAACCCATAACCCAAAATCCCAGAAGGGCGAAAAGAATACTCTCTGTTGGAGAAAGTATAGAAAATGGGCTGATTATGAAGAAGAAAGCATGGCGCGAGAGATAAAGAGAGGATGCAGGCCGATTACAAAGGGTCTAAAGTACGGACGGCTTTGTAATGTACAGTATGGAAATGACATGGGCCGGGCCTTTTGTTAGCCCATGAGATCATGTACATTAATAAAACACCTATCTGTAGTGGGTTGTACTGTTGATTGTTTTTCCCCCTTCTTTTTGTTTGTAAATGTAGTGGTCCTGACCTCGATGATCTGCTTTGATTGCATCAGATCCAACAACATCTCAATACAGATGCAAATTAATTGTTTGGCAGATAGAAATTTATATTATGGCACAGTTATTGATTGGAAATATAGTTTGTGTGAACTACTATTGGTTTAATGCCAATAATAGCAGTTGTTTTAGTGCGTCAAAATTTTTTGTTTCACACAAAAGAATAGCACATAAATTTTGAAGAAAAATGTAAATAGATTTATTCTGTCCTTTTAAAAAGAAAGCCATGTTGCTAATTATTTCAGACCCAAAGCAAACATAACTACTAGAAAGAAATATAAATACATCGGGCGGGTAGATTGACATGCTGTATCAAGTAATGGCTATCCTTTTGACTTGCTTTTGAAAATGAGATTTTGGGTAATTAGTTCACCAATCTTGCGGGACAGCATTTGGCTGAAATGGCTTCTTCTTTTACAATATTGAATGGAAGTGAATCACAATCATAGTTAGTCAGATTTTAGCAACCGCTGTTTATGCCAAACATAATCTTCCCCATAGAAGTCGGCTTGTAGATGATTTAATACAAGAACACATTGATGAGCTTGTTGTCTATGCTCTCTCATCTTCATCGAGAGCCTTT
Source organism: Puya raimondii (assembly GCA_016920855.1). Classification (NCBI taxonomy): domain Eukaryota; kingdom Viridiplantae; phylum Streptophyta; class Magnoliopsida; order Poales; family Bromeliaceae; genus Puya; species Puya raimondii. The sequence goes on from JABWPP010000049.1 coordinate 89,117,137, forward strand.
TGCGCAGTTGGCTGCTGCACCATAATTCATTTGTTCACTATCTTATTTTTTCTGCCATCAATTTCTTTTCTGCACAAAATGGCCATGTTTATTCACGATAATAAAGTCAGTGCCTGTTTTGGTAGGTTATTTGTTTGGATAGAAACCCTTTGTTCGAATATTGTACATTAACTTTCATTTATAATCTTTTCGTTCAGTTTATATTTCACTATTTGATGATGATCCTGACATATCAAGGATGAAGTTTTACAGCACGCTTTTGGATTTCTCTGATGTTTGCACTTGACATGTACTCAAACAGCAAGAACGTGTGCTGTCTTGGAAGTCCAGGGGCTGCATTTTTTTTGTGCATGGTAGCAAAGTAATGGTCGTCGTCAAAGTCTTTGTTTGGTAAATAAAAGTTCTCCTTTACGTTGTTCACAAATTGGCCCACTGATTAGTGTCAAAATATGGTCCATCCTATCATTCCACAGAGGTATTAATTGGTAGCTTACACAAAGATTGGATAATGTAATACGAGGAAACTTAATTTTCCAAGGGACAACCTTTTTGTATGCATGAGTTTGTCGATCCTATAGATTAGGATATGAGAAAGACGCATGTTTGATCGGCATCTGACAAGGAACCAATTTTGTTCAGCCTGGTTTGTTCCGACCTCTTCTCACTTTCGGTGGATAGCATTGGTTCTTTTCTCTGCGGCACTGGTCATAACTTCATCACTTCCTAACTTCAACCTCTAACTTTAAACAATTTTCCATTCCTTCGAGTTCCAACCAAATAAATCAAGGTTGATCTCATATAAACCATCGTTCTTTTTGTTTTTTTAATTTCCAGTTATTTTTTCTGTTTGCCTTTTCGAACGAGAGGCTTAAACGCATGCGCTTGCGTAGATAGAATCATAGAATGGCGGAGGAGGAGAGCAGGGGGGGCCGGCTTCCGCTAATCAACATGGATTTATTTTATATTAAAAGAACTACTGGCGTAATAATGCCAACTAGACATTTTAATACATTTATTTTGTTTCTTAGAAATATTTTAGAAAGGAAATACAAAAGTATTATACATTGATATATTAATCTAAAAATCTAAATATTAGAAATAGAATGAATTTCTACTTTGAATTCAAAATCTAAATTACATTTCAAATTTTGAATTCAATTTATTTGAATTTGAATTTAAAATTAAATTCAAGATTTGTATTCAAAATCCCATTATTTAAACTTAAAGCAAAAGTTAGAGATTTAATTGCTTGCGCATTGAAGGTAGCAAAAATAAAAGAAAGTAGGGAGCTGGGCCATTTTTCAGTCAATCTTGCTGTAGCTCTCTCTTTCCGCCCAACGCTACAACCCTTTTGCTATTTGTGATGTGGGTGAATAGTAGGCCGGGCTGCGGAAATCGAGTTTATCTTACAGGCCCGATATGACTGAGAATATGACTTAACTATGAGTTGGAGGCCGAACAACACCTGATACTGATTGTGAGCCGGGCTGTGCCCGACATCCTGCCAGGATATGATATTTTACAAAAGCCCCTGATCTTTTTATTTACATGGAGTCATGAACCAACCCACCAGGGCCATGGGGCCTTTTAATAAAATATATAACTACATGTGGTAACTCGGAATAAAACTCTCAATCAACAAAAAAGTAAATGAGGGATCCGTGCGATCTCACGGGAAAACAAAAAGAGTGATCTCGGAAACAAAAGAATGAGCTGAGATGAGCAGTTAGGTTTAGTTATCCCATGGGCCATTGACAAGTAAACATTAGACTCATTCTGCGTCGCAACAACGTCACACCGAATTTGTGCAAAGTTTCATCTAACAAAATGGGCCCAGGAAGCAGGCGGCACTCAAATTCAGGACCTTCTACTTTTCGAAAGAAGTAATATAATCAGAGTATTTTAAGTAAGAAGTGGCCTACGCCGACCAAGAGGAACAGTTTCAACGAACCATGTTTTATTAATATGAATTTGATCCGTAGTTCAAAGAGTTATGCATCATATTTTTTAAGGGTTGTGCAAAGTTTTCATTTTGTTCTCATGTTAGGCCCCATGAGTGGAACTTTTTATTTTGATGATATTGTGCAAAGTTTTTATTTGTGACTAATCAAAAAAAAAAATTCCCACGATTTCAGCAAAATCGACCGTTCTCATATAATTTTATCTTCAGAAGCTTGGGTATGTTGGATTGCAAATTAAAAACTGTCCATTTTTAGGATGAAAAACAAAACTCCCCACAAAAACATTTGTCAAAGCCCATTTCATTCTATGCTGAGGACCTTCTTAAGTTGATTTGTGCCACAAAAATTGGTTCGGCCCATTTTCGTGTGGACGGGCGTGATGAGAGTTTAATAATGATTCGACCGGCCTTATTTAGTAGCGGACTTTGCTGAAACTAAAAAATTTCCTGCGATGTAACCAAAAGAGTGTAAGATCAATTAACAAATTAAAACCTAATTAAAGCACATTGCAAAACTGAGATGGAAAAGAAATGTTTCCATCCCTTCTTGAGTAGGAAGTAGAAAGATATATGTTCCTGTGATGGCCCATTAGCCATCGTAAATGTTTCCATCCCTGCTTGACAACGAAATGGAGAAATATATATGTATATATATCTTTGTTATAGCCCATCAGCCAAGTAGAACCACCTACCCATTTCAAATCAACCCTTTAATCATTTTTTTAATTGAACCCTAAAATCCTAAACCCTAAACTTTTTTCTTTATAGAGTAGACCACACGGCTAAACTAGTTTGGGCCGTATTTTGGAAAATCACAAGGGTCTTCATATGTCACTTCATATTTGGGCTTGGGTTCACGGCGTCTCTTTCTATGATTACACAAATGTTTAGGCCAATCGACCTTTGGTAATAAAAAATCGAAGCCCGGTCAACGTAACTTGGGCCTAATTCCGAAGATGGAGTTGGTGTTTGGTATAGTGATGCTGCAGTCACTATACCAAACACCAAGTTTTTAATTGGATTGGGCTTGTAATTGCAACCTACCTATTATACCATAGTAGGACTTTAGTCGACATATTTCACACCTCGTCAAACCGATTTGGGCCAATAGCCTATGAATCTAGTGTTTACAGACCTATGGGCATTGGGTGATTCAACCCATGGGTTGGCATATAGCCTGCAACTTATAGGCCTATGGGCTACGGTCAAGGGAACCCAATCCCCTTTTCTGGGCCGAACTAAGGAAAATCACATGGCTCTTCAGTCTATTTAGTTCATACTTGGACCAAAGATAGGTCAACTTAATTTGGGCCTGATTTCTGTAGACCAAAATAGTATTTTCAGTCATGCAGCAGATCAACCCAATATGTAAATTTGGGTCAGCTTAGGCTCCCAGCCTACGTAAATGCCATTTTATAGGCGTGTAGGAATCACACCCAGTCCACCCAATATGAATCCACCATTTATGGGCCTACGAGCTGGCTTGTACTCACAGCCTAGAGCACGGGCGTTTGGTCAGAAAAATCCAATCCTGGTCAAACTAATTTGTGCTTAATTTTGCAAAATCTTTACGATCACATTGAGAGCTGATAAAATATTGCAGAAGATATACAAAGAATAAATAGTTCTGCATGATTCCCTTCCTAGACCCAATTCTGTCCCTAAAAATAATGAATATTTTGTCTGATGCAAATACTTGCTTTTCCAAATGCATTGCCAAACGAGGGCAAGGAGAAAAAAGAAAAGAATAATCAAGTAATTACACTAAAATAAAACAAACAATTTGAACTTTATGGTTTAGGATTTAGAGTTTAAAGTTTAGAATTTTTAAAGTTTTAGGATATAGAGTTTGTAATAAATACTAAGTTACATCAACCATTATTCATAAGAATAAAATAAATATCTTGATGCGACCTTCAGTTTAAGTGAATATCCTGGAGGTGACTAGCTCTACTCTAATGCATCGTGGTTTGACTTGATTACATGCAGGCCAGTCACATTCCGTATTATAAGTTGTTGTAAAGAGCACAAAGTATGCTTAGCAAGTAAGATCCACTTTTAGCTCATATATATAATAAAGATTCTTGACCTGTAAACACTAAACACTGAAATCAGTATTTTAATATTATTTACTATTTAACAAATTGAAATCAATCCAGATTACACCGAAATCATGTATGATAGTGATCTAACTAACTCGTCTTACACAGTCAGAAGCGTTAGTCCAGAGACTAAATAGGCCTAGAAATGGCCCATCTGTAATCGAGCCCCTTTGTTGTATTGTATAGCTTTGGACAAGAATGGACATGGTGGGCCCCAATAAACTAACTTTTAAGTGTTGCAACACTGTTGTGGCGTTCAACATTTTGGTCTTCGAATTTTATGTTACATATTATGGTCTGTTAATATATGAGACCATAAATAACTTTGAATTGCAGTATAATTATTTTAATAACTTAATAAATATGTATGATAGTTACTTAATTATACATATTATTATCGTTAGTTAGTTAATTATTACAATGCCATTATAAAATCTCATATCTCACGTATAAGTATATAAGTTACTTATATTAAAAATGGCTCAGTTAAAATAATTTACAAAAAAAAAAATTAGGTAAATTTTATCACTAAAGATTTTTGTTCTTGCCGCATCACTAGTTTTTAATAAATACTATTTTCATAATTCCTTTTATTTTTTCTTAAAAGCTCCTGCCAAGCATCTTCTAAGAAATCTGTTAGTATTCTATCAGCATTTTAACTTTAATTAACCCTTCTTCTAAAGATTTAAATCGTTGTAACATTTTATACAATCCCTTCGTCATTTGCTCCCCCATTTTCACCTACACAATTTATTCTTTTAAACTTTATATACAAATGAAATTTATTGAATAAAGCTACATTTAGAGGATAATAAATTAGATTACTACCAGAATATTTTTGAAATTTTTCGAAAGATGCATGCGCAATAAGAACTTCTTAAAATCAAAACTCTATATTCAAGGATGAACATACAACTATATATGAACATTTGGGAGCTTTTTTAAAATATCTCAAGCAATTCGTTATCCACTCACCGGTCAACTCCATCACATAGAATTAGCAAACAGGACCTCGGGGGAAATGTATTAGATCCTTTCTATATCTATTTCTATATTTGTTGATGTGTCGACTTACAAAAATATGAGCAAATCAGTAACTCTTTACAAAAAAATAAAAAGAAAAAGAATTATTGAAAGTGCATGCACGTAGCAATACTCTATATTTATTACATCGAACACGTACTTCCGACTACTTTTTGTATTATCTTCAACAGCTTCATCATTCATTATCATTTTTTCAAAACTTACAACTTATGATAAGTTAAAAGAAAAAGAAAAAAGAAAAGAAAAAAACAATAACAACAAGAATAACAAATAGTTCTAATTGTAAACAGAAATAAACCTTGCTTGGGCAATGATGCGTGATGGTTTGGTGCAGTACTGCGATTGAAGACGACGACGACGGCGATGGCGCGGTTGATCGACGGCGAATTCCGGTCGTAGGTCGACCCGACATTCGCGTCAAGAAGCGGCGGCGTACCTGCAGCCGTAGAAGCAATCTTGAGGACAGTACGCCCTTTAGGCCCTGACGTCCTCGTCAGTCCTAAACACACACAGCCCAAGCTGCTGTACAACCTGGCTCAGCCGAGACTCGCCCAAGCTGCTGTACAACCTGGCTCAGCCGAGACTCATCTCACACTTCCGGCTGGTGAAACGGCTCTGATACCAAATGTAACGACCCAGCCCACTAGCAACAATAACTCGTTGGGCCCAATCAACAACCCAAAATGCTTAAGCCCAGTTATTATTACTAGTGGTCCAAATCCCTTATAAACCCAATGACAATCCCATTCCCATCCGATGTGGGACTATTGGGGTGTCACACGGTAGCAGCCGCGCGGATGCCGTCTCCGGCAGGAGGGACATGAAGAGCAAGGCTAAGATCATGATCACTATCTTGGTAGGAGGGATCGTGGCCATTAATAATTAGTTGCTTGGTGTTTTCACTAAAATGAAAACCTCTCGGTCAACTTGTAATCTTCTCCTCCGAGAGAATGCTGGAGCTTCATTTGATTTATAGACCCCCTTAAGGAAAGAAAAAAAGATTTAAAAAAAAATTGGACACTCGTAACATGAGGTAAATAATATAATCAGATTATTAAAATACTTAAAATAATGAGGTAAACGTGCAGTAATTGTTTGAACTTTTGTCCATATGTAAATATACATGAGCACATAAATCTTTAAAATTCTACATTTACCGTTATAGTTTCATAATTTTGCAATTAACTACCTAGATTCATATTCAATGAATTTAAAACGATTAACATTAGTCAATTAGTCAAAAAATAATAAAGAATATTCATACCGGTGATATTGATGTGTGTTAGAATTTCGTTACTTCACATTAATACTAGAAAAAAAAGCGGGAAAAAATTTAGTTCATCAGATGCAGAAATACCAAAAGAGAAATGAGAAAGAGAGAAAAAAAATAAAGCACATATAGATTTACGTGATTTGGCTATTGGCCTACGTCCACGGACAAGGATACAGTGAAAATTTTCATTATAATCAAAGTTTCATATAAAATATGCTCACTCAGAAACCCTAGTCTCAAAAATACATTCGTACTCTTTGTTATCTGTTGCACCAAATTAATAAAATGAAGGATAATATTTATAATAGTGGCTGAATTTTAATACAACAAAGAATATAAATTCACTTAATTAAATTAAGAATAATCTTAATAAGATTAGACATAATATAAACTTAATTTAATGGGATAATCCAAACAGAATAGGGTTAGGAAATCTTGTAGTTCCAGAATTCAAGATATATCTAACGATCTCCACCTTGGCTTGAATTCTTCGTCTTCTCCACCAAAACCCGAAAAGCTACTAAAATGTTTCTGCACATACAAACCAAGTTTATGGAATACTTAAACTTGGTCACTGAATGAGACTTAATGAGCAAATCCGCAGGGTTCTCTGAAATGTCGATCATCTCGATCTTTCTCTAGTTATGTCCTTTGCAATCTCTATTGCATCAAAACGACAACTTTCCATAGAGCGAAATTGTTGGAGCGATCAACCTTCGCAATCTAAAATTTCGTCAGTATCCAAAATACCCAAATGAACAATCTGGCTCTGATATCAGTTTGTTAGAAATCTACGACTTATACTAATATCAGATTCTCTTTGATACTAGTACTTTATGACAAAAAAGGAAAATATTTAGACCATCGGGCATGAAAATACCAAAAGAGAATGGAGAAAGAGAGAAGAAAATAAAGCACACAAATATTTGCATGGTTCGATCTGTAGTACACTGAATTTCAGTGCACCGTACCGAACTTCTACAAATTGTGGAGTTCCGGTGGAAAAATAGCATGTGAGGCTATGTGTGAGGTTTCGGCCCTGTTTGGGACTTGTGCGAAGTGTTTTCGGCGCAAATGAGGCGTGAAAACGGACTTCGATAAGTTGAAGCTGCAGATGTTGTAAACTCTGCACTGGATTCCGGTATGTTAAAGCTCATACCGGTACTGAAGTGATTAGTACCGGTATGTGATGAGTATACCGGAATGCCATGTTGAAACCGAAAACCCAGTTCTTGGGTTTTGCGGAACTTTCCGGAGTATACCGGTATGTGAAGAGGGATACCGGTATGTGATGGTCGAAACAGTAAATCCAGCTCTCGGGTTCTGCGGAATCTCCGAGGTATACCGGAACCAACACTCGTATACTGGTATGCATATGCACATACCGGTATACAGTGCCCAGTTTTGGCTGGTTGAGGATGTTAAGTATGGAGAGGGGCACTTTGGTCTTTTCACACTCGTGGAGGTGTTTGAAAGGCAGGGAACACCTCCCTTTCTCAGTCATCTTCTTCTCCACTTCTCCTCTCCCTCTCCCTCACTTTCTCTCTCTAGAGATCTCTCCAAACTTGGAGAAAAGGGTGGATTGGAGCTTGGAAAAGGCTTCCAAAGGAGAAAAGAAGCTTCTTGGTGCAAGAAGGAGCTTGGGGATTTCGTGATTAAGGTTAGTACCTCACGTTTTGGGTTCAAACCTTAGATTTAATCCATTGAAATGAGGTTTTTGGGAACCCTTGGCAATCTAAAGCCCAAAATGTGGGAGATTGGCCATGAAATCTAGGGTTTGGCTTGCATGCATGCAAACCCTAGGTAGAATGAGGGTTTTTGCAATGAGAGGTTCTAAAAATATTTGGACATTCGATAATTGCAATTGAGGCATAGGAAATCATGTTGGAACACTTGATTTCACATATTGAGTTGAATTTAGGGTTCGTAACGAGTAACGAACCATTTTCTTGTAGAAGCTTGGGTTGAAGCAAGAACTCAAAGCTTGGACACTTAGGAGCTTGAAGAATACAAGAATTTGGAAGCTCTTGAGGTGGGTTTGTGTTTACCGAAGTGATTAGGTCACTTCCATGTCTAGGGTAAATATCCATTTAAAGATAAAATGGTATGTGTTGTGAACCCTAGAATTTGCATGTTGGCAAAGGTAAAAATCATGATAGGATGAACAATGAGATCCTATTGCATGATGTATATTTCAAGTATAATTCAAATATTAATACTTGTTGCATGGTTGCATGTATGGTTGAACCTAGTGTTATTGAACATAGGTTGGAACATGTGAGATTGAAACCTAGTGTCATTGAACATAGGTTGGACATGAAGTTAAACCTAGTGTTATTGAACATAGGTTGGAACATGTGAGATTGAAACCTAGTGTCATTGAACATAGGTTGGATATGTGATTGGAACCTAGAGTCATGGAACCTAGGTTGAGAATGAGAAAGTAAGCCTAGTGTTATTGAACATAGGCGAGACTTAGTGACTTGAACCTAAGGTCATGAGACTTAGGTTGGCAAGTGAAAAATGTGAACAACGGGATGTGCGACGATTTTGCTATCCCGGGTAGGCGACGATTTCGCTACCATGCCATGAGTTGGCGGTGTTGAGCGGGGTGTGCTACGATTTTGCTATCCCGGGTAGGCGACGATTTCGCTACCATGCCACGAGTTGGCGGTATCGACACGGGATGTGCGACGAGTTTGCTATCCCGGGTAGGCGACGATTTCGCTACCACGCCTTGAGTTGGCGGTGTCGAGAGGGGATGTGCGACGAGGTTGCTATCCCGGATATGCGACGAGTTCGCTATCCATGCCATGTAATGGCGGTGTTGAGACGGGGTAGGCGACGATTTTGCTATCCCGAGTATGCGACGAGTTCGCTACTCGAACTAGGAGGTGACGAGTTCACTCCTTGGATGTTGAAACAATTATGGTGAGACGGCGATCCCGAAACCATAAGTAAATGACAAGTAAATGAACTTAGTCAATGTGAGACATAGGATGAACCTAGGAGAGAATGATAAATTATATTTCATTTGGTTGCATCCTTTATGTTTATTTACAAGCATGTAAATAATTGTTGCATAGTTATATGTGATCTAACTTATGCATATGGTGTTTCTTTGGACCTGGTTGGTCGAGCTTCTCTCTTGGGTGGCCTTACCCACTGGGAACTATGTATATAGTTCTCACCCCACATTTTTCAGGTCCTTCCGCGTGTGAGGCGGCGGAGCGAGGCAAGGGTTTGGCTCTTTAGATAGCGGCCCTTCCATTTTGGTGATACATAGAGTTGTACCCCTATTTTTGGACTATGATAGCAAAGAGGATTTTCATTCTTGTATGAATGTTGTATATTCCATAGTTTTGGAACATAGCGTATGGAATGAAAGTGAAAGAAAAGAAAAATTTGTACATGTATATTGTGCCATGTGATGTAATAGAAGTAGAACTTCTTTATGTTGATGCTTTTCTTGTGCAACTCTTGTACTCCGTTCCTAGTTGGAACATTGTGGATAAGCTTGTGTTGTGACGCCTTGGGCGGGTAGAAAGGACTCTATCCGTTCGGCGGGTCTGGGGCATGCGCCCGTGCGGTTATCCTTTCCACCTAGTTGGTGTTTAAGGGCCGGCGGGGCGTGACAGACTGAGGTGGTATCAGAGCGTAGAAACGGTCTAGGTTGACCTAAGAAACCCTAGGATGGAAATGACCCTAGGAGTGTAGGCTCGTGAGTGACGAGATCGTTGATATGGCGAAAGATAAGTGATTGAGTTATGTCCTTATGCCTCTAGTTGGAAATAGAGGTAGATTCGAGGTGTGTCTTATTCTTCACAAAGAGTGTTCATGTTGGCGGCCGACAACATGAAAACCAAGTGAGGGGAATAAGGAACCTTGTGTGACTTTCGCCTAGATTGGGTTCTCGCTTATTTTCGTAAAATATAGTGTTGCGAATGACTTTGAAGGTCATGAAATGACCAAAGTCGTTGTGTTTTCAGGAGAAAATGGTACGTGGACGGCCTCCTTTGAGGGCTGGGCTCGGGAGAGCGAGCGCGGCTCCCGAACAACTCGGGGAGGGCGAGAACTCGGGTCTTCGTAATGAGTTGACCGAGTTGATGGGCGTGGTTCGGCGACAGGCCGAAGCCATGCAACGACAGGAGGAGCAAATTAAAAAGCTCCAAGACGAGATGGCGCAGCAAGTGGCTGCGGTTCGGGAGGAGAGGTCGGGAGTACCTCCGGCCTCTGCTTCGATACCGGCCGAGGGGGTGGAACCGGCGCCGGCCGTGGCGCCACTTGCACCACCGACTGTGGCCGAGGGATCGGGTGCTCCTATGCCCGACTCCGAGATGGAGGACGCGGAACGAGAGCGCGCACTTGCGGCTCTCATGAGTTTCAAGAAGTTCAACCCGCCTATCTTTAACGGGGAGAACGTGGATCCATGGGATGTAGAGACATGGATTGATGCCATGGAGACACTCTTCGAGGATCTATACACCTTGGAGAGGGACAAAGTGCATCTCGCCGTTCATTGCTTGGAGCGATCGGCGAAGGTGTGGTGGAAGGGAGTCCGACGTGATCGACTCCCTAGCCTTCCGCCACCGACATGGGAGGAATTTCGGGGTATGGTGTTCGCCGCCTACTTCCCCAATAGCGAGAAAAGAAAACTGCAAGAAAGGTTCCGGAAATTGAAACAAGGGAACCGTACCGTGCGCGAGTACAAGAGGGAGTTCTCTTACATTATTAATTGCGTGCCGCACGTTGTCCGCGGAGAATTGGACAAGGTCGACTGTTTCGTGCGTGGACTTCGACCGGAAATCTTTAGGGCGGTGCACGCCCTCAAGCTTCAGACCTTTGCGGAGGTCTTGGACCGTGCTCTTTGGGTGGAGCACGGGAATGCATGTGCGCGCGAGGAGCGCGAGTCTTGGGAGAAGGAAAAAGATAAGAAAAAAGGGAAGAAGCGACCGGCAGGTGGCTCGGGTGGGCAGTCTAGCTCTAAGCGGCCCCCGAAGCACTCGCAGTCGCAGAATCAGTCCCGAGGGTCCCGACGGAATCGACCCTCGACCCAGTGCCCGATTTGTAGCGGCCCCCACCACCCTCAGCAATGTGACTATCGTGAGGGCCGGTGCTACAAGTGCGGACAGCCGGGTCACATGCGGTACAACTGCCCGATGGATGATGGCCGAGCACCGTCGTCGGCATCGGCGTTTGCATCGCCGAGACAGCTCGCGGGCATCCCACCCGCGGCGATGTCGGCAGGCCGTACACAGCCGCCGAGACCAGTGGAGGGCCAGCGGCCAGTGCCTAGTGGACGAGTATTCGCCTCTCAGGTGGAGGAACCTTCTGCCCAGGATGACGTCGTGGCAGGTATTGTGTTAATTAAAGGCATTCGATGTAGAGCTTTGTTTGATACCGGTGCATCGCATTCATTCATTGCTCGATCATTTGCTATTGCACATGGAATAGAAATTATAGATGCCACGCACGCAAGAACGGTGCAAGTACCTGAACACACCTTTTGCGTACATCACGCGTGTGTAGATTGCCCCGTGAGGGTTGGAAACTGGATCATGCCAGCTGATTTGCTGGTATTAAATCGAATGAATGAATATGATTTGATCCTAGGAATGGATTGGCTCTCGAGGTATCATGCTACTATCGATTGTAAGAGCCGGATAGTGAGGTTTAGAGAACCCGGGCACAAGGAGTTTGTGTACCGAGGGTGTAAGAGTTCGCTCTTTGCGTCGATGGTGTCCACGTCGCAAGCAAGGAAGCTTATTGCTAGGGGATGCATTGCCTACTTGGCGACGGTAGTGGATGACCGGAAGGAAGTGTTGGGACTTGAGGACATTCCTATAGTCCAAGAATTCCCGGATGTGTTTCCGACGGAGTTGCCCGAAATGCCACTGGACCGGGAAATAGAATTTGTGATCGATTTGCTCCCGGGTACGGTGCCGATTTCTAAGGCCCCGTATAGGATGGCACCCGCGGAACTGAAGGAATTGAAAGCACAATTGCAAGATTTAATGGACAAGGGTTTCGTAAAGCCAAGTGTGTCGCCTTGGGGAGCCCCTGTTCTATTTGTGCGGAAAAAGGACGGTTCGCTGCGGTTATGTGTAGATTACCGCGGGTTGAATAAAGTGACCGTCAAGAATAAGTACCCGTTACCCCGAATTGATGACTTATTCGATCAATTGCAAGGGTCTCAGGTGTATTCAAAGATTGATTTGCAATCCGGTTATCACCAATTGAAGATCAAACCGGAGGATGTGCATAAGACCGCGTTTAGGACGTGGTATAGACACTACGAATTCACGGTTATGCCTTTTGGGCTTACTAATGCCCCGGCAGCGTTCATGGACCTAATGAACCGTGTGTTCAAACCACTACTAGATCGATTCGTGGTGGTGTTCATTGATGACATTCTTTCTACTCTCGGAGTGAAGAGGAACATAAAGAGCACCTGAGGATTGTGCTTCAAGTTCTTCGAGAGAACGAGTTATTCGCCAAGTTGAAAAAGTGCGAATTTTGGATTCGTGAGGTCGCTTTCTTGGGTCACGTAATTTCCGCGGAAGGAGTATCGGTGGACCCTACGAAAGTTGTGAGACCCCAGATTAGTCCTATATATGAGATATAATAGGGCTAAACTCTCAACCCGGCTTAAGCATTTTCGGCGGTGGCTAGGCCGAAGAGGTTGAGAGAGTTAAGCGTGCTAGGACGGGAGTAGTCCTAGGATGGGTGACCCCCTGGGAAGTTGGGGCGTCACAGTTGGTATCAGAGCTAATTACCAGCCGGAAGTGTGAGATGGGTCTCGGCTGAGCCGGGTCTGAATGACAGGCTAGCGAGACGTCTCACATCGCCTGGTACTTGTGAGTCTGAGCCCGACGAGGACGTCAGGGCTTAAAGGGGGGGAGACTGTGACGCCCCAACTTCCCAGGGGGTCACCCATCCTAGGACTACTCCCGTCCTAGCACGCTTAACTCTCTCAACCTCTTCGGCCTAGCCACCGCCGAAAATGCTAAAATAATCGGCAAAACGCGCGTTTCTAGGGGTGCGACTTGCCCGCTGTTTTCGCGAGCGACTCGGCTTCGTCGTGTAGCCTTGTTGGCTGTTCCTCATCGCTGTCCCGAAGTTTCGAGGACAGCAGCGGTCGAGATCGAGCGAAGCGAGCGACGAAGGGTTCCGGTGCCATTTCGGCATTTTTCGGGAACCCGGGAAGCCTTTTCGGGTGCGTTTGATGTTCGTGGCACCCCGAGCTAGTGCTCGCTGTCCCGTCACTTGGTTTAGTGTGTTCGGGGACAGCGAGGGACCTTGTTGGCTGTTTGGTACCCCTCTGGGGCTTTGTGAGGTTTCGGGATCGTCCCGGTGGGTTTCCCGGGCGATCCGTCGGTTTCGGGATGTGTGCGCTTTGTGTTCATTGTGAGACCCCAGATTAGTCCTATATATGAGATATAATAGGGCTAAACTCTCAACCCGGCTTAAGCATTTTCGGCGGTGGCTAGGCCGAAGAGGTTGAGAGAGTTAAGCGTGCTAGGACGGGAGTAGTCCTAGGATGGGTGACCCCCTGGGAAGTTGGGGCGTCACAGTTGGTATCAGAGCCAATTACCAGCCGGAAGTGTGAGATGGGTCTCGGCTGAGCCGGGTCTGAATGACAGGCTAGCGAGACGTCTCACATCGCCTGGTACTTGTGAGTCTGAGCCCGACGAGGACGTCAGGGCTTAAAGGGGGGGAGATTGTGAGACCCCAGATTAGTCCTATATATGAGATATAATAGGGCTAAACTCTCAACCCGGCTTAAGCATTTTCGGCGGTGGCTAGGCCGAAGAGGTTGAGAGAGTTAAGCGTGCTAGGACGGGAGTAGTCCTAGGATGGGTGACCCCCTGGGAAGTTGGGGCGTCACAAAAGTTGAGGCAATCAAGGATTGGCCTCGCCCGACCAATGTCACGGAAATACGAAGCTTTTTGGGTCTTGCGGGGTACTATCGGCGGTTCGTGGAGGGATTTTCAAAAATCTCCGGTCCACTAACGCGTCTTACCCGCAAGGGAGCCAAATATGTTTGGAGCGAGGAATGCGACCAAAGCTTTAAGGAGCTAAAGGAAAGGTTGACCTCGGCTCCGGTTCTCGCCTTGCCGATTGCGGGGGAGGGCTTTGTGGTGTATAGTGATGCATCACGACGTGGTCTTGGGTGTGTGCTTATGCAACGAGGACAGGTAATAGCATATGCCTCTCGACAGCTGAAGAACTATGAGCAGAATTACCCCACCCACGACTTAGAACTCGCGGCGGTGGTCTTCGCACTTAAGTTGTGGAGACACTACTTGTACGGGGAGCATTGTGAGGTTTACACGGATCACAAAAGCTTAAAGTATTTATTCACTCAGAAAGAGTTGAACTTGAGGCAACGGAGGTGGATGAGGTTGATAAAAGATTACGACTTGACCATCTTGTACCACCCCGGTAGAGCCAATGTGGTGGCCGATGCGCTCAGTAGAAAATCCGTGAAGAACTTCGCAATTGAGATGACGGGACAAATGCCGTTGCTCAAAGAAATGGGCCGATTTGACTTGGAGATCGTGGCCCCGGGCATCCCCGCTAGACTTATGAGTCTCGAGGTGTGGCCGACCTTGTTGGAGCAAACAAAAGAAAAGCAATCCGGTGATCCGGAACTCCAAAAGGTGCGGGGTGCTATCGAGAGCGGGCGCGCCGGTGATTTTCATGTAGACTCGAAGGGCGCAATTCGATTCCGAAATCGATTGTGCGTGCCAAAAGTCGAGGATATTCGTGGGGAGATCTTGAAAGAAGCTCACACTTCTCCCTATGCGATTCACCCGGGCGGCACCAAAATGTACAAGGATCTCAAATTACATTATTGGTGGCCGGGGATGAAACTTGATGTTGGACGCTTTGTGGCACGATGCTTAATATGCCAACAAGTGAAGGCCGAGCGTCGCTTTCCGGCAGAAAAATTGCAAGGATTGCCCATTCCGGTTTGGAAGTGGGAAAATATCGCGATGGATTTTGTTGTGGGCTTACCTCGATCATTAGGTGGCCACGACGCGATTTGGGTGGTGGTGGATCGTTTGTCAAAGTCCGCACACTTTTTGCCAATCCACACCACGTGGTCGGGAGACAAGTTAGCGCAAGTCTACCTGGACGAGATTGTGCGGTTGCACGGGGTCCCCCCGACCTCGATAGTTTCAGATCGAGATCCCCGTTTTACATCGCATTTTTGGAAAAGCTTGCAAGAAGCTTTGGGCACACGGCTCGATTTCAGTTCAGCATTTCATCCTCAAACTGACGGTCAATCGGAAAGGACAATTCAGATTTTGGAGGATATGCTACGAGCGTGTGTGTTGGACTTCAAGGGTGCATGGCCTACTCATTTGCCGATGGCTGAATTTGCTTACAATAATAGCTATCAATCTAGCATCGGTATGGCACCGTTTGAAGCCTTGTATGGAAGGAAATGCCGCTCTCCTATTCATTGGAGCGAAGTCGGCGAGAGAAAGGTCTTAGGACCGGACGTGTTGCGTGAAGCGGAGGAAAAGGTCCGTTTGGCACGCGAACGCTTGTCGACGGCGCAATCCAGACAAAAGAGTTATGCGGATCGACGTCGACGAGATTTAGAATTCGCGGTAGGAGACCGCGTCTTCTTGAAAGTATCACCCATGAGAGGGGTGAAGCGATACGGTGTTCGGGGTAAGTTGAGTCCCCGTTACATTGGACCTTATGAGGTTTTGGAGCGTGTGGGATCCGTGGCATATCGGCTAGCTTTGCCGCCAAAACTTGCGGGGATACACAATGTGTTCCATGTATCGACGCTCCGCAAGTTCGTGTATGATCCGGCGCACGTCCTCGAGTATGTGCCTATGGAGCTTCATGAGGATATGACTTATGAGGAGTATCCCTTGTGTATCATGGATCGCGAGGTGAAAAGCTTGAGGAACCGTAAAATTCCTTATGTAAAGGTACAATGGACGAATCACGGTGAGCGCGAAGCTACGTGGGAATTGGAAAGCTCAATGAGTGAGCGGTTTCCTTACCTCTTCGCTGAGTCCAGCTGAGGTATGATTTAGTTTCGCGGCCGAAACTCTCTTTAAGGGGGGAGGAATGTAGTACACTGAATTTCAGTGCACCGTACCGAACTTCTACAAATTGTGGAGTTCCGGTGAAAAAATAGCATGTGAGGCTATGTGTGAGACTTCGGCCCTGTTTGGGACTTGTGCGAAGTGTTTTCGGCGCAAATGAGGCGTGAAAACGGACTTCGATAAGTTGAAGCTGCAGATGTTGTAAACTCTGCACTTGATTCCGGTATGTTAAAGCTCATACCGGTACTGAAGTGATTAGTACCGGTATGTGATGAGTATACCGGAATGCCATGTTGAAACCGAAAACCCAGCTCTCGGGTTTTGCGAAACTTTCCGGAGTATACCGGTATGTGAAGAGGGATACCGGTATGTGATGGTCGAAACAGTAAATCCAGCTCTCGGGTTCTGCGGAATCTCCGAGGTATACCGGAACCAACACTCGTATACCGGTATGCATATGCACATACCGGTATACAGTGCCCAGTTTGGGCTGATTGAGAGTGTTAAGTGTGAGGAGGGCAATTTGGTCTTTTCACACTCAAAGGAGGGTTTGAAAGGCAGGGAACACCCCCCTTTCTCAGTCACCTTCTTCTCCATTTCTCCTCTTCATCTCCTCTCACTTTCTCTCTCTAGAGATTTCTCCAAAACTTGGAGAAAAGGGTGGATTGATCTTGGAAAAAAGCTTCCAAAGGAGAAAAGAAGCTTCTTGGTGCAAGAAGGAGCTTGGAGATTTCATGATTAATGTTAGTACCTCACGTTTTGGGTTCAAACCTTGGATTTAATCCTTTGTTATGAGGTTTTTGGGAACCCTTGGCAATCTAAACCACAAATGGTGGGAGATTGGCCATGAAATCTAGGGTTTGGCTTGCATGCATGCAAACCCTAGGTAGAATGAGGGTTTTTGCAATGAGAGGTTCTAAAAATATTTGGACATTCGATAATTGCAATTGAGGCATAGGAAATCATGTTGGAACACTTGATTTCACATATTGAGTTGAATTTAGGGTTCGTAACGAGTAACGAATCGTTTTCTTGTAGAAGCTTGGGTTGAAGCAAGAACTCAAAGCTTGGACACTTAGGAGCTTGAAGAATACAAGAATTTGGAAGCTCTTGAGGTGGGTTTGTGTTTACCGAAGTGATTAGGTCACTTCCATGTCTAGGGTAAATATCCATTTAAAGATAAAATGGTATGTGTTGTGAACCCTAGAATTTGCATGTTGGCAAAGGTAAAAATCATGATAGGATGAACAATGAGATCCTATTGCATGATGTATATTTCAAGTATAATTCAAATATTAATACTTGTTGCATGGTTGCATGTATGGTTGAACCTAGTGTTATTGAACATAGGTTGGAACATGTGAGATTGAAACCTAGTGTCATTGAACATAGGTTGGACATGAAGTTAAACCTAGTGTTATTGAACATAGGTTGGAACATGTGAGATTGAAACCTAGTGTCATTGAACATAGGTTGGACATGTGATTGGAACCTAGAGTCATGGAACCTAGGTTGAGAATGAGAAAGTAAGCCTAGTGTTATTGAACATAGGCGAGACTTAGTGACTTGAACCTAAGGTCATGAGACTTAGGTTGGCAAGTGAAAAATGTGAACAACGGGATGTGCGACGATTTTGCTATCCCGGGTAGGCGACGATTTCGCTACCATGCCATGAGTTGGCGGTGTTGAGCGGGGTGTGCGACGATTTTGCTATCCCGGGTAGGCGACAATTTCGCTACCATGCCACGAGTTGGCGGTATCGACACGGGATGTGCGACGAGTTTGCTATCCCGGGTAGGTGACGATTTCGCTACCACGCCTTGAGTTGGCGGTGTCGAGAGGGGATGTGCGACGAGGTTGCTATCCCGGATATGCGACGAGTTCGCTATCCATGCCATGTAATGGCGGTGTTGAGACGGGGTAGGCGACGATTTTGCTATCCCGAGTATGCGACGAGTTCGCTACTCGAACTAGGAGGTGACGAGTTCACTCCTTGGATGTTGGAACAATTATGGTGAGACGGCGATCCCGAAACCATAAGTAAATGACAAGTAAATGAACTTAGTCAATGTGAGACATAGGATGAACCTAGGAGAGAATGATAAATTATATTTCATTTGGTTGCATCCTTTATGTTTATTTACAAGCATGTAAATAATTGTTGCATAATTATATGTGATCTAACTTATGCATATGGTGTTTCTTTGGACCTGGTGGGTCGAGCTTCTCTCTTGGGTGGCCTTACCCACTGGGAACTATGTATATAGTTATCACCCCGCATTTTTCAGGTCCTTCCGCGTGTGAGGCGGCGGAGCGAGGCAAGGGTTTGGCTCTTTAGATAGCGGCCCTTCCATTTTGGTGATACATAGAGTTGTACCCCTATTTTTGGACTATGATAGCATAGGGGATTTTCATTCTTGTATGAATGTTGTATATTCCATAGTTTTGGAACATAGCGTATGGAATGAAAGTGAAAGAAAAGAAAAATTTGTAAATGTATATTGTGCCATGTGATGTAATAGAAGTAGAACTTCTTTATGTTGATGCTTTCCTTGTGCAACTCTTGTACTCCGTTCCTAGTTGGAATATTGTGGATAAGCTTGTGTTGTGACGCCTTGGGCGGGTAGAAAGGACTCTATCCGTTCGGCGGGTCTGGGGCATGCGCCCGTGCGGTTATCCTTTCCACCTAGTTGGTGTTTAAGGGCCGGCGGGGCGTGACACGATCACTGGCTTATGTCCACGGGCGAAAACGTAGTGGAGAATTTTATTATAATAATCAAAGTGATATACAAAATATGACTCTAAAAAAACCCCAGTCCTAAAAATACACATGTTCTCTTTCTTATCCGCTGCACCAAATCAATAGAATAAAGGGTATATTTATAATAATGATTAAATTCTAACACAATTAGGAACTAAAATTAAGAATAATCTCAATAATATTAGACATAATATATACTTAATTTAATGATATAAAATAGAATAGAGTTAGAAAATCTTGCGGTTCTAGAATTCTAGACATATCTAATAATCTCCACCTTGACTTAAATTCTTTGACTTCTCCACCAAAACCCCAAAAGCTACTTAAGTGTTGTTGCACATATAAACCAAGCTTACAGAATACTTGAACCTTGGTCAGCGAATTAGATTTAATGAGCGAATGCACAGGATTCTCCGAAATGTCGATCTTCTCTTTCTCCAGTTATGCCTTTTGCAACCTCTATTGCATCAGAACGATAACTTGCCGTAAAGCGAAACTGCTGGAGCGATCAAACTTCTCGATCTCAGATTTTGTCAGTATTTTAAACACCTCCCCAGCTTCGATATCAGTTTATTATAGTTGCACTTTGAAACTTAAGTTGCAATGTTTGAGAAGTTATAACTTAGTTTCGAATAGTTTTTAATGGTATAACTTAATTCTCAAACATCTCATTTTAGTCTGAAATTTAGTCTTAGCCTCAAATAGTGCAACTTAGTCTCAACAGTGGAACTTCGTCTCAAGCAGTGTAACTTCTTCTTTTTCTTCTTTACTTCTTGGCCTTTTCTATAGTAGTTACTACACATAATGACTTTACAGGAGATGAAAAATATATATATTTTTTATTTTTTTGTTTTATTTTTTTTCTTTTTTTCTTCCATCCTCTACATCCATTTCTGCTAATGCACCCTTTCTCGCATCCTATGCCACAGTAGCTGTCTCTGTCCTGATGCGTTCTCCCTCTCTGTCATTCTCAAATCCTGCATCGTCCTCGCCATCTTCGTTGTTGTTGTTGAAGGCCACACCATCTGCATGATCTATACCATATCTGAGCCCGCATCACCGCCGGCGGCTCTGGCGGAAGTGTAGGCGGTGTAGGAAAGAGGAGCATGATGTCGACGTGGGGGCGACAGAGGAGGATGATGAGAAAGAGAGAGAAGAAAGAGAGAAAGGGACGACAAGAAGGGGGAAGACGAAGAGGGAGGATTTAAATTTCAGATCGAAAGAATAATCTTGCTTTTGATGGTAAAAGAAAATTCTATTGAAATTTCATCTAACATAGATTGTTTTATACCGTTGAACTTGTTGACCTAGTGGCCCTAATCAACCATTAGATTTTGATGATAACAAATAATTGTGATTATGGGACTAACTTCTTATCTTGAACTTTTTTTTAAAGGACTGAAGACATGCAAAATTTTAGCGCTAAGCTTCACCTATGAAGCTATCCTTGCTTCTTGCGTAAAAAAGACAAACTCCTTCTCTCTCACTTTAGCATGATTAAAATACACTTTAGTTTAAAGTTGAGAGTTATTGAGCTAAAAATTGAACTATTCTTTTTGCCAACTAATAGCATATTTGGACCGAACTTTTTCTTAATCAAAGTTGTGCTAAAGTCAACATTGTCCAAAACACTATTTATAAAGAATTATGACACTTTAAATTATTCAAAATTTGCTCAAAATCAAGTTTTTGGAGAACATAAATTTTGATCTCAAGTTCTGGGGGCCTGAAATATGGATCCAAATCATTTTCTGGATCCTGCTGAAAGCTTACTCGAGCTGTTCAAGAGCATCCTGAATGCGCATTCGGACGCCCAAAAAACAAGTTCTGGGCGCCCAAAAGTTCTAGTCAACAATTGCGGCGCGTGTGCTGAATGTGTCAGAAATTTCGGCGCAGGAGAAGTGGGCGGCCGAAAACTATTTCTGGGCACCTGAAAGTCAAAGTCCAGAATTTCAGCGCATGTGGACAGACCGTGTTAGAAAAATTTTGGCGCGCGTGCACAGGAATAGTGGGTATCTGCAATTGACTTTTGGGCAACCGAATATCCAAATTCCAGTTTTGCGGCACACGTGCACTGGCTCTGTCAAAGGTTGCGGCGCGCGCATGTGCAAGGACTTCTGGGCACCCGAACCCCTAAAGTGGGCGCCCGAAAGTGGAACCTCCAGCACAGATCCAAGCCTATAAATAGATGATTTTGGTTGGTTATGAGGTATCCAACCGAGCTCTTGAGCCTGTAAAAACTTAGTGTTCTATACTCTTAGCTCTCTACTCTCTCTCTAAACTTCTATAGTGAGATACAATCTTGTAAAAGAGAGAAAATAATAGTATGAAAAAGTGTAATCTTCTTGAGAGAAGTTGTTGGTGTGAAGGCTTGGTGCTTGCCCGCAAAAGCATCATCTAGTGGAGATCCAATGTTCTCTTGTGTTGAGAAATTGGCGGGGACATAGGCATAATGCCGAATCTCGAAACAAATCGATTGTGTGCTTCTTGAGTTTGCATTTCTCTAACTCTTTTATCCTTCTTGTTTTATTTGATTCGGATATTTTCTTTTCCTGATTTTTGGCATTTTTATTTTAGAAACCTAATTCACCCCCCCTCTTAGGTTGCCATTTCGATCCTCAGAACCTACAAACATACAACATCATCCATTAAACTTGTCATTTTTGAGATCTTTTGAGCATTTAACAAATGATATTGAAAAATTATTAATTTAATTTCTAAATAGTTAAATAGTGTAGATCGTGTCTAGCAGGCCCGATCGTCAAATTGGATGTCTTATAATCAAAATAAATTGAAAGCGCGAAGACCTCCATTTTTTCAAAAGTACACAAGCTGGACTCTACATATATATTTATAATTATGACATATGCATCAATTAGATTTCCTTATTTCGTCCTTTCATCGAATGACTTGAGTATAATATCACATCGATGAGATTATTGAATATGCCAAAAATTTCACTCTATATCTAAAAACCACTCATGGAAACTTATATATATATATATGTATACAATATGCGACTGCATAAACGAAATACGCAGCGCAAAGGATAAAATGCGGAACACTGTATAATATTAGCCACCTAGTAACTAGATATGCAATACAGTTTACTCACTAAACCACATATGCAGGATACAGCTGCATGCGCGTGTGCATTTTTGAATTTTCCTATAAAAAATAATACCACTAACAAACCACGACTAAGAGATTTTCAAGTTATTTTGGCATGTTGAGCTTCCCACGTTCTAACCAAGCCAGCTGAATGTGTTGGAAAACAATTTACTTATCAATTTAAAAAAACAGCTAACACACTATAACATATACATATTCAAATTACTTTGGACCTTGTATTTAGCATTACTAGAAAATCATTATCCTAAACATGCCACGACTCCACACCAATTCATTTAATTAAGTAAAAAGCTTAGGCCTGGAATTTTTAAATACAATTTTGTGTATTAAAAAATATACCGAGTAAATAATGGATTGCTTGTAATCTTTCAAGGTCATTACTTGACAATAAAGAATAAAAAATAGAAAGTAACTCTATCATTTAGCGAAATCCATTGTAAACCAACCAACTATAACCCAAATAAATAAATATTTTTTCCAACACATCAAATAAAATAGAATTAGTGCATAAAGAAGTGAAAAAACTGATAGATCTTTATCGGTATGTAAAATAACAATAAATTAAATGCATACCAAAATTCAGGATCACAAATAAAAATAATAACTCACAGAACGCCATAGAGAAGAAATTCCTGATCAACTATGGAAGCGAGAAGTCCGGTACCGATATGAACGTCACCAACCGAACTTGGGTAATTTGGTTTCTCCTCCTTTCTCAGGCACTCTCCCGTATAGTGTAGAACTTATGGTAATTCTTTACCAGAATGCACATGAGAAGGTGGCAGGACCAATACCTCCTCTTTATATAGAGTTCAGATCGACTTTCCATCAAAGTTTGATTATGATTCTATTTAAATTTAAAACGATGGGAAATTGATAAGATATACCATATCAAGCAGTTCTATAATAAATCCAAATTTGAATATGATTAATTGAGCCACATTTATGGAAATCCTAACAATCTCCTACTTGGCTCATATTAATCATACTTCATAAACGGATTTTCTATATTTCAAATTTTATTGCGCATTATTGAAAACTTTATGGTCGAATAACTTAGAACTTACTTGATCCTTATCTCAAACTAAAAGAATACAATGATAGGAACTATGGCGGTCCACATCTTCATATTGAAATTTTTCTTCCATAATTACCATATCATTTTTATCTCTTAGCCGAGTACTTTATATGGCACAACTTTATGACTGAACTTAAAACTATATGTCCATTCGTTATAGACAAAACTTTATGCCTATTAAATGGTTCAACACAGCTGCATTAAACTTTAACTTTATTGAAAAAAGATAAATGTTACAACTTTATATATTAAAAGAATTAATCAAACCCATACTTCTAACATGATCTGTATATGACCCAGGTGCTAGCCCCTTGGTCATTGGGTCTGCAATCATACACTTGGTACTGATGTATTCAATCTTAACGTAACATTCCTCTATCTTCTCTCTCATAACAAAATATTTGATGTCCAAGTGTTTACAACCCGTCGTAATCTTGTTGTTATTGGCAAAGAAAACTGCAGCTGAACTATCACAGAAAATTCTTATTGGACGAGCAATGAAGTCCATAATCTTTAAATCTGTGATAAAGTTTCTAAGCCAAATAGCCTGTGATGTGGTCTCGTAACATGCAATATACTCAGCAGCCATAGACGAAGGAGCAGTAACACTTTGTTTCTACTCTTCTATGATATCGCTCCACCAGCAAGCAGAAAAATATACCCAGTCGTAGACTTTCTGGTATCTGGGCATCCAACAAAATCAGAATCCGAGTACCCGATCAGCTTCAAGTGATTTGATCTCCAGTATATCAGCATATGATCCAAAGTTCCCTTCAAATACCTCATAACCTTCTTAGCAGCCTTCCAATGCTCCATACATGGATTACTTTGATACCTGCCAAGCAATCCAACAGCAAAAGCAATATCCGGACGTGTGCACGTCTGTGCATACATAAGACTACCAACTACAGAGGCATAAGGTATGTTTTTCATCTGTTCAATTTCTAATTAGTTCTTGGGACACTGAAAAACATTAAACTTATCCCCTTTCTAGACAGGAGCAACACTGGGCTTACAATTATGCATTTCAAAAATTTTCAAAACTTTCGTTATGTAGGCCTTTTGAGATAGGCCGAGTAAACCTTTATGTCTATCCCTTTTAATTTCAATACCAAGAACATATGAGGCCTCACCTAAATCTTTCATTTCAAAATTTTGAAAAATAAATTTTTTAGTGTTATGCAATAGCCCAAGATCATTACTGGCAAGCAAAATATCATCAACATAAAGGACTAAGAAAATTATTTTACTCCCACTGACTTTCAGATAAATATATTGATCAACAATATTTTCCTTAAAACCAAAGGTCAAAATAGTTTGTTTAAACTTTAAATACCATTGTCGGGATGCTTGTCTTAGTCCATATATTGATTTCTTTAATTTGCATACCAAGTGCTCCTTTCCCTTTTGCTAGAATCCTTCAGGCTGATTCATATATACCTCTTCATAGAGATCCCCATTTAAAAGGTAGTTTTAACATCCATCTGGTGTAGCTCGAGATCGAAATGAGCAACCATAGCCATAATAATACGAAAAGATTCCTTTCTAGATACTAGAGAGAAAGATTCTTTATAGTCAATGCATTCTTTCTAAGTAAATCCTTTTGCCACAAGACAGGCCTTGTATCTATCTATGTTACCTTTGGAGTCCCATTTGGTTTTATAAACCCATTTGCATCCTACGGGTTTAACTCCAATAGGTAACTCAACAAGATCTCATACCTTATTGTGGTTCATGGATTCAATCTCATCCTTCATGGCATTGTACCATTCCGTAGAATTACTACTATCTATGGCGTCGAAAAAATAAAGAGGATCATCTAAATTCTGGCCATTCTCATAAAGATAGACAATATAATCTCTAGATACAGCCGGTCTTCTCTGTCTTGAGGATCGTCTTAAATTTATCTGATCATTCACCTGTACATCTTGATGCGGATTATCCACTTGTACATCTTGATGTGAATTATCAATGATAGGTTCACAATCACTTTGTGGTTTCAAAATAACTTGTTGTTCCACTGGAACCGAGACCATCAAATCGTGAGGGACAATAGTGATCTATCCTGTACAGAATCTGAATGATCTTGAATTTTCTCAAATTCAATGAATCGAGGTTCAGAGCTCCCACTAATTGTACCATCCTTAATAAATCGTGTTGTTTTAGTTTCTATAACCTTATAGGAAGCGATGGACAGTAAAACTTATACCTTTGGATCTTTCTGAATAACCAATAAAATATCCTGATATGATTCGAGGGTCCAATTTCTTTATTTGTGGGTCATACAATTTGGCCTCAGTTTGACAATCCCATATATGAAAATAGCTTAAACTGGGTTTCCTACTTGTCCAAAGCTCAAAAGGAGTCTTCGTGACAGCCTTAGTAGGGACCCGATTAAGAATATATAGGACAGTTTTGAGTGCCTCACCCCACAATGATATCGGAAGGGTAGAGTTACTGATCATGCTCCTGACATATCAATTAATGTGCGGTTTCTTCTTTCAGCGACACCATTCTGATCAGGTGTCCCTGGCATGGTGTACTGTGGAACAATTCCGCACTGCTCCGGAAACTTAGTAAAAGGCCCAGGGACTTGGCCCTTATCTACTTGTCTACCAAAATATTCACCACCCCTATCTGATCTGACTACTTTTATCCTTTTCTCGAGTTGATTCTCTACTTTAGCCTTATAAACTTTAAAAGTATCTAATGCTTCAGATTTTTCTTTAAGTAAGTAGAGATAGCCATATCGAGAGTAGTCATCATTAAATGTGATAATATACTTATGGCCAGTAATTGCGGGAGGAAGAGGTCCACATATATTGGTATGAATCAGTTCTAATGTTCTATCACATCTTTTAGCACCTTTAGAGGAGGTTTTGGTATGCTTTCCCTTTATGCAGTCCACACACGTTCCAAAGTCAGAGAAGTCGAGATCATCTAAAATGCTTTCTCTAATTACCCTTTGGATTCTCTGTTTCGATATGTGTCCTAACCTCCTATGCCGTAACATGGATGACCTTTCATTATTAATGCCACGTTTTGATCCCACAATTTCGTGCATGGTACGAAGGATTTCACTATATAAATGATCTAATGATACTTTATATAGATTATTTTTCAAAACATCAGAACAAACTCTCTCAGATTTGTAGGACAATGAAAAAAACTTTTTTATCAAAATTGAAGCTATATCCCAATCCAACAAGTTTCGAAATTGAAATTAAATTATTACAAAAATTTGGGACATAAAATGTATCAATTAAATCCAAAATATGACCAGTAGAAAAAACTAATCTAAATATTCCTATAAATTCTATTTTAGTTGGATTTCCTTCAGCAGTGTAGATAGTGGCTTCATCTTTCCTGAGTTTTCTGCGATTTTGAAATCCATGCACGGAATTCGCCACGTGGCAAGTGGCACCAGAGTCAATCCACCAAGTATTAAATAGAACATTAACCAAATACAACTCATGCATCAAAACCAGAAACTTACTTTTTTTCTGGAGCCATTCTGATACTTTTGGCAGTCCTTCTTCATATGACCCTTTTCTTACAAAAGAAGTACTTGGGAGTCCAATTACTTGATTGGCCTTGTGAACCATATGGGACTTTCTTGTTCTTCCTTTTTTGGAGCGATTCTTGCACTTATTATTTTTAGAGCGCTTTATTTGTCTCTTTTGAGAAACAAAGTTAACTGTATTTTATTTCTCTTGCATTAATCTGCCTTCCACTTGCACACACATGGTCAGCAATTCATTAATTGACCATTTATCTTTATGTGTGTTATAAGATATCTGAAATTGTCCGTATTCAGATGGCAAGGAGTTTAAATTAAAGTGCACCAAGAATGAATCAGAGATGGCTACTTCAAATGTAGTGAGTTGTGCTGTAATATCTCGCATTTTCATAATATGCTCGCGAATCGAGCCATTTCCGGAGTACTTCATGGAAGACAATTTATTCATTAGGGTGCTCGCCAAAACTTTACTGGAGCTTACAAACTGTTGCTCCACAACATTCAAGAAATCGCGGGCTGTCTCACACTCTGCAATTGAATTCTGAATGTTTTTACCGACATGCGCTTTCATCAGCAATAAACTAAGTCGATTAGACCGCTTCCACTTTTTTGAAAATACTGTTTGGGCTGGCGTACTTTTATCTGTAAGAGGAGCATGTTTATCCTCTCTTAAAGCCAAATCCAGATCCATACACCCTAATGTAAGCATGATTTGTTCTTTTCACTCCGAGTAATTAGAACCATTAAGCATAGGAACAGAATCTCCAATAGGAACAAAGGATGGAGTCATAACTGAAAAATATAATGCATGTTTTATCAATAAATACCACATCCAAAATTTTCACACCAAAAATTAGAAAAATACACCTTATATGACATCACAACACCTCTTTTGGGAGCAGAATTATAAGCATAAGTATTTCTCTTTCTTTATGCATATACTTTATATGATATCGTAACCCCTCCTTTGGGAGCAAAGTTACGAGCACAAATATGCAACCTCTTTATCAGAGATTAATTTAAACTTTCTGCAGTCGTGATAACTTCAAGTTTTCTATATGAAGAAATTGTCAGCTTTGGCAAGAAAAATTTCTCCAAACGAGTTACAAGAAAATTACCATCAATACCTTCATTTCTAGACCCCTTTTGGGAGCAGACTAAACATAATATTAGGGTGTAATTTCTTCACCCACTTCTTTAAAGCAATTAGTTTACCTTTTCTTCTGATCGAGGTTGCTTTGGTTTGCACTCGAATAGTTGAAGCAATAAATTAATTTGACTAAGTGCTGCAGGATTAACATGAAAATTATCCGGAAGCACTATCATTATTTCTTTTAATTAGGGCCGCTTTGTCTTGCACCTAACCAATCGAAATAATAAATTAATTTAACTTTGCGCCAAGTCTTAAATAATTTAAAACAAATATGATTATTTAATTTTCATATTATGTCCGATCAAAATAAGAATATAGATGCAATAATTTAAAACATAATATTGCAACCAAATTTAAACTTTATATATTCAAATTTGATCACAAATTTATGATAAATTACTATTGTATGCAAGATTAAATTTCTTATGTGAACGAATTCTTTATGTTCCAGACGCTTTAATAAACATAAAAGCTCCAACGAATCGAATTTGGATGAATAAAGAAGTTTAAGTTGGTAATATGCTTAAAACCGGACACCTATTAAGTATCAAAAGGAACCCAATAATAAATTAATAATAGGTTCAATCGTAATAGGATCTTCTTACGTCCGTATCTTAATTAAGCAACCCATCACCCAAAATAAACTAAACAATAATAGATGTACCAAGTACCAACCTATAAAAGATAGGTAGCAACTGTTGGCTTAAATGGGCCAGCATCCTGCCTTGTGGCGGGAGGCCATGTTGGGCCGAGTCATCTTCGAAATGACGTGAGGCTGGGTGGACCGAGTCATGTTCGAAGTGGCGTGAGGCTGGTGGGGCCGAGTCACAATCAAGATCCGTGGGCGCTGTATCTGTACACTTTAAGTGAATTGGTTGTGTATTTCTAACAGCTCGAGCTTTTGGAATTAAAGGTTAGTGCTAACGATCCGACAAGTGGTATCAGAGCCAGAGGTCACGGGTTCGATTCCCGCATGCTGCAAATGTGGACAGGTGCTGGAGGGGGGATTGTTGGCTTAAATGGGCCAGCATCCTGCCCTGTGGCGGGAGGCCATGTTGGGCCGAGTCATGTTCGAAATGGCGTGAGGCTAGGTGGGCCGAGTCATGTTCGAAGTGGCGTGAGGCTGGTGGGGCCGAGTCACAATCGAGACCCGTGGGCGCTGTATCTTTACGTTTTAAGTAAATTGGTTGCGTATTTCTAATAGCTCGAGCCTTTGGGATTAATGGTTAGCGCCAACGATCCGACAGCAACAATTACCTTCTTTAATTAGTTGGCTTTCATCTAAACAAGCATAGCACCCAAATGTAGACAAGTCATGATGCCGCAGTGTCGTACGGCCGCGGCTAAACGAAAGCATGAGTCATACGGCATCAATCAAAAACTTGGAAAACTAAGAAACAACGAAAACCAATTTGAAAAAAAAACGATCGATAATTCAGAAATTGTAAAACAAGCCGCAACTTATCTATGAAGCATATGGCACGTCAAAACAGCAAAGTGGTCTTGACCGAATCATATGGCATGGCATAAGGAAAAACTCCAAAATATATATAAATAAATAGATTTGAAGATCAAAAACTGTATATATATGTATAATCCAAAATTCATCATAATTCGATCCAACTACTTAATGCATACAAATTTTAACTTGTCGATTTGGCTCTGATACCAATTGATAGATAAAATAACAATAATAAATTAGATATATACTAAAATTCAGGATCACAGATAAAAATAAATACCTCACAGAGCGCTATAGGGAAGAAATTCCTAATCAATTGCGGAAGCGAGAAGTCCGGTACCGATATGAACGTCACCAACCGAACTTGGGTAATTTGATTTCTCCTCCTTTCTCAGGCACTCTCCCGTATGGTATGGAACCGATGGTAATTCTTCATCAGAATGCACATGAGAAGGTGGCAGAACCAATACCTCTCTTTATATAGAGTCCAGATCGACTTTCCATCAAAGTCTGATTAGGATTCTATTTAAATTTAAAACGATGGGAAAGGGATAAGATATACCATATCAAGCAGTTCTATATCTTTTAGGATTGACCTTTATCTATAATAAATTCAAATTTGAATATGATTAATTGAGCCACATTTATGAAAATTCTAACAAAAACGACAAGGATACCAAAGAAGGCCTTATATTATGTTTTAAGTGTGTAAAAGTGCATGAAAACCCTCTCAACCATAGGCCATAAAAAATAGATCCACCAACTTTAAGATAACGATAACAAAGATAGCGACTTATAAGCACTTAGGGGCCGTTAGGTTACATGTAGTTGCAACTGCACTACAATTGTAACTGCATGCAAATACAAATTTGGTGTTTGGTTTGATGTATTTAGCTCCAATTACTGTATTAGGAACTGCATGAGGAGGCCCAACTGCAGCAGTTGGAACTATGCCCAAACTGGCCGCAGTTCCAACAGCAGCAGTTAGAGAGAGTAACTTTAAGCAAAAGATAAGCTTACCTCCTTAATTATTTTTTTAAACAAAAAATAATTTTTTTTTACATTGGAGGTAATTTCACCATCATATATATAAAATGATAAAATTTTAAAAATTATTTCTCAACTGCATGCAACCAAACAAATTATTTGTAGTTGCAGCGCTTTCTACTACATCCAACCAAACAGGATGCATGTAGTTGCAACCGCTATATTTTCAGCTGCATGTATCTCTAACTAAACTGCATTTGTAATTATATCTAACCAAACGGCCCCTTAATGGTTGATATTTTGGAACATCCGATAAGTTCTGAAGAACTTCAGAACTACCATCTGAGGTGCATAGTTGATATTATGGCATCAAAGAAAAATTTCTACAAAATATTTTCAAAATTTCAAGCCCTCTATAGTATCAAAGGTGTATTGTTTGGCCACTGCATTATCAGACCGTATAGCAGACTGGATTTGTCTAGAGATTTATTTTCACTACTCTTATTATTGTTGGTCAAAACCGATAGGATTCGTCCACATTGGGACTTATCTAAAATATTCTTAGTCCACATGGGATAAAGAATAAATCTAAGAGATAAATCCTAATTTGTCTAAAATCTCTATCTGTATAAGATTCAGTTAGAATAAGATTAGCCGTATACAAGACACAAAAAAAATTAGTATAATCTCTCTACAAAATTTTCTCTCTTGGGTTTGCTCTAGGGCACCATCAAAACCCTAGGGATTTAGGCGGTGTGCTGCAATCGACTCTCGTAGCCGGTTCGCAGCGAGAAAGAACAACGCGCAAGAAATTGGGATAGATTATTGGTGGATCGAAGAGTCCGTAAAACAAGATGAGATCAGATCCTGGTAATCTCAACATTACTTCCGCAGCGAAAAAGGTATGCAAAATTTATGTGATTTTTGCACTTTAATTTGGCTATTAATTTTTCTACTAAAACATTTTATGCTTTTTACGTTAGAAAGGTTTTGTAATACTTGGTGTTTTGTGACGTTATTGGGTTTTGGCCATTTTGGACGCCCGAATCTTGGGAAGTGGACGCCCGAAAGTTGGGGGCCATTTGGAGCTATTTGGATGGATCCGGATGTTTTGGACGATTGGATCTGGGCGCAGGTTCTGGGCGCCCGAATGTGGATCCGGATTGTGTTTGGACTTGGACTGACACGTGTCGGGTTGCACGACACGTGTCGACTGCCGGAGGAGCGCCGCCCCACCGCTTGCCGACCACCGCCACACCGTCAAACTGCCTAGCCGTCTAGCTGACACCTGGATTAAGTGATTTCCGGACGCCCGAATGAGGGAATTCGGGCGCCCGAAAGTGGGATTTTGGGCCTATAAATAGGTGCGCATCCTGATCATTTTAGGCCATTTCCTACTTTCGTGTTCCACCTTTTTAGAGAGAGAAAAGCTAATGTAAGGGCCATGTGTTGGCATTAGTATTGAATTAGCTTGCTCTCTTCTCTTGTGTTGTTCTGATCATTCGTTCTGTTGGAGGTGGCAGTCCATTCGGTGGTAGGTTCATATTGGAGTACTGATCGAGCCTGGTGTGTACTCTGGAGGATTGGATCTGAGATTGTTATTGAATTTCCACCGTGGTTGGATTAGAGTTCGAGGTGGGTTGATGTTTACCAGATTCAATGGATTTCCTCCTAAGTGCTTATTCTCATGTTAGCATGACATGATATCGTTGGATTAATGTTAGTTATGACATGACATAGTTAAGATTGATTAACTGTTTGCATGTGAATGATATGATCGTAGATGATGTAGTAACACCGGATAGCAAATGTACAATTCCATTATATTCCTGATGCATGCCATTTAGCCTACACATATCCTGTTCCATTGATATCCATTGTATCAGCTGTTGTACATAGTAGTGTAGGTGATCTTATTGTGGCTCGTGCTATGTTGATTATACCTCCTCTTTGTGGTAGAGTTGAGTTGATTGTGAGCACTTGAGCATTGATCGGTTGATATGGGTCATACTTGTTGATTATACATTTAAGGTGCCGAGGGCACGTGAGATTCCTGTGTGAGATCAGATTGACCCATCTTGTTGATCATATACCTGTGGGTGCTTGGCGATGATATGTGATGTGACTTTATACTCGGTTGGGTCGCTCCCAGAGTACCACTCCGGAGTTGGGATGTGTTGTACAGAGGGTCCATTCCTGTACTAGTTGGCTTCCTACGGGTAGAGCGTGATGTCCAGGCCGCAGGTATGATATTGTGGATTTGTGATAGTCCTCGTTTGATGAGTTATGATCAGATTATTGATACTCGTATTGACAGCTTGAGCATTGTGCATAGTAGTGGTAGTTTATCTCCTACTTTATTTACTGCTCTCTATTTATCTTGAGATCGAGGACTTAGTGGGCAGACCGCTGACGCTGGTGGCGGTACCCACCGAGGACTACTTATTTGATAGTAGTTCTCACACCCGTTGTTGACACCTTTTTGCGGAGTCTTCTTCTCCGGCTGTACCTTCTGATCGCGGAAAGGAGACCGTCGGGTAGATCTGATCACCGGACAGTTGAGTAGAGGTATACCCTATTTTGGTAGATGATCCTATGAGTCTGTACATATAGTGGTTGTTGGAGATTGACAGTTATGTATTTTGGCTTGTTGGATTAGTGATGATGTATGTACAGTGAACTTGTTGTTTATATAGTACTTAACAGCTCTGTTACTTTTGATGCCTTTAGCTGTTAGTTGATGTTATTTTCACTTCGTATGCTCAGTAGAATTACTGTGTATACGGCGGGTCTGTTAATGTGCCTGGAAAGTGGTAACCCGGGGCGTGACAGGTTTCTACCCTGCCCAGGTCTACATATGTCATGCCCTAACACAGAAGCCAAACCGGACACGCAACAGACCTGCCACATGAAGAAAAAATTTTCTATACAGACGCATAGTCGGGATACAAAAAATATGTACAAAGCATTTAAAATAATAATCAAATTAGGACATATCATTTTCAAATACCATCATATGTAAAATAAAACTAGTTTAGAGTTTGCAATATTTCAAAATAATATTTAAATCATATATCCAAAACCTATCTTTTCAAAATACTATAGGGTTTGCCCTAAGTTTAGTTACAATTTTATCTTTCCAAAAAGAAAGCAAAGTATCACTATATTGGGCAGCATGTCAAAAACTTAAGCGAAATTGTATAGCAAGGCACTAGCCTTCCTTCATGAAGGAGCAAGCCTGCCTCTTCGCTTGCTAGCCTAGACGTACTCGTCCTGCACTAAGTATAAGGGAGAGAGTTTTGGAGGAAAGTAGTATTCTCTTGTTAGAAAGTAGATAAGTAGAAACTGAGTCATTTTGAGGGGATAGAGGCCATAAGTATATATAAAGAGGCGTCTAGTGGTGCAACGTTACAAGCCAAAACGGGAGGATACGAGCTCCCAAGAGTCTACACTTATTACCTCTCATAGAAACTCTTAGGAACACTCGACTGTTTGGCTTCCACGCCCACAGTCTCGATGCTCATAGATGCTTCTAGAAGATTCTAGTAAAATCCTCTGGCAATAATCTCCTTGGGAGTTTGGGTAATTGCAAATGAGTAAACTGGTGGAAAATTCTAAGTCCTTGACAAGCGGCTAACTATTGCGCAACTTCACATCAAGCCATTCTCCACCTACTCTGTCTACCTATAAAAACAGTAGAGTGAGAAACTGTAAACTTAGTTTTCCAGTGCATACAACATGCTGAAGAGAACAAGCTATCCTCAACCGGATCAATAGGATAATAATGATAATTATATACTCATGATGTAAAGGTTATGCCAATAGCTAGGAAATAATGGCAAGTATGATATGATAATGCGCCGTCCACGCCAAAGATCAATAGCTGTTATGCAACCACAACTCATGCATCAGCTACTATGTGGCATCAATTTTAAGCAAATCCTTTGTCCTGTTTAGAAAGATGTAGATAGATCGTACTCAATGCCACACCCTGTGTAAAAAGAGACACACACAATGTGACACTTTATCAAGGAAGAGACCTAGGCGGCTAATATTTTCTATATGTTCAATTATTTTCCTTAGTATATGTCACGCCCCGGGTTCCGGCTCTATCCGGGCTCGCCAACAGATCCACCATATACACAGGAAGCTTTGTGTACATGAAGTGATAGAAGCATTTGCAAACAGTACAAGAACAATTATTAGAGAGTAACAAAACTGCTGAAAACAGAAATAAATAGTCACTTGTACATACATGTAATCCAAGGTGTACAAAAGATCCATGAGTACAACATCATCACCTCACAACTTAGGATAGTGAAAAGTAAATACAACTATATATATATGACTAAACAAAAGTAAACTATCTTCAAAAGGGGCACTCCTCTAGCACGACAACCGGGATAGACAGGGATGTAACTCGCGACTCCTTTACTTCACTCAATAGCAGCAGTAGCAACCGAAGGCTCTGTAAGAAGAAGTGACGATAATGGGTATGAGAACTACTATAAAATAGAGTAGTCCTTAATGAGTACCTTCACCAATGCCAACGGCCTACCCACTAAGTCTACAAAGACTGAAAGATAAAGTTGGTAGGTAAAAGAGCACAAATGAAAAGCTGGAAGAAACTCTACAGCTAATATGCTACTAGACTAATACTACCCAAATCATGTATAGTCTATGAAACTGTCACAACTGACTCAATCTATAGGGACCGCCATCAGGCAAGTTCAGCTTGTGCCAACTACTCCGCCTACCACCCGCAGGAGTAGCCGATCTAAGCACAATGTCCAAAAGGGTTGCTGCGACATGAACGCGAAAAAGGCCTCATTCCGGAGCAGCACTCGGGGGAGCTACCTAGCCGAGCAAAAGGGCATACTCTGTCGAGCTCAAATCAGGTTTATGCAGGCTAAAAATGATGCAAATGATCAACCAGATCAGAAAACTAAAGCTCACGTGCCCTCGGCACAATTAGATACAAAAAGTAAGGATCGGTCCACTATCAGTTCAAACGGCACCCGACTATGCGGAATAGCCTAGACACTTCTGTAAAAATTCACTCGGCATCTCAGCACGAGTGTAAATTCAACCTACACTAATCTGAGTATTCGCGGCTTACTAACAGTGGCAAAAGAGCAGTAAAAACAGCTGCCGAAAATAAAATCCTTTAAACAGCAATTAACAAGTTCAATTTGTAGGCTTTCTCCTAAGTCAAATCCCAATTTAGTATTTAATAAGTATCTAAAAATGGCTAGATCAAGCTCCAAATTCAGATTTCATGACATAAACAAGTAAATCTACAATTTGAGCTACTAAGTATGATGATCGAAACATATCTACGCATGCTGAAATTTCTATAATACTTAGAAGGAATTCCGATAAATTTAGTAGACATCAATCCACCTCAAATGCTAATCCAACTATGGTAGGAACTCGGCCTCAAATGCACTTTACTTCAGTCCAATCCAGCAGGAATTAGTTGAGGGGACTCCATAAATTCAGCAAGGAAGGGAGTGAAGTGCCTCAACGTTGGAATTTCCTTAACAAATATGAAATTTATCTTAACTTTAGCTTATATTACCTTAGTACTAGCTGAATATGATGTCCTCTAAGCTTCCTAGCTTCAGTTCAAGAAGAAAAGAATAAGGAAAAGTTCCCTCTAACTAGGGATGCGCTGAAATAAAGCTTGGAGTCGAGAAGACTTAACGAAATGCATTTACGGCTTTGAAATCCAATTAACTAAAAATCAAATCAATGTACCTTGCAATTTAGCTGAGAGCACCTTCAAATTACTAGAAATTAAAGGAAAATATCAAATATCCTCTAATTTCATAGCTAGAAGAAATGGAAGCGAGAATTTAATAAAGTCCATCAATCTCTAAAATTTCAGCATAGTAAAACTTTTACATACAGGCTTACAAAGTTGTAACCTAAGAATTCTACTTTTCACATGAAACCACACTCAATTACTACCCAACTAAGAGCTACTATACCCCTACATACTGTGGTGAAGTTATATCCTGAGTTACAAGCTAATTGAGTCCATGCACGAGTACATATGTTCACTGCTAGGATACAAGTTGTAAGACACTTGAATGCTGAATTACCTAGTCCACAAGGTACATTGCTTTCAAATTAAGGCTAGATAAAAGAACAGTTAACCACAACCATCAACTAAATTTACTAATTAGTTTATGATCTGCAAAGAAGAACCACACTATAGACATAGTAGGAAATTTGAGGTTTCGGTGCATTAAACCCACCTCGAATCACAATCCGGAAAAAGGAGTAAAGACAACTTAGCCTCAATTCAGGAACCTGCAATACTACTCCCACCAAGCTCCAAAATTCAGCATAAGAGCACTTCAACCAGCTGAAATTCAGCAATTATATATAGTGCAGTTCGGCAAACAAAAATCTGAAATTCGACTAAATTAGCTCACATACCATCACTAAAATAGGAGCGAACTACTCTAGCACATTCTCCAGCTCCAAACTAACTATAAAAGCTCAAGAAACATGAAACATCCCAAAGAAATTAAGCCGGAATAGAAGCTCGAACCAAAAACTTAACGGAAATGCCATTTGGTATCAAAATAAGGATTTCACTAAAATTAGCTGAACCTACCATTCAATCCAACTGAAACCGATGCCCTACAGGTTCCACATCTCACAATTAAGTAGGCAAAGCTAAGAGAATCGAGTTCGAAGCAACAAGTTCACTGGAAAAAAGAGTGGAGGTAAAAAATCCATCGAACACTCATTTCGGTTTCGAAACCCACTAGAAATAAAATTTAACTTAACTAACTTCTCCACCCAGCTAGGAGCAGCTCCAATTCAACCAAGAGTGAAGGAACAACTAGCCAAAGGTCGCCTTGAAGCTCAGCTTGTAAAATCGAAATTGCAATTTAATGAAATCCAACAAGATGCTGAAATTCAGCTTAAGAATTAAAATTTACATCAATTTCGATTCAACTAACCTAAAATTCAGTTGAAAGAGCACGTCCACAAGTTCCTCTCCCTCGATAAAACATCAATAAGAGATCAATTTCACAGCTAAAAGCTCTGCTAGAAGCTCTGGTTCCAGAATCGAACAAAGAAATCGATGAAAGTCCAATTTCATCTCAAGACTCTAAATTCACTCGATTCCGAGAATATGAACCTTAAATTTCAGTCAGGAAAAGGTTCAAATGAGCTCCACTACTCTCCTCTCCCGAAAACTAACTCCAGTTCGAAATTGGATCATCCCAAAAGCTACAATTGTTGTAGAAAATGCTGCTGGCTGCTGTTGACAGCTGTACTTTGCTGCTGCTGCAGAATAGCTGTTAACCAGCTGTTGCTACTGATGTTGGCTGCAGCAACAGATGTAGTGGGGCTGTTTCCAGTAGAGGAAATGAAGGAGGAAGAGAAGGTATTGATGCATTTCTGCTGTTACTGCCTCCAGCACTTCTGCTGCAATCTGCTGAGGCTGCTACTGTTGTTGCTATTGCTGGCAGTAGTTGGAGCTGCTGTGGGTAGCAATGCACATGAATAAGCAAGGGTAGTAGTGAAGAGAATGAAGAAGGAAGAAAAGTAGAAGGAGAAGGAAAAGAGAGTAAAAGGGTTCAGCTGGGGAAAAATCCAAAACTTCAAGTTAGTGGTAGGTGAGGTGGTAAGCTGTGCTCTTGGCTCCAATACAACCTAACTTGTTCCAGCTAAAAACAACTTAAGTTTCGGGCTCATTCATGACGTCAATTCCACGTCATAATGAATTCCCGACGCTCCATAGGACTATCGACTAATTGCCGAAACTATAATCATTCTGACAGTTAAATTTTTCGGAACACTACATTCTCCTCCCTACAAAAGTTTTGTCCTCGAAACTTAAACTCATGCCTCAAATCGAATCCTCAAATAAGTAGGGGTAGGATTCCTATATCATTGTCTCCGGATCAAAAGTGTCTTATGCTTTTTGTGATTGCTCTACAATACTTTCACACACGGAATGACTCGATTGCGTAATTCTCTTACCCCTCTAGCAAGAATCTGCATTGGTCGCTCCTTATATTTTAGATTCTCTCTCAACTCCAGGGAAATGAAATCAATCATGTGTGAAGGATCAAACATATAACTTCTTAATGTCGAGACGTGAAAGACGTCATGGACACCAACAAGCCGCGGTGGAAGTGGAATCCTGTAGGCTATAGGCCCAACTCGCTCCAAAATCTCAAAGGGCCAATGCAATATGGACTGAGCTTTCTACAAATTCTGAATCTATGAATCTTCTTGAACGATAAGACTTTCAAAAACCTATGATCGCCTACCTGAAACTCCTAGTCTCGCCTCTTAGTATCGGAGTAGCTCTTCTGTCAACTCTGAGCGGTCTCGAGATGTCGTCGTATAATGCCGACCTTTTTCTCCACTTTTAACAGAATATCTGACCCTAAAATCTTTCTTTCACTCACTTCACTCTAGTATAGGGGTAATCGACACTAGCATCTATACAAAACTTCAAACAGAGCTATCTGAATGCTCCTTGATAGCTGTTGTTAATTATATGCAAAGTTAGCCAATCTCAAATATCAACGCCACCCTTCTCTAAAATTTAGGACACAAGATCTCAACATCTCCTCCAAAATCTGGATCATTCGCTCTAACTATCCATCAGTCTGTAAGTAAAATGTTGTATTAAAATGAAGCTGTGTACCTAAGGCTATTTATAAGCTCCTCCAAAAATGCGAGAAGAATCTCAGGTCTCGATCTTATACAATCGAGGTAGATATTCCATATAACCTCACTATCTTATCAAAATAAAGTTGTGCAAGTCGATCCCTTGACCAAGTAGTCTGCACTGGTAAGAAGTGAGCAGACGTGGTCAGTCTATCCACTATCACCTACACTGCACTAAATCCGCCCTTAAGTTCTCAGTAGTCCTAGGACGAAATCTATGGTGATCTAATGCCACTTCCACTCTAGATTTGGAA
The DNA here is from genome assembly GCA_016920855.1 of Puya raimondii. Classification (NCBI taxonomy): domain Eukaryota; kingdom Viridiplantae; phylum Streptophyta; class Magnoliopsida; order Poales; family Bromeliaceae; genus Puya; species Puya raimondii. Next base: position 89,156,648 of record JABWPP010000049.1, read on the forward strand.
GACTCTGAAACGTACCAGTAGATACATGATGCTCTGCTTTCACTTGCTGACAAGTCAAGCACTGAATCATATATCCCTCAGTGCATCTCTTTTCATTCCATTCCACCAAAAGTGTGCTTTCAAATCCTCATACATATTAGTTCCACCGGGATGAATACTATAAGATGAGCAATGAGTCTTTCGCACAATCTCCTCTCGAATCTCGGAATCCTTAGACACACACAATTGGTCCCTGTACCTCAGTACTCCCGAGTCCTCTACTTGATCGCTCACAATCTGATCTTGAATCCTCATCAAGTGGGGGTCCACACTCTGCTTCTCCCTAATCCAATCCAACATAGTAGGACTATGGGCAGAAGTCTTACAGTAGCCTCAAGGGACACAATCTCCAATCCAAACCGTCTCAACTCCTCAAGTAATAGCATATGTTGTGTAATCATCAGACTTGGACTCCATGCCGACTTCCTACTCAATGCATCTGTCACCACATTCGCCTTGCCAGGATAATACTAAATGATGTTATTATAATTCCTTAACCATTTCAACCACCAGTATTGCCTCAAATTCAGCTCTTTCTGAGTGAACGGACACTTGAAATTTTTAGTTCAGAGAAAATTTTACAGTGCTTCCCATAATAGGTAGTGATGCTACAATTTTAGTACGAATACCATAACGGCAAGCTCCAAATAATGCGTAAGATAGTTTTTTTCCATAATTCTTCAATTGTCATGAAGTATAAGCAATTATCCTACCATGTTGCATCAATACACATCTCAAGTCACAGTGTGACGTATCACTTTAGATCACAAATCCTTCCCTTATAACTAGGAAAGGATTGGAGCTGACATCAGCCTCTGCTTTAAATCCTTGAAGCTCCTCTGGCAATCCTCACTCTAGATAAACTTGATTCCCTTTTGAATCAATTGAGTGAGAGGTATGGAAAGCGTCACAAAGCTTTTCACAAACCAATAGTAGTATCGGGCCAAATCAAAGAGACTTCCCACCTCAATGACCGTTGTCGGTTTGGGCCAATCCCGAATCGCATCAATCTTTTTTAGGATAATTGCCACTCCAGGGCTAATCACGCATCCCGAGAAAGCAACCTCTCGAAACCAAAACTCGCACTTCTTTAACTTAGCATACAACTTCTTTTTTTGCAGAAGTTGTAGCACTATCCTCAAGTGCTACTCGTGTTCCGCATCACTTTGGAGTAAATCAAGATCCGCATCACTTTGGGAGTAAATCAAGATATCATTGATGAACACCACAACAAACCTATCCAAGAACTTCTTAAATACTTGATTCATTAAATCTATAAATACGGCAAGGGCATTAGTCAATCCAAACGGCATAACTGTAAACACATAATGCCCGTACCATATCCTGAAAGCTGTCTTGGGAATGTCCTCGGCTCTCACCCTCAACTAGTGGCAACCAGACTGTAGATCAATCTTCGAGAAAACACAAGATCCTTGCAATTGAACAGCAAGCGATACTTATTCTTGATGGTCACTTTATTCAGCTCTCGATAATCCACACACAGCCTTATGAACCATCCTTTTTTTTCACGAATAGTACAGACGCTTCCCAAAGTGATACACTGGGTCTCACAAACCCTTTTCACTAGATCCCAAAGTTATGCGTTAAGCTATCTTAGCTTAGCCGGTGCCATTCTGTAGGGTGCCTTCAAGATTGGCGTAGTTCCAAAGACCACATCAATCACAAACTCAGCTTCCCTATCCGGCGGCATCGTTATCAACTCAGGGGGGGTTGCAAAAGGGTAAAGAGGATAGAGAAATAGAGAAAGCAAGAGAGAGATAGAGAGAGAGAGAGGGATAGCAGAAAGAGAGAGGTCTATAGAAAGAAAAGGGGGCGGCTTGTCCCCTTCTCTTCTTGCATGAAGCATAAAGATAAAGAGGAGAGTGAGTTAATGGAAGAAAGAAGGTGGTAACTAGTGGCCCTCGAAGATCGACCTGGGGAGGTCGCATGGTCCACGATTGGGTTGGTTGGAACTTCATGGAATTAAGATTCTAACCTAAACTCAAAATTGAAATATTATCAAATTCAAAAGGTCTCTGCCCCTAGCCTGAAACTCTAAAAATTTAAACAACTTAAAAAGTACTAATTTAAATCTTAAACTCAAATTCTTAATTTCTTTTCAAGTCAGGTCATTGTAGAACTATAATGAAGACTAAAAAGTTAAAAACAATACAAAACATGCTTGTGGCTAGTTAAGAATATGTACAAAAATGTAATATCGACTTTTTTTGAAACTTTTTCACTTGTTGCTCGTTCAAAAACTATTCAAATCATTCTGGCTTTAGCTGTTGAAATAAAATAGCATGGTTATCAATTTTACGTAAAGTCAGCATTCCTTAGTAAAAAATTGGATGAAAATGTTTATACAGAGCATCCACAGAATTTTATTGTCACATGGAAACGGGAAGAACTGTACAAGCTCAAGAAAGCTCTTTATGGCTTGAAGCAAGCTCCTAAAGCATGTGATATTTAACTTCAACAATATGATTTTCATATAAGTGAGAAAACCGAACTTCATATGTGAAGGTAAAAGGTGAAGATTTGTGTTTATATCAATGGCATAATGTACATGGGTTCACTGGAATTTTCTTATTCGTGATTTTGGAAATATTATGATCCATGAATTTATTATGTCGGACCTGGGACTTTTATATTATTTTGTTGCTCTTCAAGTTATGCAAACTGACAATCGTATCTTTTTGACCTAAGTGAAATATACACTAGATTTGCTGAAAAAATTTAAATTGCAGAGTAGCAACGGATTTGCAACTCCCATGAATCCGCATGAAAGTTGACAAATGATGATGTGACCGAAAAACTTGATGCACAAATTTTTCAGAAATTTAGTTGGGGATTTGATATATTTGTTTCATTCATATCCTAATATCATGTTTCTCATCAGTATAATATCCAAATTTATGCATAAGCCATTAAAGCATTATTTTGGTCGTGGTAGCGTCGTAAAACAAGGTTTCCGTGTGGGAAACGGTTTTCAAATGGATTTCTGATTGCTCAGTTTTGTGATTTCAAAAAGAGAGTTCTCGTGTGGAGAACAGTTTTCAAATGATTCTTGAATGTTTGAAATTAGGGTTTCAAATAAAGCTTCTGGGTAAGGAGCAGCTTTCAAGAATGTTTGTTGCTTGTGCATTGCATCATCCTTCGCCTAAGGATTTGCTTAGATTCATACAGGTTTAAGGACGGTTAGCTGTATGAATCTCTCTGAGTTGTTGTGCTGTTGTGATGAATGAATGGTGATTGTGATCCTATTGTAAGTTGTGGACGCCGTGCAAATACAGGGGAGGTTCTGTCCGCGTGTACAGTGGACCCTGTATTTGTGGCGGGTCTGTACGTGGCGCGGGCTAGGCTTTAAAAAAATAAAAATAAAAATAAATTGGCACGTTTTTCCGTATCTTGAACTAGCCCGGGGCGTGACAGACTAAGATGGTATCAGAGCGTAAAGGGAACAAACACTCATTCATTCATCAACTTGTAACTGAACCACTGGTTAGGCTGACCCATAGGAAGACCTAGGATGTATAGGCGCGCGAGCACGAGGGGTTTGTTTCGGCTTGTGTTTTGTGGGAGTTGCCGACCCCTTTTCTCTTGCGCTGGTTTCTGCTTTTGCAGTTGGCTTGTGGTCTTGGTAGACCTCCTCGTCCGGGTCGTGGTTGTGGGCGTGCGCCTACGGAGCTGTCTGTTGGTTTTCTGTTTCGGGCTGTTGAGGCCGGTACGAGTGAGGAGCTGGCAGGAGGCGGACAGCCTGGTGTGGGCCGTACCCTGTGTGCTTGAGGCCGAGGCGAGGGGTCAGTTGGCGACCCTCTCCGGCATGTTCCGGCTTGTTCCGGTGGTTTTCGCAACAGGCTACGGCAGCTGCCGCCCTAGCCCCTCCTACTCCTTCGCCGTGTACCCCGATGACTGCAGACCCTCCTGTGGCACCCACCCCGATGTGCGACGACCGTGACGATGACAGCGACTTTGTCGGCTGTTTCGCTTGTGGACGCCGACCCCGTGTTTGGGGGTGGTGGTCACACTCAAGCGTGTTGGACGGATTTCCTGTGTTTGATCTGCCCTAGTTCGCAGGCTCGTGCTGTTTCTGCTAGTGGTGGTGGAGTACGAGACAGATCCCAAGTAGCCGGGTGTTTTTTTTCCCTTTGTGTAACCACTCGTTGGTGAGTGGTGGCCCTCGTGGGCCTGGGAAACGTCACTTGGTGGATCTGTGTTGTTGTGGGGCTGTTCTCGCCCTGTCCCCACTTTCCGTGTTGAGCACGAGGGCCTCTGCGAGCGTCTCCACGGAGATGTTGTTTTGAGCGATTTCGACCGCAGTTTGGGTGTTTTTTTTCCCCCTGTTTTGTTGGGTAGGAAGGTGAAGCCTACCCCTCTGACGTCTTGCTGGTGGCATCGTCAATGTTGGTCTTTTGACCATTGGCTAGTTCTGGCGTCGAACTGACGTGTACTAGACTGAGTGGACACTGTTGGGTGTCGGGTGTTTGTTGGTGCCTACATAGTTTACGGATATCCTAACGCCCAAATTGGTGTGTTCGGGGATTTCTGGTGGCAATTGTAGGTTTCTGTGCTATCGCGAGATCTTCCAGGTCCTTGTTGGAGATCTCACCGCGTCGACGCTGGTTTTGTTCTGTCCCCAGATTTGGTTATTACCCTACCTTCGCCTAGTAGATGTGATTTGTGGTTCAGTTATTCTTTGAGCTTACTCTAGCATGCTTATGTGTTGTGAATTTACTCCTTATGATTATGTGATGATAGCATGCTTGGATTGATTGGTTGTATCCTTGTTTTCCAGTCGTTTCATTTATCGAGCATTTTGGTTTTCTACCCCTCGTGGTAGCGTCGTAAAACAAGGTTTCCGTGTGGGAAACGGTTTTCAAATGGATTTCTGATTGCTCGGTTTTGTGATTTCAGAAAGAGAGTTCTCGTGTGGAGAACAGTTTTCAAATGATTCTTGAATGTTTGAAATTAGGGTTTCAAATAAAGCTTCTGGGTAAGGAGCAGCTTTCTAGAATATTTGTTGCTTGTGCATTGCATCATCCTTCGCCTAAGGATTTGCTTAGATTCATACAGGTTTAAGGACGGTTAGCTGTATGAATCTCTCTGAGTTGTTGTGCTGTTGTGATGAATGAATGGTGATTGTGATCCTATTGTAAGTTGTGGACGCCGTGCAAATACAGGGGAGGTTCTGTCCGCGTGTACAGTGGACCCTGTATTTGTGGCGGGTCTGTACGTGGCGCGGGCTAGGCTTTAAAAAAAAAAAAAAAATTGGCACGTTTTTCCGCATCTTGAACTAGCCCGGGGCGTGACAGACTAAGATGGTATCAGAGCGTAAAGGGAACAAACACTCATTCATTCATCAACTTGTAACTGAACCACTGGTTAGGCTGACCCATAGGAAGACCTAGGATGTATAGGCGCGCGAGCTCGAGGGGTTTGTTTCGGCTTGTGTTTTGTGGGAGTTGCCGACCCCTTTTCTCTTGCGCTGGTTTCTGCTTTTGCAGTTGGCTTGTGGTCTTGGTAGACCTCCTCGTCCGGGTCGTGGTTGTGGGCGTGCGCCTACGGAGCTGTCTGTTGGTTTTCTGTTTCGGGCTGTTGAGGCCGGTACGAGTGAGGAGCTGGCAGGAGGCGGACAGCCTGGTGTGGGCCGTACCCTGTGTGCTTGAGGCCGAGGCGAGGGGTCAGTTGGCGACCCTCTCCGGCATGTTCCGGCTTGTTCCGATGGTTTTCGCAACAGGCTACGGCGGCTGTCGCCCTAGCCCCTCCTACTTCTTCGCCGTGTACCCCGATGACTGCAGACCCTCCTGTGGCACCCACCCCGATGTGCGACGACCGTGACGATGACAGCGACTTTGTCGGCTGTTTCGCGCGTGGACGCCGACCCCGTGTTTGGGGGTGGTGGTCACACTCAAGCGTGTTGGACGAATTTCCTGTGTTTGATCTGCCCTAGTTCGCAGGCTCGTGCTGTTTCTGCTAGTGGTGGTGGAGTACTAGACAGATCCCAAGTAGCCGGGTGTTTTTTTTCCCTTTGTGTAACCACTCGTTGGTGAGTGGTGGCCCTCGTGGGCCTGGGAAACGTCACTTGGTGGATCTGTGTTGTTGTGGGGCTGTTCTCGCCCTGTCCCCACTTTCCGTGTTGAGCACGAGGGCCTCTGCGAGCGTCTCCACGGAGATGTTGTTTTGAGCGATTTCGACCGCAGTTTGGGTGTTTTTTTTCCCCCTGTTTTGTTGGGTAGGAAGGTGAAGCCTACCCCTCTGACGTCTTGCTGGTGGCATCGTCAATGTTGGTCTTTTGACCATTGGCTAGTTCTGGCGTCGAACTGACGTGTACTAGACTGAGTGGACACTGTTGGGTGTCGGGTGTTTGTTGGTGCCTACATAGTTTACGGATATCCTAACGCCCAAATTGGTGTGTTCGGGGATTTCTGGTGGCAATTGTAGGTTTCTGTGCTATCGCGAGATCTTCCAGGTCCTTGTTGGAGATCTCACCGCATCGACGCTGGTTTTGTTCTGTCCCCAGATTTGGTTATTACCCTACCTTCGCCTAGTAGATGTGATTTGTGGTTCAGTTATTCTTTGAGCTTACTCTAGCATGCTTATGTGTTGTGAATTTACTCCTTATGATTATGTGATGATAGCATGCTTGGATTGATTGGTTGTATCCTTGTTTTCCAGTCGTTTCATTTATCGAGCATTTTGGTTTTCTACCCCTCGTGGTAGCGTCGTAAAACAAGGTTTCCGTGTGGGAAACGGTTTTCAAATGGATTTCTGATTGCTCGGTTTTGTGATTTCAAAAAAAGAGTTCTCGTGTGGAGAACAGTTTTCAAATGATTCTTGAATGTTTGAAATTAGGGTTTCAAATAAAGCTTCTGGGTAAGGAGCAGCTTTCTAGAATGTTTGTTGCTTGTGCATTGCATCATCCTTCGCCTAAGGATTTGCTTAGATTCATACAGGTTTAAGGACGGTTAGCTGTATGAATCTCTCTGAGTTGTTGTGCTGTTGTGATGAATGAATGGTGATTGTGCTCCTATTGTAAGTTGTGGACGCCGTGCAAATACAGGGGAGGTTCTGTCCGCGTGTACAGTGGACCCTGTATTTGTGGCGGGTCAGTACGTGGCGCGGGCTAGGCTTTAAATTTAAAAAAAAAAAAAAATTTGGCACGTTTTTCCGCATCTTGAACTAGCCCGGGGCGTGACAGACTAAGATGGTATCAGAGCGTAAAGGGAACAAACACTCATTCATTCATCAACTTGTAACTGAACCACTGGTTAGGCTGACCCATAGGAAGACCTAGGATGTATAGGCGCGCGAGCTCGAGGGGTTTGTTTCGGCTTGTGTTTTGTGGGAGTTGCCGACCCCTTTCTCTTGCGCTGGTTTCTGCTTTTGCAGTTGGCTTGTGGTCTTGGTAGACCTCCTCGTCCGGGTCGTGGTTGTGGGCGTGCGCCTACGGAGCTGTCTGCTGGTTTTCTGTTTCGGGCTGTTGAGGCCGGTACGAGTGAGGAGCTGGCAGGAGGCGGACAGCCTGGTGTGGGCCGTACCCTGTGTGCTTGAGGCCGAGGCGAGGGGTCAGTTGGCGACCCTCTCCGGCATCTTCCGGCTTGTTCCGGTGGTTTTCGCAACAGGCTACGGCAGCTACCGCCCTAGCCCCTCCTACTCCTTCGCCGTGTACCCCGATGACTGTAGACCCTCCTGTGGCACCCACCCCGATGTGCGACGACCGTGACGATGACAGCGACTTTGTCGGCTGTTTCGCGCGTGGACGCCGACCCCGTGTTTGGGGGTGGTGGTCACACTCAAGCGTGTTGGACGGATTTCCTGTGTTTGATCTGCCCTAGTTCGCAGGCTCGTGCTGTTTCTGCTAGTGGTGGTGGAGTACCAGACAGATCCCAAGTAGCCGGGTGTTTTTTTCCCTTTGTGTAACCACTCGTTGGTGAGTGGTGGCCCTCGTGGGCCTGGGAAACGTCACTTGGTGGATCTGTGTTGTTGTGGGGCTGTTCTCGCCCTGTCCCCACTTTCCGTGTTGAGAGGGCCTCTGCGAGCGTCTCCACGGAGATGTTGTTTTGAGCGGTTTCGACCGCAGTTTGGGTGTTTTTTTTCCCCCTGTTTTGTTGGGTAGGAAGGTGAAGCCTACCCCTCTGACGTCTTGCTGGTGGCATCGTCAATGTTGGTCTTTTGACCATTGGCTAGTTCTGGCGTCGAACTGACGTGTACTAGACTGAGTGGACACTGTTGGGTGTCAGGTGTTTGTTGTTGCCTACATAGTTTACGGATATCCTAACGCCCAAATTGGTGTGTTTGGGGATTTCTGGTGGCAATTGTAGGTTTCTGTGCTATCGCGAGATCTTCCAGGTCCTTGTTGGAGATCTCACCGCGTCGACGCTGGTTTTGTTCTGTCCCCAGATTTGGTTATTACCCTACCTTCGCCTAGTAGATGTGATTTGTGGTTCAGTTATTCTTTGAGCTTACTCTAGCATGCTTATGTGTTGTGAATTTACTCCTTATGATTATGTGATGATAGCATGCTTGGATTGATTGGTTGTATCCTTGTTTTCCAGTCGTTTCATTTATCGAGCATTTTGGTTTTCTACCCCTCGTGGTAGCGTCGTAAAACAAGGTTTCCGTGTGGGAAACTGTTTTCAAATGGATTTCTGATTGCTCGGTTTTGTGATTTCAAAAAGAGAGTTCTCGTGTGGAGAACAGTTTTCAAATGATTCTTGAATGTTTGAAATTAGGGTTTCAAATAAAGCTTCTGGGTAAGGAGCAGCTTTCTAGAATGTTTGTTGCTTGTGCATTGCATCATCCTTCGCCTAAGGATTTGCTTAGATTCATACAGGTTTAAGGACGGTTAGCTGTATGAATCTCTCTGAGTTGTTGTGCTGTTGTGATGAATGAATGGTGATTGTGATCCTATTGTAAGTTGTGGACGCCGTGCAAATACAGGGGAGGTTCTGTCCGCGTGTACAGTGGACCCTGTATTTGTGGTGGGTCTGTACGTGGCGCGGGCTAGGCTTTAAAAAAATAAATAAATAAATAAATAAATTTGGCACGTTTTTCCGCATCTTGAACTAGCCCGGGGCGTGACAGATGGATATGTATTATGATACTCGGTTGGGGTCGCTCCCCTTCGAGTGCCACTCCGGAGGTTGGGCTATGAAATATGATTATGGCATGGGCCAGACAGTAGCCTGCGTGGTAGCGGACCACTATAGGTGGGTGCTGGACACTAGGCGGCGCAGGCTTGACCGGACTTATGAGTCGGTCGTTGCGATTGGGTATTTTTATAGTATTTGTTGTAGTCGTTGTACTGATGCATACACCATTTAGCCTTTTTCCTTTTCTCTCACTACATGTACAGGGATATAACAGTATAGCAGGTACAGAGATCTGTTTATAGTACATGCAGTTATTCAGTTACTGTTACCTGACATTTCTGTATGCAGGTCCTAGCCAGGTAGCCATTCCTGTACTTTACTATTATCTGTTCAGATTATTTACCTATTTAGATTATCACCAGTTTTATTCAGTTACTCATTTACTGTAGCTTTTACTGTTCTTTTGCTAGTCTGGCCTCCAGTAGACCTAGTGGGAAGGTCGTGGTTATCGCCGACCGTACCCACTGGGAACTACTGTTCAGTAGTTCTCACACCCTGTTGTGGTTTATTTTTTTTTCCAGGGTTACGTATACTGACGGTTGATCGAGGTGAGGGGGATCGCGTAGTAGATAGCATCCTCTACCAGCATGTCTATACATTAGAAGACCACCTGATAGAGTGCGACTTTGTACTACATTCATGCATTGGCGAGGGCTAGACCCCTTTCTCCTTGTATTTTGTTCAAGGTTGTGTATTTATTCAATGTATTACATGATGTGCAGCAGTTTAGCTTGTAAATGGTGCTCTGATACCTGTCGTTTGTTATTTCCTGTGGTATAGATTTTGTATAGATGATTTCTTGAAACTCCTGGGAATTGTTGATTTTGTTTTTGTTGCCGCTTCGTCCGGACAGGGGAGACTCTGTCCGTTCGGTGGGTCTGTTAGCGTCCCGATGTGCTTCCGTGGTGGACTCGGGGCGTGACACCTAACCCCTGACCTCCCAGATTAATGCCCTACCTAGCTCTCACCCCCACCATACATCTCTAAAGGTCGCCGCCACTGCCTCCCTGAAGGTCGCCGCCACCGCCGCCTCCCTGAAGGTGGCCGTCTCCAAATGAATTAAAGTCAATGCGCCGCTTCTCTCTGCGCCAAACTCGACGCGAATCTCCTCTCCCTAGCCAGCGATGCGAGCTTTACGGTGAAACTTCCCTGCTCTCCGACGGTGGTCGCAGCATCAAAGGAGGAAGACACAAAAGGGAGACTTATCTGGTAGTTTCCCCCTTTTCATATTCTTATGGAATTTTTTTTTTTTTAAGAATAGCATTATGAAATTTGTAGTGCAAAAGAAGAGATCTAGGGATGAAACCCACGGATCTTGCAAGAAAAAATGATTTCGCCACTAATTTGTTGATTTATTTCTTATAACATTGTTGTTTATGGTTTTTCCTATGTGAAGCCATGGATTTTGCTACTATCATGGACTGCTAAGAAAGAACAGACCTATACTCATGGATTTTGCTACTATTATGGTTTTCAGTCAATGTACACTATCTAAAATACACAAACCTATACTCATGGCTGCATTTTCCACCCAATTTTTATTCTTTTTTTCCCAAAAGAAAGAACAGAGCTCTTCACTTGTGAATTTAGTCAGGAGGAAAAACAAGATATATAAAACATTGTGTGTATCAGAATAGGACTTGAAGAAGCGTAAGCATTCTTCATCTCTTTTTGCTTTTTTTCTCAAAAATTAGGGGAAAAAAAGTAAAATAGAAACTTAATTAGTAATTATGTAATTACTATATATACTTTGGATATAGGTTGTTCCTGACAACCTTTTGCCCATATTTCTTCCACTTGTATGTATATGTATATGTACATATATATATATAGTACAAATGACCCTAATTAAGAAGGATAAAAAGAGAGATGGATTATATGCCCACCATGAATTGGTACCATTCTTGCTGAAGCTTATTATTTCAAAGCTGAGGTTATATATATATATGAGGTATGAACTATAGGTTCGCAACTGTGTATTTCAAAATAAAAGGAGTATACTAAAAAAATAAACTTGTACTTGTATCAAAGCTGAGCTTATTTTATTAATTAGCATATTAGTTCTCTAGATAGATAAGAGTGTAGTTTAGATCTTTTTTTCAATTTTTTTATTTGTTTCTGTATTTATTTATTTGTTTTCATCTTATAATTAACCTTCTCTTTGCATGTTGACTACATTTTCCTTCCAATGACATTCACTGTCTTCTTCTTCATTTTGTTTTAATTCTTTCTTCTTTATTTTTTCCTTTTGAAGTTTAATGCACTAATCAGAGCTACAGTCACAAGGTTGACTTGTTTACAACAAAAGGAAATTGAAGTTGGAATCTTCAATCAGCTACTCTAGCTTTACAAGAAAGGACACATAGCCGATTAGCTCAGGTAAATTATGCCTCCAAGAAATCATAAAAATATTGCTCGAGTTATAGAGTATACTGATTAGTATGAAATACATTAGTTTTTTTTTATAAATATATTTATATATCAAGTTTGTCCAAATACATTTTCTATAAAAATTAAAAAAAAAATCAAACATGACACTTAGAAGCAGTCAAGTTTGGATAGTGTGTGTACTTTTTTACTTTTGAATGTCTACATATCTTTTGTTATTCTAATTTTGACAACTATATATTTGCAAAAAATATTAGTACACTCTTTATATTTGTACCACATATTCTTCCTACTCAATTTTGCATGAATTTTTGTATTGGTGATATAGCTCAACAACTTCTTTTATCACTAATGGCTAATTGTTCTGTATTGTAAAATGCACATTACATTAACATAGACAATCGTCCTTTTTGACTATTTCTTAATATTTATGTATTTGTTTTAAATTTTATTTCCAAAATACCTTTTATCGTAAGTTATATTATTTACTTTATGTAGTACACTGAATTTCAGTGCACTGTACCGAACTTCTATAAATTGTGGAGTTCCGGTGGAAGAATAGCATGTGAGGCTATATGTGAGGCTTCAGCCAAGTTTGGGACTTGTGCGAAGTGTTTTCGACGCAAACGAGGCGCGAAAAGGACTTCGACAAGTTGAAAACTGCAGAATTTGTAAACTCTGCATTGGATTCCGGTATGTGGAGCTCATACCGGTATTGAAGTGATTAGTACCGGTATGTGATGAGTATACCGGAATGTGATGGTCGAAACAGTAAATCCAGCTCCCGGGTTCTGCGGAATCTCAGAGGTATACCGGAACCAACACCCGTATACCGGTATGCCCATGCACATACCGGTATACAGTGCCCAGTTTTGGCTGGTTGAGAATGTTAAGAGTGGAGAGGGGCAATTTGGTCTTTTCACACTCGTGGGGGTGTTAGAAAGGCAGGGAACACTCCCCTTTCTCAGACATCTTCTTCTCCACTTCTCCTCTCCACCTCCTTCACTTTCTCTCTCTAGAAATCTCTCCAAAACTTGGAGAAAAGGGTGGATTGATCTTGGAAAAAGCTTCCAAAGGAGAAAAGAAGCTTCTTGGTGTAAGAAATAGCTTGGGGATTTCGTGATTAAGGTTAGTATCTCACGTTTTGGATTCAAACCTTGGATTTAATCCTTTGTTATGAGGTTTTTGGGAACCCTTGACAATCTAGACCACAAATGGTGGGAGATTGGCCATGAAATCTAGGGTTTGGCTTGCATGCATGCAAACCCTAGGTAGAATTAGGACTTGTGCCATGAGAGTTTTTAAAAATATTTGGACCTTCGGGAATTGCAATTGAGGCATAGAAAATCATGTTAGAACACTTGATTTCACACATTGAGTTGATTTAAGGGTTCGTAACGAGTAACGAACCGTTTTCTTGTAGAAGCTTGGGTTGAAGCAAGAACTCAAGGCTTGGACACTTAGGAGCTTGAAGAATACAAGGATTTGAAAGCTCTTGAGGTGGGTTTGTGTTTACCGAAGTGATTAGGTCACTTCCATGTCTAGGGTAATTATCCATTTAAAATAAAATGGTATGTGTTGTGAACCCTAGAATTAAATGTTGGCAAAGGTAAAATCATGATAGGTAGAACAATGAGCTCTTATTGCATGATGTATATTTCAAGTATAATTCAATTATTGATACTTGTTGCATGGTCGCATGTATGATTAAACCTAGTGTTATTGAACATAGGTTGGACATGAGATTGAAACCTAGAGTCATGGAACCTAGGTTGAGAATGAGAAAGTAAACCTAGTGTCATTGAACATAGGTGAGACTTAGTGACTTGAACCTAGGGTCATGAGACTTAGGTTGACAAGTGAAAAGGTGAACAATAGGATGTGCGACGATTTTGCTATCCCGGGTATGTGACGATTTCGCTACCTATGCCATGAGTTGGCGGTGTTGATTGGGATGTGCGACGATTTTGCTATCCCGGGTATGCGACGATTTCTCTACCTATGCCATGAGTTGGCAGTGTTGATTGGGATGTGCGACGATTTTGCTTTCCCGAGTATGCGACGATTTCGCTACTCGAACTAGGAGGTGACGATTTCACTCCTTGAATGTTGGACTACTATGGTGAGACGGCGATTCCGAAATCATAAGTAAATGACAAGTAGTTAAACTTGGTCAATGTGAAATATAGGATGAACCTAGGGGAGAATGATAAATTATATTTTATTTGGTTGCATCCTTTATGTTTATTTACTAGAATGTAAATACTTCTTGCATAGTTATTTGTGATCTAACTCATGCATATGGTGTTTCTTTGGACCTGGTGGGTCGAGCTTCTCTCTTGGGTGGCCTTACCCACTGGGAACTATATATGTTTATAGTTCTCACCCCACGTTTTTCAGGTCCTTCCGCGTGTGAGGCGGCGGAGCGAGGCAAGGGTTTAGCTCTTTAGATAGCGGCCCTTCCATTTTGGTGATACTTAGAGTGTACCCCGAGTTTTGGACTATGATAGCATAGGGGATTTTCATTATATGTATGCCACTTGTATATTCCATAATTTTGGAACATAATGTATGGAATTAAAAAGAAAGAAAAGAAAAATTTGGACATGTATATTGTGCCATGTGATGTAATAGAAGTAGAACTTCTTTATGTGGATGCTTTCCTTGTGCAACTCTTGTACTCCGTTCCTAGTTGGAACATTGTGGATAAGCTTGTGTTGTGACGCCTTGGGCGGGTAGAAAAGACTCTATCCGTTCGGCGGGTCTGGGGCATGCGCCCGTGCAGTTATCCTTTCCACCTAGTTGGTGTTAAAGGCCCGGCGGGGCGCGACAGATTGAGGTGGTATCAGAGCATAGAAACGGTCTAGGTTGACCTAAGAAACCCTAGGATGGAAATGACCCTAGGAGTGTAGGCTCGTGAGTGACGAGATCTTTGATTGTGGCGAAAGATAAGAGATTGGGTTATGTCCTTATACCTTTAGTTGGAAATAGAGGTAGATTCGAGGTGTGTCTTATTCTTCACCAAGTGTGTTCGTGTTGGCGGCCGACAACATGAAACCAAGTGAGGGGAATAAAGACCCTTGTGTGACTTTCGCCTAGATTGGGTTCACGTTTATTTTCGTGAAACGTTGTGTTACAAATGACTTTGAATGTCACGAAATGACCAAAGTCGTTGTATTTTCAGGAGATAATGGTACGTGGACGGCCTCCTACGAGGGCTGGGCTCGGAGGATCGAGCGCGGCTCCCGAACAACTCGGGGAGGGTGAGAACTCGGGTCTTCGTAATGAGTTGACCGAGTTGATGGGCGTGGTTCGGCGACAGGCCGAAGCCATGCAGCGACAGGAGGAGCAAATTAAAAAGCTCCAAGACGAGATGGCGCAGCAAGCGGCTGCGATTAGGGAGGAGAGGTTGGGAGTACCTCCAGCCTCTGCTTCGGCACCGGCCGAGGAGGTGACACCGGCACCGGCTGTGGCGCCACTGGCATCACCGATTGTAGCCGGTGGGTCGGGTACTCCTATGCCCGACTCCGAGATGGAGGATGCGGAGCGAGAGCGCGCACTTGCGGCTCTCATGAGGTTCAAAAAGTTCAACCCGCCTGTCTTTAGCGGGGAGAATGTGGATCCGTGGGATGTAGAAACATGGATCGACGCGATGGAGACGCTCTTCGAGGACCTTTATACCTTGGAGAGGGATAAAGTACATCTCGCCGCTCATTGCTTGGAGCGATCGGCGAAGGTGTGGTGGAAGGGAGTCCGACGGGATAGACTCTCTAGCCTTCCGCCACCGTCATGGGAGGAATTTCGGGGTATGGTATTTGATGCCTACTTCCCCGATAGCGAGAAGAGAAAGCTTCAAGAAAGGTTCCGCAAGTTGAAACAAGGGAACCGTACCGTGCGCGAGTACGAAAGGGAGTTCTCGTACATTATAAATTGCGTACCGCACGTTGTCCGCGGGGAATTGGACAAGGTCGACTGTTTCGTGCGCGGACTTCGACCGGAAATCTTTAGGGTGGTGCACGCCCTCAAGCTACAGACCTTTGCGGAGGTCTTGGACCGTGCTCTTTGGGTGGAGCACGGGAATGCATGTGCGCGCGAGGAGCGCGAGTCTTGGGAGAAGGAAAAAGATAAAGAGAAAGGAAAGAAGCGGTCGGCGGGTGGCTCGGGTGGGCAATCTAGCTCAAAGCGACCCCCGAAGCACTCGCAGTCGCAAAATCAATCGCGGGGGTTCCGACGGAATCGACCCGCAACCCAGTGCCCGATCTGTGGCGGTCACCACGGCCCTTAACAATGTGAGCATCGCGAGGGCCTGTGTTACAAGTGCGGACAGCCGGGCCACATGCGGTACAACTGTCCGATGGATGATAGCCGAGCACCGTCGTCGGCGTCGGCGTTTGCGCCACCGAGGCAGCTTGCGGGCATCCCACCCGCGGCGATGTCGGCAGGCCGTGCACAGCCGCCGAGACAAGTGGAGGGCCAGCGACCAGCGCCCAGTGGGCGGGTATTCGCCTCTCAGGTGGAGGAGCCTTCTGCCCAGGATGACGTCGTGGCAGGTATTGTGTTAATTAAAGGCATTCGATGTAGAGCTTTGTTTGATACCGGTGCATCGCATTCATTCATTGCTCGATCATTTGCTAATGCACATGGAATAAAAATCATAGAAGCCACGCATGCAAGAACTGTGCAAGTACCTGAACATACTTTTTGTATACATCACGCGTGCATGAATTGTCCTGTGAGGGTTGAGAACTGGATCATGCCAGCTGATTTGCTGGTGTTAGATCGCATGAACGAGTATGATTTGATCCTAGGGATGGATTGGCTCTCGAAGTATCACGCACTATTGATTGTGAGAGCCGGATAGTGAAGTTTAAAGAATCCGGGCACAAGGAGTTTGTGTACCGTGGGTGTAAGAGTTCGCTCTTTGCGTCGATGGTGTCCACGTCGCAAGCAAGGAAGCTTATTGCTAGGGGATGCATTGCCTACTTGGCGACGGTAGTGGATGACCGGAAGGAAGTGTTGGGACTTGAGGACATTCCTATAGTCCAAGAGTTTCCGGATGTGTTTCCGACGGAGTTGCCCGGAATGCCACCGAATCGGGAAATAGAATTTGTGATCGATTTGCTCCCGGGTACGACGCCGATCTCTAAAGCCCCGTACAGGATGGCACCCGCAGAACTGAAGGAATTGAAAGCACAATTGCAAGATTTAATGGACAAGGGTTTCGTAAAGCCAAGTGTGTCACCTTGGGGAGCCCCTGTTCTATTTGTGCGGAAAAAGGACGGTTCGCTGCGGTTATGTGTAGATTACCGCGAGTTGAATAAAGTGACCGTCAAGAATAAGTACCCGTTACCCCGAATTGATGACTTGTTCGATCAGTTGCAAGGGTCTCAGGTATATTCGAAGATTGATTTGCAGTCCGGTTATCACCAATTAAAAATCAAACCGGAGGATGTGCACAAGACCGCGTTTAGAACGCGGTATGGACACTATGAATTCACGGTTATGCCTTTCGGGCTTACCAATGCCCCGGCGGCGTTCATGGACTTAATGAATCGTGTGTTCAAGCCACTACTAGATCGATTTGCGGTGGTGTTCATAGATGATATACTTGTCTACTCTCGGAGTGAAGAGGAGCATAAAGAGCATCTAAGGATTGTGCTTCAAGTTCTTCGAGAGAACAAGTTATTCGCCAAATTTAAAAAATGCGAATTTTGGATCCGTGAGGTCACTTTCTTGGGTCACGTAATTTCCGCAGGAGGAGTATCTGTGGACCCTATGAAAGTTGAGGCAATAAAGGATTGGCCTCGCCCGACCAACGTCACGGAGGTGCGAAGCTTTTTGGGTCTTGCGGGGTACTATCGGCAGTTCGTGGAGGGATTTTCAAAAATCTCCGGTCCACTAACGCGTCTTACCCGCAAGGGAGCCAAATATGTTTGGAGCGAGGAATGCGACCAAAGCTTTAAGGAGCTAAAGGAGAGGTTGACTTCGGCTCCGATACTCGCCTTGCCGATTGCGGGGGAGGGTTTTGTGGTGTATAGTGATGCATCACGGCGTGGTCTTGGGTGTGTGCTTATGCAAAAGGGGCAAGTAATAGCATATGCCTCTCGACAGTTGAAAAGCTATGAGCAAAATTATCCCACCCACGACTTAGAACTTGCGGCGGTGGTCTTCGCACTCAAGTTGTGGAGACACTACTTGTACGGGGAACATTGTGAGGTTTACACGGACCACAAAAGTTTAAAGTACTTATTCACTCAAAAGGAGTTGAACTTGAGGCAGCGGACGTGGTTGGAGTTGATAAAAGATTACGACTTGACCATCTTGTACCACTCCGGTAAAGCCAATGTGGTGGCCGATGCGCTCAGTAGAAAATCCGTGGAAAACTTTGCAATTGAAATGACGGGACAAATGCCGTTGCTCAAGGAAATGGGCCGGTTCGACTTGGAGATCGTGGCCCCGGGCGTCCCCGCTAGACTTATGAATCTCAATGTATGGCCGACCTTGTTGGAGCAAATAAAAGAAAAGCAATCCGGTGATCCGGAACTCCAAAAGGTGCGGGGTGCTATCGAGAGCGGGCGCGCCGGTGATTTTCATGTAGACTCGAAGGGCGCAATTCGATTTCGAAATCGATTGTGCGTGCCGAAAGTTGAGGACATTCGTGGGGAGATCTTGAAAGAAGCTCACACTTCTCCCTATGCAATTCACCCGGGCGGCACCAAAATGTACAAGGACCTCAAATTGCATTATTGGTGGCCGGGGATGAAACTTGATGTGGGACGCTTTGTGGCACAATGCTTAGTGTGCCAACAAGTGAAGGCCGAGCGTCGCTTTCCGGCAGGAAAATTGCAAGGATTGCCCATTCCGGTTTGGAAGTGGGAAAATATCGCGATGGATTTTGTTGTGGGCTTACCTCGATCATTAGGCGGCCACGACGCGATTTGGGTGGTGGTGGATCGTTTGTCAAAGTCGGCACACTTTTTGCCAATCCACACCACTTGGTCGGGGGACAAGTTAGCGCAAGTCTACCTGGACGAGATTGTGCGGTTGCACGGGGTCCCGACCTCGATAGTTTCAGATCGAGATCCCCGTTTCACATCGCATTTTTGGAAAAGCTTGCAAGGAGCTTTGGGTACACGGCTTGATTTCAGTTCAGCATTTCATCCTCAAACCGACGGTCAATCGAAAAGAACAATTCAGATTTTGGAGGATATGCTACGAGCGTGTGTGTTGGACTTCAAGGGTGCATGGCCTACTCATTTGCCGATGGCTGAATTTGCTTACAATAATAGCTATCAATCTAGCATCGGAATGGCACCTTTTGAGGCCTTGTATGGAAGAAAATGCCGCTCTCCTATTCATTGGAGTGAAGTCGGCGAGAAAAGGGTCTTAGGACCGGAAGTGTTGCGTGAAGCGGAGGAAAAGGTCTGTTTGGCACGCGAGCGCTTGTCGACGGCGCAATCCAGACAAAAGAGTTATGCGGATCGACGTCGACGAGATTTGGAATTCGCGGTAGGAGACCGCGTCTTCTTGAAAGTATCACCCATGAGAGGGGTGAAGCGATTCGGTGTTCAGGGTAAGTTGAGACCCCATTACATTGGACCTTATGAGGTTTTGGAGCGTGTGGGATCCGTGGCGTACCGGCTAGCTTTGCCGCCAAAACTTGCGGGGATACACAATGTGTTCCATGTATCGACGCTCCGCAAGTACATGTATGATCCGGCGAACGTCCTCGAGTATGTGCCTATGGAGCTTCATGAGGATATGACTTATGAGGAATTTCCCTTGTGTATCATGGATCGCGAGGTGAAAAGTTTGAGGAACCGTGAAATTCCTTATGTAAAGGTGCAATGGACGAATCACGGTGAGCGCGAAGCTACGTGGGAATTAGAAAGCTCGATGAGAGAGCGGTTTCCTTACCTCTTCGCTGAGTCCAGCTGAGGTATGATTTAGTTTCGCGGCCGAAACTCTCTTTAAGGGGGGAGGAATGTAGTACACTGAATTTCAGTGCACTGTACCGAACTTCTACAAATTGTGGAGTTCCGGTGGAAGAATAGCATGTGAGGCTATATGTGAGGCTTCAGCCAAGTTTGGGACTTGTGCGAAGTGTTTTCGGCGCAAACGAGGCGCGAAAAGGACTTCGACAAGTTGAAAACTGCAGAATTTGTAAACTCTGCATTGGATTCCGGTATGTGGAGCTCATTCCGGTACTGAAGTGATTAGTACCGGTATGTGATGAGTATACCGGAATGTGATGGTCGAAACAGTAAATCCAGCTCTCGGGTTCTGCGGAATCTCCGAGGAATACCGGAACCAACACCCGTATACCGGTATGCCCATGCACATACCGGTATACAGTGCCCAGTTTTGGCTGGTTGAGGATGTTAAGTGTGGAGAGGGGCAATTTGGTCTTTTCACACTCGTGGGGGTGTTAGAAAGGTAGGGAACACTCCCCTTTCTCAGACATCTTCTTCTCCACTTCTCCTCTCCACCTCCTTCACTTTCTTCTCTAGAGATCTCTCCAAAACTTGGAGAAAAGGGTGGATTGATCTTGGAAAAAGCTTCCAAAGGAGAAAAGAAGCTTCTTGGTGCAAGAAAGAGCTTGGGGATTTCGTGATTAAGGTTAGTATCTCACGTTTTGGGTTCAAACCTTAGATTTAATCATTTGTTATGAGGTTTTTGGGAACCCTTGACAATCTAGACCACAAATGGTAGGAGATTGGCCATGAAATCTAGGGTTTGGCTTGCATGCATGCAAACCCTAGGTAGAATTAGGGCTTGTGCCATGAGAGGTTCTAAAAATATTTGGACCTTCGGGAATTGCAATTGAGGCATAGGAAATCATGTTAGAACACTTGATTTCACACATTGAGTTGATTTAAGGGTTCGTAACGAGTAACGAACCGTTTTCTTGTAGAAGCTTGGGTTGAAGCAAGAACTCAAGGCTTGGACACTTAGGAGCTTGAAGAATACAAGGATTTGAAAGCTCTTGAGGTGGGTTTGTGTTTACCGAAGTGATTAGGTCACTTCCATGTCTAGGGTAATTATCCATTTAAAATAAAATGGTATGTGTTGTGAACCCTAGAATTGCATGTTGGCAAAGGTAAAATCATGATAGGTAGAAAAATGAGCTCTTATTGCATGCTGTATATTTCAAGTATAATTCAATTATTGATACTTGTTGCATGGTCGCGTGTATGATTAAACCTAGTGTTATTGAACATAGGTTGGATATGAGATTGAAACCTAGAGTCATGGAACCTAGGTTGAGAATGAGAAAGTAAACCTAGTGTCATTGAACATAAGTGAGACTTAGTGACTTGAACCTAGGGTCATGAGACTTAAGTTGACAAGTGAAAAGGTGAACAATGGGATGTGCGACGATTTTGCTATCCCGGGTATGCGACGATTTTGCTACCTATGCCATGAGTTGGCGGTGTTGATTGGGATGTGCGACGATTTTGCTATCCCGGGTATGCGACGATTTCGCTACCTATGCCATGAGTTGGCAGTGTTGATTGGGATGTGCGACGATTTTGCTATCCCGAGTATGCGACGATTTCGCTACTCGAACTAGGAGGTGACGATTTCACTCCTTGAATGTTGGACTACTATGGTGAGACGGCGATTCCGAAACCATAAGTAAATAACAAGTAGTTAAACTTGGTCAATGTGAAATATAGGATGAATCTAGGAGAGAATGATAAATTATATTTCATTTAGTTGCATCATTTATGTTTATTTACTAGTATGTAAATACTTCTTGCATAGTTATTTGTGATCTAACTCATGCATATGGTGTTTCTTTGGACCTGGTGGGTCGAGCTTCTCTCTTGGGTGGCCTTACCCACTGGGAACTATGTTTATAGTTTTCACCCCACGTTTTTCAGGTCCTTCCGCGTGTGAGGCAGCAGAGCGAGGCAAGGGTTTAGCTCTTTAGATAGCGGCCCTTCCATTTTGGTGATTCTTAGAGTGTACCCCGAGTTTTGGACTATGATAGCATAGGGGATTTTCATTATATGTATGCCACTTGTATATTCCATAATTTTGGAACATAATGTATGGAATGAAAAAGAAAGAAAAGAAAATTTTGGACATGTATATTGTGCCATGTGATGTAATAGAAGTAGAACTTCTTTATGTGGATGCTTTCCTTGTGCAACTCGTGTACTCCGTTCCTAGTTGGAACATTGTGGATAAGCTTGTGTTGTGACACCTTGGGCGGGTAGAAAAGACTCTATCCGTTCGGCGGGTCTGGGGCATGCGCCCGTGCGGTTATCCTTTCCGCCTAGTTGATGTTAAAGGTCCGGCGGGGCGTGACACTTTAGTTGCATTAAATATTAATTTTCATCTTTAGGCTATTAGCAAGGCAATCATAGCCTAAGCAAATGGACAAAAGCTGGATTAATAAGCCGAGAAATAGTAAGGCTTATTTAGATGGTGTTGCTGATTTTATTAGATTTGCTACCGAAAAATCATCTAATAGAGGAAAAATTATATGTCCTTGTCGGAAATGTTCCAATTTCTCCTCACATACTCCAGAAGTTGTGGAAGAACATTTGGTATGGAAGGGATTCTCATTGGGTTATACCGAATGGGTATTTCACGGAGAATCACTAATTCATTCTGCTAGTGAAGTTGCTCGACATATCCCACACATTACAGAATGCAGTAATGTGCAACAAGATATCATAGGACAAGAAGATGTGAGGGGATTACTCCAAGATGCCTTTGGATTTTCCAATACAATTTCAAATAGTGAACCAATAGGCGATGGAGATAATATTGGAAATCCAAGTGAAACAAGTGGACAACAAAATGTGCCAAATGTTGATGCAACCTCATATGCAACTTTGATGCAAGATTGTGATCAAGAACTTTATCCGGGGTGTACAAATTTTTCAAAATTATCTTTTATACTACGCCTTTTTCATCTCAAATGTTTGAACGAGTGGTCCGGAAAATCTTTCACTATGCTACTGCAACTACTAAAAGATGCTTTTCCGATGGGCGTTTCACTTCCATCATCCTCATATGAAGCTAAAAAAATAATAAAACAATTAGGACTCGGATACGAGAAAATTCATGCTTGTCCTAATGATTGCACATTGTATTGGAATGAAAGAGCAAACGAAGAAAATTGTAACATATGTGGACGGAGCCTCAAGATGTTTAAGAAATAAAGATGATGAGGATGAATCTTTACGAGAAGATGACAATATGACAAAGAAGAAAAAACCGGCAAAAGTATTACGTTATTTTCCTCTAATACCGAGATTAAAAAGAATTTATAAGTCATCAAAAATGGCTGCATCCATGAGATGGCATGAAGAAGGCCGAACAAAGGATGGAATCTTACGACATCCAACTGATGCTTTGGCATGAAAATCATTTGATGCTTGCCATCCGGATTTTGCTTCTGATCCTCGTAGTATTAGACTTGGATTAGCCAGTGACGGGTTCAATCCTTTTAGGACAATGAGCTCTACTTATAGCACATGGCCGGTTGTTTTGATTCCTTATAACTTACCGCCATGGTTGTGCATGAAGCAGTCATCGTTAATATTATCAATGGTTATCCCTGGTGAGAAGGGTCCGGGAAATGATATCGATGTCTTTTTACAGCCTCTAATTCATGAACTGAAAAAGTTATGGGAAGGTGTTGATGCATTTGATGCTTTCACGAAGCAAAACTTTAATATGCGAGGAGCTTTACTTTGGACTATTAATGATTTTCCTGCTTATGCTAACTTGTCTGGTTGGAGTACAAAAGGGCGAACTGCTTGTCCTTGTTGTGGGAATTCAACTGATTCACGTTGGTTAAAGAATGGAGGAAAATTCTGTTACATGGGCCATCGTAGATGGTTAGAACAAAACCATCCTTTTAGATTTCAAAAAGATGAGTTTGATGGTTCGATAGAACTACGAACTGCTCCAAACTCTCCATCTGGAATTGACATACTTCGACAGCTAGAAGGATTAAACTATGAGTATGGAAAAGGCTCTAAGTCTTGTAGAAAGAGAGGGCGAGAGCAAGTTGGCAATCTTATGAATCAACAACAACTCGAAGAAGTCCATGATATAGTGCAAGCTACAATTTTTGACGATGTCGATGATTATTTTACTGATTCTCATAATCATGATGTAGAAGGAACGCGTGCAGAAGAGCAACTATGGAAAAAAAAGAGTATTTTCTTTGATCTACCCTACTAGAAAGATAATCTTCTTCGACATAATCTAGATGTAATGCATACTGAGAAAAATGTTAGTGATAATATTATTGGTACTATGTTAAATATTTCTGGAAGAACTAAAGACAATTTAAAAGCACGTCTTGATCTAAAGGATATGGGCATAAGGCATGAACTTCATCCAGAGGTAATGCCTAATAATAAAATACATATACCTCCTGCCTAAGCACAAGAAAAAGTCAGTTTTTTGACTGTCTTGAAGAATCTCAAAGTTCCAGATAGTTATGCATCTACATATTTCAAGAGGGGTGAACTTAAAAGAGCGAACACTTTCAAATCTTAAGTCGCATGATGGTCACATTCTGATGCAAGATATTTTGCCAATAGCTTTGAGGGCGGCTATGCCTAGACAAGTTGTAACAATTATTTCTGGATTATCATCTTTTTTGAAATCATTATGTGCAAAGGCTCTTAACATGGAGGAACTTGATCAATTACAATCTCGTATTGCATTGACACTTTGTCACATGGAGAAGATCTTTCCGCCTAGTTTTTTTACCACTATGGTTCATTTAGTTATTCATTTAGTGGCGGAGACAAAATTGGGTGGACCTGTACATTACAGATGGATGTACCCTATTGAAAGGTAGTAATTTTAGTCATATGTTAATTAGATATATTATTTTTTATTCTTATATTGTAATGTACCTTTTAATTTTTTGAAAGGTACTTGATGCGCTTAAAGTCTTATGTACGCAATAGAGCTCAATCGGAGGGCTCAATTGCAGAAGGATATATTGAAGAAGAGTGTCTAACATTTTGCTCAAGATATTTTGAAGGTGTGGAGTCAGTTTTTAATCGACCACAATGAAATTCTGATAATATGGACAATACAGATAATTACATGTTTTTATCTGGGGGTCGAGTTCTAGGCAAGATTGAGAGTGTAATTCTTGATAGCATGTCGATAGCACAAGCACATCGATATGTTTTACTCCATTGTGATAAAATATCATCATATCGTGGGTAAATATCATTATAATCTTTTATTCATATAGTTAATTTTAATTATGGTATACGTACATTCTAGGTGTGTAATTTTTTACACTTGTATATAGCGAATTTTTGGCTGCTCAACGAAGAGCAAATCCTAGCATTCGAGCTAACCCAAGTATTGAACATAAATGGTTAGTTGAAAAATTTTCTGCATGGCTTCTTGCACAGGTTAGAACTTTTCATGTTAAAATGATAAAGTGTAATTTCTTATTCATTAACAAAATTTTCTTAATATTGTATTGTCCACAAATTTTAGGTTCCACAAATGGCCGAGAGAAAATGTAGTGATAAAATTTTAGCAATCGCCCGAGGTCCAAACAATGTTGCCAAGCGATGTAATGGTTTCATTATCAATGGATTTAGATTCCACACGAAGAATCGTGAGAAGTTCAGAAAAATACAAAATTCTGGAGTAATGGTTGAAGCAGATGGCCAAAGTTATTATGGCCAACTTACCGATATCTTTGAAATAGATTACTATGGAAGTTTTAAGGTTGTTTTATTTCGTTGTGATTGGGTAGACATTAAATCGCCTAGGGGATTGAAGAAAGACACAAATGGCTCTATTTTTGTAAATTTTTCTAGGTTGATTCATACTGGTCAATTATTGAAGGATGATCCATTCATATTTTCATCTCAAGCGAAGCAAGTGTTTTATGTTCAAGATCCAAAGAATGTAGATTAATGGTCACATGTCATTATGATAAAGCCAAGAGATTTATATGAAATGGGAGCAAGATTACAAGACGAAGACGATGACGAGACCTACACCCAATGCATCCCATCGACAATTCCAACCATTGACGAATTAAACAATTGTACAAGTTGGGCCCGGACAACTACTAATGAAGGACTAATTAATACATAATATAGGTGGCCTTGCAAACTCTTATATTCCATAAATATAGTTTGGTCCAATTTGTTATTTGCTTAGGCATTAAAATTAATATTATTTAAGTTTTAGGCATTCAAGATGCATGTTGTGTTCACTATTTTTATTTTATTTGATAAATTAGCCTATATCATAAAATTTGATATTGAAAAGATAGTTAATCTAGCAAGTTGTGGCTATTCTTTTACTATTACTTGATTCTTTTTCTATTCATATATTTAAAATGCGAGTTTATTTATGTTACTTCTACTCTTTTACTTTTATGAATAAACCAATTGTAGTTGGAATTCTATACTCATGCATTAATTATACATATTACTTTTACTTCTATTTTTACTTTTTCTCTTTGATTATACAGATTTATAAGTAATGGTGAGATCAAAAAGATTGAGGGGTTGTGCAATTACAACAATTCAAGATGATGAACCTCAATCAAATCGTGATGACTTATCAGCTTCTTTAGATCCTACTTCGATAGAAAATCAGCCTACCATTGAGCCCGAGCCCTTAGAAGAGAATTCTGAAGTGCAAGAATTAGCAAATATTGAAGATGATGATACATTGGAGATAATCAGTAATCTTTTATAATTTTATTTAATTTCATATATGCTAGACTTTGCTATTTATCCTTTAATTATTTGTAACTCTTTTTGTTTAGACGAACAAGGTAGTTTAAGAAAGAAAAGAGGAGTGACACGTGCAAAAGATGTTTGGAATTTGCCATCTGGACAAAGAATTAAAGTTGAATGGAATAAATTTGGACAACCTATAAAGAAGGGTGGAGGAATTTTGGGTGGTTGGTTAGGAACGGTTGCACGGCGTGGGAATATGTGTCATGTCCATTATATAAGTTGGAAGATTATGCCTACAGTGCCATTTAAACTAGATATCATCAAAATGACTAGGGTAAGTATTTTTGAGTTATTTGATTTCATCTTTGACCACTTTTTAGAGATTTGATTATGATTAACAATCTATTTACTTGTTCTTATTGTGGAATGCAATGTTTCATGTATGTCAAAGTTATTTTTCTCACTAATTGATCATTTGCCTATGGTTGTAGAACATTTTAGTAAATAGATTAATTGTTGTGTTGAATGATTAGTGTTGAATGATTAATTATTGACTACTCTTTCACAACTGCTTTACTATCAACATGATAACTTTTTATGTGATTTGAACATACAATTTTGTGGTATGTTATAATTTCTTCAACTCTAAATTTATAACTCATGTATTATATTTTTTTATTTGTAGAGTAAGTTTTTTCTTCCACGTGATGATAAAATTGAAGCATGGGTGTTGAAATCAGTTAGTCGAAAATGGAAAGACTACAAGCATGAGCTTAAGACAAAATATAAAACGGCTAACCGTACACAAGAAGAGATTGCTAGTGATGTTCCTCCAGAAATGGTGCCACAACAATGGATAGATCTTGTCCGCAATTGGTTTTCCGAGAGAAGTGAGGTAGTATATTATAAGTAGTTAATAATAGAATATTTTACGGTTTACTCATACTTTGTTACTATACTTTTGAACTTACATATATTATTTTTACAGAATCTCTCACGAATTGGAAGGACTTCTCGTGCAAATCACACAACTCCTCACACGACTGGTTCTAAGAGTTTTGCACGAAAGAGATATGAATTTGTATGAAAACTTTAATTTATCCTACGAAGTTATTTATATGTGTTTTATATATTTCTAGTTTCAAGTTGATTGTTGAATTATATTTTATACTAAGATTTTCATTGCGATTAATGTCAGGAGGAACAAAATAATAGAGAGCCTGGACGTATTGAGTTTTTTTGTAGTAACTCATCAGACTAAAGATGGAGAATATATTAATCAAGATTCAAGTGATTTTGCGGTATCTAATGTGTACTTTGTTATATTTTCTTTTCCTTATTTGCATTAGTGAAGTCATTTCATATGGAATTGATATGTTCATATTTCTTGTTTTGATATAGGAGGACTTATTAGGAGATTTGGCAAAAAAAGCGACTACGACCGAGTTCTCAAATGCCACCAAACAAGTTGAAGATAATATTTTCAATGAAAAAAAGGGAGAAGATTGGTATGGTCGAGTGAGGGGTTATGAAATTGGTCCTACACCAACACAAGTTTTTGGAATTCAAGCTCAATTAAGACATGAAGAGAACGAAAGACATGACCCAATGAAAGAAGAAGTTCAAAGCTTGCGAACTCAAATACAAGATATGCAAAAGAAACACGAAGCGGAAATGAGTGAGCTAAAAACTCTATTACATAGGCTTGTAGGCCAATCCTCGAGCTTAGGTAGTGAGACAAGGGATTCACAATCACTTTAGATGACTATAATTTATTTTGAGCTTTATTTTGTAAAACTTAAAAGTACCCATAACTCTAGATATATATTTATATGCTCATAGTTTGTTACTGTTTTGACTTAGTAACAAAATACATTGAGAGTAAGTTAATTAATATCTTTATCTACTTTCTTGTGTAAGTTGTATGGTTTGTTTGTCATTATTTTTTTGCTTACAATTGTTTATAGAATCTAGCAAAAGTTAGTTTTTGGTTGAATAAACTGAATTGTAAATTTTATTTTTACTGCAAAATTATGAAAAATAAAGATTTATTATGTCACGCCCCGCCGTGCCTTAGCACCAAGTAGGTGGAAGGACAAAACGCACGGGCGCATGACCCAGATCCGCCGAACGGACAGAGTTTTCCCTGTACGTCCAAGGCGTCACAACCAGTATAATTCAAGAGGTTCCAAACAGGAACAGAATTCATACAAAGATTGCATAAGGAAAGCATCAACTACTATGCTATTACAAGCATTCGCAAAACAACCACATATTACACTTTTTTTTTTTGTGTCTTTGTTCTTTCTTTCCAAATACAATCGAATTATTATTACATTTCCATTCATTCGAATACCCCTAAAGTACGTAGTAGAGGGTACTTCTATTCTGGTCACAGTGGTAGGACGCTAACTACTGAGTTACGCCCTCCCCTCGCGCCGCCGTGCCGCTCACGTGAGGACCTGAAAAACAGTGGGATGAGAACTATATAAAATAGTTCCCAGTGGGTAAGGCCACCCAAGAGAGGAGCTCGACCCACCAGGTCCAAAGGAAGCATACGAGCATGGGTTAGTACATATACATAACCTGCAAGCATATAACTTTACTATATACCAAAAGTAAACATGCTATGCTTCAACATATGCGATAATGAAATCCATGCAATATATTTTTAACTGCTAATCCACTATCCATTTCATAATCAATCTGCTCCTAAGGTTAATTTACCTTAGCTAAGCCGTACTTGACTCGCTCTCGAGTCCATCATTAACAGGTTACCACCCTCCTAAGGTTTACTTATTTTAGTCAAACCTTACCTGACCCACTCTAGAGTCGAACATCCTTGGGCCACCGCCCAACTAATGTTTGCTTATTTAGCGAAACCTTCACCGACTCACTCTTGAGTCATATATCCTTGGGCCACAGCCCAGCTAAGGTTTACTTATTTAGTCAAACCTTCACCGACTCACTCTTGAGTCATGTATCAGCGGATTACCGCCAATGTCCAGGCCTGAGGAGATGAACATGCCACATACACCTCAGCCTACAATCCACTCGGCAGGTGAGGGGTATACCACAAACACCTTCGCTACTCAAATCACTGCCGAGCGAGGAGAACCACACATACCCGCAGTTATGAGTCACTTGCCGGGCGAGGAGAACCACACATACCCGCAAGTATAATCTGCTGCCGAGCGAGGAGAACCACACATACCCGCAGCCACAATCACTTGCCAGGCGAGGAGAACCACACATACCTGCAAGTATCAGTCTAGGGATTTCGGAATCCACTTTCACATCTCAAGGGTTCATCATTACCCTATGTAGTAAACCTCTTCTGGGTTCATATTGCTATGTCCAAGTGGTCAACCTACCACTATATTTTCCAACCTATGTTCAATGACACTAGGTTCGATGTCTTGTTTAAGTGATCTTCCTATCACTATGTTATCTCAACCTAGGTTCAATAACTCTAGGTTCACATACAATCCAACCTATGTTCAATAACACTAGGTTCATTTCACGTTCCAACCTATGTTCAATGACACTAGGTTCATTTCACATTCCAACCTATGTTCAATGACACTAGGTTCATTACACATTCAACCTATGTTCAATGACACTAGGTTCATTACATATTCCAACCTATGTTTAGTAACACTAGGTTATGTACCATCCCATTCCAACCTATGTTTAGTAACACTAGGTTTAACATGCATGCATCATCTCTCAAGTATATATATTATTATGAAATACTTAGATTCTTTTACATGCAAGGTGAGCCCATGGCTCAAATCATTTTGATATATATCTAATGGCAACATGCACATTATAGTTCTTTCTTATCCTAGTTGTCCACCGCTAGGATTTCCAATTTACGTGGCCTCTAGTCCTTGTTTAACCACATGTCAAGTTCTCTATCATGTAGAGAAAACTAGCTCACCGCTATGTTCTCACCTAGGCATACACACGTCCATTTGTAACAATGTGTTCCACATGCCTACAATTCCAATCTATGGTAGGTATGGTATTAACATCATATGATCTACACATTCAAATATATATATACCACTTGCCAATTAACCTACCATTACATGCATCAAGTAAAATAAAATATACTTTACTCTTTTGACATGGAAGTGACCTAATCACTTCGGTAAACACAAACCCACCTCACAAAGATCCCTAATTGCTTGTAGACACTTGCAATTAGGCTCTTTTCCTTGGCCTCAAGCTTAGTCTTCAAGCTCCTTGCCCTAACACACATGAAGGATTCGTTAATCTGAGTCGAACTCATAACGATCCCATCTCTTGGAATCACTCAAAATAGAGTTGTCCCACATGTTCCACTAACCCCCAACTAGGGTTCTATGGGGTCAAAATATTTTTAAACCCCTCCATAAGAAAATCCCTCTTTCAACTTAGGGTTTACATGCATGCATGTAATAGCCTAAAATCATATGGCCAATCCCCACCATTTGTGGTCTAGATTGCCAAGGGTTTCCAAAAACCTCAAAACAAGAGATCAATTCCAAGGGTTTTTTAAACCCAAATCATCAAGAACTCACCTCTTGCCCAAGCTCCTTTAGCTTATTCTTGCTCCAAGAAGCTTCTTTCCCACCTTGGATTTCTTTTCCAAACTTGAATCACTCTTTTCTTCAAGCTTTGGAGAGCTCTCTAGAGAGAGAAAGTAGAGGAGAGGGAGAGGAGAAGTAGAGGAAGAAGGGGGAAAATGAAGAAGATAAGCCCCCAACCTCCCCTCATAAGCCTACCACATGAAATGACCAAAATACCCCTATTCTGGAGTTTCTGGGTCTGTGGGGTCCGGACCTTGCATCCCGGATCCGGAACCCGTAAGCAATTTCAGCATTTTCGCAGCTGGGGTCCGGACCCTAATCCCACGGTCCGGACCCGGACACTGTGAACAGTGTTTTCAGCCTTTTTATTTTTCTTCTCATTTTCGCTCTAAAACTTCGTTTTTCATTCCGTTTTCTCTCCAAATCAAATCCAACACAACCGAAACCCTTTTACACATAAGAACACTTCCTAAGTTGGAGAATTATAGTTTATCCCTTACGGAATAATTATATTCCAACATACAATCGTAATCTCAAAATTCTCCCAACTTTTTCCTAATCATTCCAACACTTTCGGGACACAACGTGGACTCACCAAATCCACTTCTAATCGTTCCGAAACCCTCGGAACTCAATTTTAAACACGTTCAACTTACTCTTGAACTAAACTTTGTCCAACTTGACCAAAGTTCAATATGCTTCCGAATTGCGGTTCTCTACATTCCTCCCTCCTTAAAAGGAGTTTCGTCCGCGAAACTAAGATCACACCTCAAATCTATTTACCAATTAGATGAGGGTATCCATTTTTTATCGCGTTCTCTGGTTCCTGTTTACTCAGGAGTACACTCCATAATTCGCGGGGTCTTATCTTCCCGACATTCCATAAGGAGTATGTCCCGTTGCTTTTCCTTACGGGGTCGACATCACATCATCTTCGCGATGTTTCCGCTCGAACACTTTGTTCGTAAACCCGATTTCACTTCACCGACAAAGCCAAACTTGGCAATTGGTGACTTCACCAATCAGGTGAAAGGTATGACCGAGCTTCTGCTTCTCAGGTCACAATCATAATTCTCTTACACACGGCTAATTGTAGTACCCCTGGGGCCTAACTGACGGAATGACTGTAGTACCTTAGACTGTTCGACACTTCTGGAGAAGGTCGAGACAGGTCGGAGTCGTTTCGACGTCAAATAGACGCGAAAACGGACTCGGAGCGCCGAAATAAGCCAAAACTGAAGTTTTGGAGTTTCGGGCGCCCGGATGTGCAGAATTCTGCTGAGGGACAGCATAGTGGTTTTTGTTCTTGAGGCTCATTGCACCAATCCAGAGGTCTATAAAAGATGTGGATGGCTTTCCCTGAGGCTCTTTTCCTTCCTCTTCATCCTGAGCTCGGAGCTAGCAAGGAGAACCTCTCTTCTTCCCCAAATTTCATCTTCCACCATTGATGATCTCGGTTTCCTGCTGGAACTGCAGCGTCGACCTGGAGTGTTTTGGCTCGTGTGCGGTGTAGGAGTATCCAAATCCAACGAAACTTGGTTTGCTGGATAGAGGACTCGCAGAGGAAGAAGTGGGATCCTTCCAATCGCGATTTGGACAGGTATGTAAGCTACAGTTGTTGTTTTACTGGACCCCTCGTGTTCTTGAGCTGAAACTTGGGTTTTTCCTTTGATCTTTGGATCCGATCTCTTGGGAGCTGGATTTTCGAAGTGTGGATTGATCCTTCCACTTTCCTTGCTGGTTTGGAGCCCCTTCTCACCTGAATTGAGGATTCAAAGGTGAGTTCTAGCTCAGATTTTGGAGATTTTGCTTAAGTGCTGATTTTGGGTCATTTATCGAATTTCTTGGATTTTTAGATCCAGATCTTGTGAGGATCTTTGGAGAGGCTTTGGGTAGCCCCATCACTGTTTTTGAGAGGTTTGTGACCCCTTTCTATGAGCTAGATTCGTTGGAATCCCTGAGATTTTGCTGTTTTTGAGTTTTGCTCAAGTGCTGGAATTTTCGGATCCATGTGCAGGAGGGTCCAATAGTGAATCCGGTTCAGTGCATGGACCTTTTGGGCATCGAGTCGATCTCCGATTTGGCTGATTTTTGGAGGGCTTGTTCTTGAACCTGTGCTGGTGAGTTGAGCCAAATTTCACTGCATTTGGACTTAGGAATTGGATTTTATCGCATGTTGATTGCATGTGGGTCGTGCTGCCAGGCTGCATTTCTGGGCTGATTTTCTGGGCGCCCAGATCTGTGCGCAGGTGGGTCCGAATCCTGAAGTTGCAGATTCGAGTCCGGTTTCAGCCGGCGTTGTTTGGAGCCCTTCCACTCGACTCCTAGCCGTTGTTGGATAGCTTTGAGGTGGGTTGATGTTACCGAAATCGTCGGATTTCCTCCTAAGTTGTAGAGAGTGCAGCATGCTATTTATTTATCTGTTAGTAGCTCGAATTCATGAATTTGCATGTTTATTATGAAATCTGAATTTGGAGCATGAGTAGATTATTTATTTGACATGATTTTACATGCTGAACTGGGAATTGACTTAGGAGAAAACTCGCGAACATACAACCGTCACTTTTCGAACTGTTATCAGATTTAGCTCTAGGAGCCGTTTCTGTTCTTGTATCACCGCTGTTAGTGCGATGTGGATACTTAGTTCGCTGTAGGACGGGTTTACGCTTGTGCTGGGATGCCGAGCTTGTATTTACAGCAGGGTTAGGCTGTTTAGTGTTGCCGGGTGCCGTCGGGGCTGACGGTGGACCCAGACTCTTGTTTTAGCTTCTGTTTGTGCTGAGGGCACGTGAGCTTAGAGTCTTTGACCCCTTTTGACCCCTTTTGTTCTTCGATTTCGCCTGCCGGAGCCTGTTTGTGCTCGACAGAGATACGCGTACTAACTCGGCTGGGTAGCTCCCCCGAGTGCCGCTCCGGAGTGAGGCCTCTTTTGCGTTGATGTCGCTACAGACTGCTAGATCTGTTTTGGACCGGCTACCCTATTGGTAGTGTGCGGTGTGGCTAGGCAGTTGGCTGGACGAGCCCGTTCGGGCGGGTTTCCGATAGATTGGGTCAGGGATGACTTTTCACTTTGGTGATGTTTACTTGAGGGTTGACTTGGATAGTGGTAGGGTAGTGGCATGATAGCTGTAGAGTTTATTCCAGCTTACTTTGTTGTTCTTTACCTACCAGCTATACTGTTAGTCTCGTAGACTTAGTGGGTGGACCGTTGAGGTCGGTATCGGTACCCACTGAGAACTACTACTTCTTTTGATAGTAGTTCTCACACCCGTTGTTGCCACCCTTTTTGCAGAGCCTTCTTCTGTTGCGGCTGCTGCACCTGTTTCCGCGGATCGAGGTAAGGGAGTTGCGAGCTAGATCCCTACCTGTCCCTGTTGTTCCTAGAGGAGGACCCTACCGGAGATAGATAGTTTTTTCTTTTTGGTGTTGTGCCATGTACATATACTGTGGACTTGTACCTATTTTGGTTGTGGTGGACATGTTGTATTTTGGACTCTATATGTACAGGTGGCTTTGGTTATTAGTATGCTTTATTTTCAGCTCTATATATCTCTTGTAGTGGCTTGTATGTTTGTTACAGGTTAGCTATCGCTTCGTATACATAGAAAAGTCTATGTATACGGCGGATCTGTTGGCGAGCCCGGGGAAACGAGTAATCCGGGGCGTGACAGATTAAGTTGGTATCAGAGCTTAGGAATAGGTCGTTGGGACTTAGTAAACCCTAGGCTATGGCAGACCTTAGGAATGCAAGACGTGAGAGACGTGACTTGCCGCGAAAGTCATCGATTTGACTGTTGAACTCATCCTTAAGTGGAGGGAGTGATCGAAGGCGTGTGTCCTTTCCTGTCGTGAACTTGCGTTGGCTGCAGACGACGTCAAGCAACGAGGGAAAAGAGACGACCTTCTAGACTTTCGCATGATTGGGTCTTGAGTTGTTTGTGTGTTGACTGATCTGTGTGTTGCGGAGGTGTGCATGACGCCTCCCCGACACCGAGGTCGACCCCCGACGCGGGCTACCCCCGCGCCTCCTGTGGTGCCTGAGCAGGCGGGACCTAGTGCACCCCCTGATGTGTGCGATCAGTTGAGTGCGCTAGCTGAGTCAGCTAGGCAGCAGAGTGCGCTCTTGCAGAGGATGTGTGAGACCATTACCCAGACGTGGAGTGCAGCACCTAGAGCGACGGAGCCGCAGGAGCCACCTCCTGCTGTTCCAGAGGACGTTCCAGCTGCGACCGTACCCCCAGCAGCGGCAGTTCGGGCCGCACCGGTTGGCGACACTTCCCGGTCAGGTGGACAGATGTCGGAGGCTGAGCAGGAGCGGATGACTGAGAGACTGGCTCGTTTTTGCCGGTTTGATCCCCCTCGTTTTGATGGTAGCCACACCGAGCCATGGGTGGTGGAGGCCTGGGTAGGCGAGATGGAGAAGCTGTTCGAGGATCTCTTTGTACCAGAGCGGGAGCGAGTTCACTTGGCAGTTCACTGCCTGTCAGGTGATGCACGCATTTGGTGGACGAGGACGAGATCGAGCAGGTCGCTGGATGCGCTGCAGTTGAGTTGGACCGAGTTCTGCGGGATGCTGTATGGGTCCTATTTCCCTAACAGCGTGAAGCAGAAACTCGAGGAGGATTTGAAGAGTTTGCTTCAGGGAGATCGCACAGTGCAGGAGTATACCCGGGAGTTTACCAGACTCCTGAACTGTGTTCCTTTCGCAGCGAGGGATGAGGCTCACAGAGTTTATCTGTTCGAGCGAGGATTGAGACATGAGATATTTGTTCTAGTCCAGGCGCAGAGGTTGCAGACCTTGGATGCGTCGATTGAGCAGGCGCTTTGGGTGGAGCGTGGAGCCTTGACAGCGAGTGTGCGGGCGGGCTGCCACTTCGAGTCAGGGTTTGGATAGGAAGCGCCCGACTCCGGAGGACGGAGGACAGACCAGCGGCAGACGCCCGCCGAGACCTCCACGATCACATTCTCAGGGTCGTGGGTTTTCGGGGCGGCAGAGGTCTGGTGGATCCCGTCAGCAGGGACGTCAGCAGAGGGGAGCACAGAGATGTGTCATCTGCGGAGGACCACATTGGCCTAGGCAGTGCGAGCAGCGAGAGGGCCGGTGTTATGGGTGTGGTCAGTCCGGACATCTGCGAGCAGCGTGTCCCCGAGCAGCGTCGCCTGTACCATCGATCGCATCGGCACCCCCAGTTCATCAGCAGACCTATGGAGCTCCACCGAGTCACAGCCAGATGGATCGGGCTTCTGTACCACGCCAGGGTGAGCGGCGACAGCAGGCGCAGAGCGGCAGAGTCTTTGCGGCTCAACTGGAGGACTCCACAGCGGCTGACCATGTGGTGGCAGGTATCATTTTGATTTCTGGCATTAGAGCTCGTGCATTATTTGATACCGGTGCATCACATTCTTTTGTTAGTCGAGCATTCGCATCCTTGCATGGGCTAGTGATAGGGCCGTTACCGTGTGCACGAGAGGTGCAGGTTCCCGAGCACGTTTTTACGTGTGGAGAACTGTTGTCGAGCTTGCCCTGTGCAGCTTGGACCGTGGGTGATGGGTGATGCCCGCAGACCTGTTGGTCTTGGGGCGATTGCAGGATTTTGATGTGGTACTTGGCATGGATTGGCTGGCGCGCTACTTCGCGACGATCGACTGCGGCGAGAGGACCGTGACGTTTCGCGAGCCGGACCAGGAGGAGTACGTGTATCGAGGCTGCAGGAGTACTTTGTTCGCGACGTGGATTTCGTCGGCACGAGCGAGACAGATGATGAGTCGAGGATGCACGGCATTTCTGGCGACTGTTGTTGAGGTATCTACGGTGGCACCGGAGCTCGAGGACATCTCTGTAGTCCGCGGGTTCCCGGACGTGTTTCCCCCGGAGTTGACTGAGATGCCACCGGACAGGGAGGTCGAGTTTGTGATTGATGTAGTCCCTGGAACTACGCCAATCTCAAAGACACCCTACCGAATGGCACCGGCT
The DNA here is from genome assembly GCA_016920855.1 of Puya raimondii. Lineage (NCBI taxonomy): Eukaryota > Viridiplantae > Streptophyta > Magnoliopsida > Poales > Bromeliaceae > Puya > Puya raimondii. The sequence goes on from JABWPP010000049.1 coordinate 89,193,489, forward strand.
GAGCTGAGAGAGCTTAAGGCGCAACTTCAGGATTTGATGGATAAAGGATTTGTGAGACCCAGCGTATCGCCTTGGGGAGCGCCGGTGTTATTCGTGAGGAAGAAGGATGGTTCACTTAGACTTTGTGTGGATTATCGAGAGTTGAATAAAGTGACCATCAAGAACAGGTATCCTTTGCCGCGCATTGATGATCTGTTTGATCAGCTGCAAGGATCTTGTGTCTTCTCGAAGATTGACTTACAGTCTGGTTACCACCAATTGAAGGTGAAGGCCGAGGATATTCCTAAGACGGCTTTTAGGACTCGGTACGGGCATTATGAGTTTACGGTGATGCCGTTTGGATTGACTAATGCCCCTGCCGCGTTTATGGATTTGATGAATCGAGTGTTTAAGCCGTTCTTGGACCGATTTGTAGTGGTGTTTATTGATGATATCCTGATCTACTCTCGGAGTGATGCTGAGCATGAGGAGCACTTGAGGATTGTGCTGCAACTTCTGAGAGAGAAGAAGTTGTATGCCAAGTTGAAGAAGTGCGAGTTCTGGCTTCGAGAGGTAGCTTTCTTGGGCCATGTGATTTCAGCCACTGGAGTGGCGGTGGACCCGCAGAAGATTGAGACCGTGCGGGATTGGCCTAGACCGACGACGGTTACCGAGGTGAGGAGTTTTCTCGGGTTAGCTGGATATTACCGTCGATTCGTGGAAGGCTTTGCGAAGCTCTCCACACCCCTCACTCGTCTGACGAGGAAGGGGATTAGATTTGTGTGGACTGATGAGTGCCAGCGTAGCTTTGAGGAGCTGAAGGAGAGGCTGATGTCTGCTCCCGTCCTTACCCTTCCAGTTATGGGGGAAGGATTTGTGATTTATAGTGATGCGTCACACAGTGGTTTGGGTTGTGTGTTGATGCAGCATGGTAGGGTAATTGCCTATGCCTCCCGGCAATTAAAGGATCATGAGAAGAATTACCCTACGCATGATTTGGAGCTGGCAGCTGTAGTGTTTGCACTGAAGCTGTGGCGGCATTATCTGTATGGTGAGCACTGTGAGATTTTCACGGATCATAAAAGTCTCAAGTATCTGTTCACTCAGAAGGAATTGAACCTGAGGCAACGCCGGTGGTTAGAGTTGTTGAAGGACTATGATATTGCCATCCAGTATCACCCCGGCAAGGCGAATGTAGTGGCAGATGCGTTGAGCAGGAGATCAGTGCAGAGCCTTAGTATGACGATCACTCGGCAGGCGCCATTACTTGAGGAGTTGAGGCGGCTTGAGCTTGAGGTGGTATCCCCTGGGGTTACGGCAAAACTTATGTCTTTGGTTTTGCAACCCACTCTGTTGGATAGGATCCGAGAGAAACAGAGTGCGGACCCCTATTTGACGAGGATTCGAGATCAGATTGTTAGTGGGCAGACAGGGGATTTTAGTGTTGACAGTTCGGGAGTACTGCGGTACAGGGACCGACTGTGTGTGCCTATGGATTCAGAGATCCGAGAGGAGATTTTGAGAGAGGCTCATTACTCACCTTATACGGTTCACCCCGGTGGAACCAAGATGTATAAGGACTTGAAGGCACACTTCTGGTGGAATGGAATGAAGCGGCATATTGGGAGATTTGTGGCTCAGTGTTTGACTTGTCAACAGGTAAAGGCGGAGCACCGAGTACCTGCTGGCAAGCTTCAGAGTCTCCCAATACCCGAGTGGAAGTGGGACCAGATCGCCATGGACTTTGTCGTGGGATTACCGAGGTCGCAGGCTGGTTTCGATGCTATTTGGGTGATAGTGGACAGACTGACCAAGTCTGCCCACTTCTTACCAGTGCAGACTACTTGGTCCAGGGATAGACTCGCTCAGCTATATTTGGACGAGATAGTGAGACTGCATGGAGTGCCTGCCTCGATTGTGTCAGATCGAGACACACGGTTCGTCTCACAGTTTTGGAGGAGTCTTCAGACAGCACTGGGTACTCAGCTGCGGTTCAGCACGGCATTTCATCCACAGACAGATGGTCAGTCTGAGCGGACCATTCAGACTTTGGAGGACATGTTGAGAGCATGTGTCCTAGACTTTGGTGGAGGGTGGCATCGACACTTAGGACTGGTTGAGTTTGCGTACAACAATAGCTATCAAGCGAGCATCCAGATGGCTCCGTTTGAAGCATTGTATGGACGCAAGTGTCGTTCGCCCTTGCATTGGAGCGATGTGGGTGAGAGGAGGACTTTGGGTCCCGATATCCTGTTGGAAGCGGAAGAGAAGGTCAAGATGGTTCGACGACGTCTTGAGACCGCCCAGAGTCGACAGAGGAGCTATGCGGATACTAGGAGACGAGACTTGGAGTTCCAGATTGGAGATCATGTGTTTTTGAAAGTCTCGCCGTCCAGAGGAATTCGCCGTTTTGGAGTTCGTGGAAAGCTCAGTCCACGGTTTGTTGGCCCGTTCGAGGTATTAGAGCGAGTGGGGCCGGTAGCGTACAGGATTGCCCTTCCACCGCGACTTTCTGGAGTCCACGATGTGTTCCATGTCTCGGCCCTGAGGAGATATGTGTTCGACCCCTCCCACGTGATTGACTTCACTCCACTCGAGTTGGCTGAGGACCTGCAGTACGAGGAGCGACCGGTGCGGATTCTTGCTCGCGAGACGAAAGAATTGCGCAACCGAGTCATACCGTACGTGAAAGTGCAGTGGAGTAATCACGAGGAGCGTGAGGCGACTTGGGAGCTGGAGACGGTGATGCGGGAATCCTATCCCTACCTGTTCGAGCTGCCTTCTTGAGGTATGAGTTTGAGTTTAAGTTTCGAGGACGAAACTTTCCGTAGGGGGGGAGAGTGTAGTACCCCTGGGGCCTAACTGACGGAATGACTGTAGTACCTTAGACTGTTCGACACTTCTGGAGAAGGTCGAGACAGGTCGGAGTCGTTTCGACGTCAAATAGACGCGAAAACGGACTCGGAGCGCCGAAATAAGCCAAAACTGAAGTTTTGGAGTTTCGGGCGCCCGGATGTGCAGAATTCTGCTGAGGGACAGCATAGTGGTTTTTGTTCTTGAGGCTCATTGCACCAATCCAGAGGTCTATAAAAGATGTGGATGGCTTTCCCTGAGGCTCTTTTCCTTCCTCTTCATCCTGAGCTCGGAGCTAGCAAGGAGAACCTCTCTTCTTCCCCAAATTTCATCTTCCACCATTGATGATCTCGGTTTCCTGCTGGAACTGCAGCGTCGACCTGGAGTGTTTTGGCTCGTGTGCGGTGTAGGAGTATCCAAATCCAACGAAACTTGGTTTGCTGGATAGAGGACTCGCAGAGGAAGAAGTGGGATCCTTCCAATCGCGATTTGGACAGGTATGTAAGCTACAGTTGTTGTTTTACTGGACCCCTCGTGTTCTTGAGCTGAAACTTGGGTTTTTCCTTTGATCTTTGGATCCGATCTCTTGGGAGCTGGATTTTCGAAGTGTGGATTGATCCTTCCACTTTCCTTGCTGGTTTGGAGCCCCTTCTCACCTGAATTGAGGATTCAAAGGTGAGTTCTAGCTCAGATTTTGGAGATTTTGCTTAAGTGCTGATTTTGGGTCATTTATCGAATTTCTTGGATTTTTAGATCCAGATCTTGTGAGGATCTTTGGAGAGGCTTTGGGTAGCCCCATCACTGTTTTTGAGAGGTTTGTGACCCCTTTCTATGAGCTAGATTCGTTGGAATCCCTGAGATTTTGCTGTTTTTGAGTTTTGCTCAAGTGCTGGAATTTTCGGATCCATGTGCAGGAGGGTCCAATAGTGAATCCGGTTCAGTGCATGGACCTTTTGGGCATCGAGTCGATCTCCGATTTGGCTGATTTTTGGAGGGCTTGTTCTTGAACCTGTGCTGGTGAGTTGAGCCAAATTTCACTGCATTTGGACTTAGGAATTGGATTTTATCGCATGTTGATTGCATGTGGGTCGTGCTGCCAGGCTGCATTTCTGGGCTGATTTTCTGGGCGCCCAGATCTGTGCGCAGGTGGGTCCGAATCCTGAAGTTGCAGATTCGAGTCCGGTTTCAGCCGGCGTTGTTTGGAGCCCTTCCACTCGACTCCTAGCCGTTGTTGGATAGCTTTGAGGTGGGTTGATGTTACCGAAATCGTCGGATTTCCTCCTAAGTTGTAGAGAGTGCAGCATGCTATTTATTTATCTGTTAGTAGCTCGAATTCATGAATTTGCATGTTTATTATGAAATCTGAATTTGGAGCATGAGTAGATTATTTATTTGACATGATTTTACATGCTGAACTGGGAATTGACTTAGGAGAAAACTCGCGAACATACAACCGTCACTTTTCGAACTGTTATCAGATTTAGCTCTAGGAGCCGTTTCTGTTCTTGTATCACCGCTGTTAGTGCGATGTGGATACTTAGTTCGCTGTAGGACGGGTTTACGCTTGTGCTGGGATGCCGAGCTTGTATTTACAGCAGGGTTAGGCTGTTTAGTGTTGCCGGGTGCCGTCGGGGCTGACGGTGGACCCAGACTCTTGTTTTAGCTTCTGTTTGTGCTGAGGGCACGTGAGCTTAGAGTCTTTGACCCCTTTTGACCCTTTTGTTCTTCGATTTCGCCTGCCGGAGCCTGTTTGTGCTCGACAGAGATACGCGTACTAACTCGGCTGGGTAGCTCCCCCGAGTGCCGCTCCGGAGTGAGGCCTCTTTTGCGTTGATGTCGCTACAGACTGCTAGATCTGTTTTGGACCGGCTACCCTATTGGTAGTGTGCGGTGTGGCTAGGCAGTTGGCTGGACGAGCCCGTTCGGGCGGTTCCGATAGATTGGGTCAGGGATGACTTTTCACTTTGGTGATGTTTACTTGAGGGTTGACTTGGATAGTGGTAGGGTAGTGGCATGATAGCTGTAGAGTTTATTCCAGCTTACTTTGTTGTTCTTTACCTACCAGCTATACTGTTAGTCTCGTAGACTTAGTGGGTGGACCGTTGAGGTCGGTATCGGTACCCACTGAGAACTACTTCTTTTGATAGTAGTTCTCACACCCGTTGTTGCCACCCTTTTTGCAGAGCCTTCTTCTGTTGCGGCTGCTGCACCTGTTTCCGCCGGATCGAGGTAAGGGAGTTGCGAGCTAGATCCCTACCTGTCCCTGTTGTTCCTAGAGGAGGACCCTACCGGAGATAGTTTCTTTTTGGTGTTGTGCCATGTACATATACTGTGGACTTGTACCTATTTTGGTTGTGGTGGACATGTTGTATTTTGGACTCTATATGTACAGGTGGCTTTGGTTATTAGTATGCTTTATTTTCAGCTCTATATATCTCTTGTAGTGGCTTGTATGTTTGTTACAGGTTAGCTATCGCTTCGTATACATAGAAAAGTCTATGTATACGGCGGATCTGTTGGCGAGCCCGGGGAAACGAGTAATCCGGGGCGTGACACTAATGCTCTTATACTCTCAGAGCCGTCGGTCAAACCGCTTATTTCGGTTTACAACAGATGGTCCACAGACCAAAGCTCTCACGTAGGCCTACTGCCTAAGCCTGTCTTAACGTCGCGTAATATCTCTTGCTCGCAAACGTAAATCCAATCGTTCCTCGACGGAGTCCTCACTCAGGACTTGCGCACATACTCCAACCAGGAGTAACCAAGACCCCAAACCTCTACTGAGTCCTAGAGTTGGGTCACATCCACATTCTCGGTGTACTACCATTTATATGGTCTCACAGGTGGCATTCCACATTCTCGGGTCATCGCTTGGACTACCGCCTCGACCATGAGTCTCTGCCCTACCCTCAGGTCTCGGGCTGCTGTCACACACAGCTGACTGCGCTTGTCCATAAGGCCCCAGGTTCCACAGTCCACAATGGTCCGGGCACGGATCGTCCCCAAGCAATACCCTATACCGTCGCTACACGTGTCCCGCACGCTATACCTAGCGACAACAGTCTCTATCGGCTCCTAAGCACCCAGTGCGAGCCACTAGCCCTCAAACGGTTCTTGGCCTCCTTCACACCTAGCAATGCCCAAGTGCTACTGCCAACAAACCCACTCGGCTAAAGAAACCAATACTCCACGAGTACATACACCCGAGCGTCCCACGCTACTATATTCATTCGCGTTATCCACAAGCACTAAGTTACCACGCTTATGCTCACTCGCATTGCGAGCATCACAATCTACCTCAATTGGAGGTATAACAAGGCTCACTCGCCACTCTTGGCGATTACCTTATCAACTTCACAACCGTCATCGATCCTCTATAACAATGTTCAGGATCTGCGAACTATTAACACGTTTTTAAACGTCATAACTCGACTCTTGCAATTGGCTACTCACATTGCCCTAATATCGAGAGTCAGCTCGCCTACAATCATTGTTGCCTCAAGCCGTCAACTAGGCGCAACGCCCGTAATTTGCCGGTATCATCAAAATCTCTAGCCGCTCCAGCGGCAATACATGTGCCTCCACGACACGAGCATAGCTGGGTATCTATCCTTACCCATAACCTTGGTCCTGGCTACAATTACACTTGCATCATAGTAATAGACCACAACAATTGCATGTAATGCTCCAGTGTCACATTATGCTCTACATATGTTTTCAGCAATCAAAACATACCTGCTACGACGCCGTCGACAGCAGTAGATTCCATCACCTGAGTCGCGTGCCCATGGCCACTTGGCGCCCGACGCGAACCCTCAGGTTGCCTCAACATCAACGCATGCTCCCCAGACCTCACCGCAGGTGGCACACCCGCGAACTGTCTTGGAGCGGAGGATGCTGTCATAGCCGGTGAGGCTCGACTATCTCCCAAGGAACAGTCATACTTTGTGTGACCCGATTGTCCACATCGTATGCACCTTCCTTCTCGCTGCACGCACCGGCGCGCCCAATGGGGTCCGCCGCAAATAATACATCCAGATGAGGATCGGGTGGTAGATGATTTCTGGGCTAGGGATTGTGATTGCGGTCGTTTCGGGCGCCGCTCGGAACTCGACTGTCCTCCCGAACCACCCGTTGATCGCTGTCTCCCCTTCTCGCCATAATCCTCGCACCCTTCACGCAAGGTGACCAGGCCTTGTTCCACCCCCAAGGCGCGATCCAGCACCTCAACAAAGGTTTGCAGTTTGAAGGGATGCACAACCTCAAAAATCTCTGGCCGAAGTCCGCGCACAAAGCAATCGGCCCTGTCCTTGTCGTTCCGTGTCACATAAGGGATACAACTTACAATGCGAGAGAACTCTCTCTCGTACACTCTCACCGAGCGATCACCTTGTTTCAGCTTCCTGAACTTTTCCTGAAGCTTTCTCTTCTCACTATCAGGGAAGTAGGCAGAGAACACCAGTCCTCGAAATTCCTCCCAAGTCGCCGGAGGGAGACTAGAAGGTCGGTCTCGCCGGACTCCCTTCCACCACGCCTTTGCCGACCCTTGCAAGCAGTGTGCGGCAAAATACACCTTGTCTCGCTCCAAGGTGTACAAGTCCTCAAACAGGGACTCCATAGAATCGATCCACGTTTCTACGGTCCACGGGTCCATTTCTTTCCCGTCGAAGGTAAGCGGATTGAATCCCTTGAACGTCATGAGGGCAGCTAAAGCCCACTTCCTCTCCGCTTCCAATTCCACAGAGTCAGGGGCCCAGATACCAACATCTATTTGCGAGGTACCCGCCGCGGCTCCTGATGGTACTCGACGTGCTAATCGCTCCACGGCCTCATGGAGTCTCATGATCCACTCTTCCTGGCGCACGGCAGCCTCCTGCTGTCGCTGTGCCATCTCAGCTTGTTGTTGCACCACTCCAACGAGTGTGGCCAACTTTTCACGAAGCTCCGGGTCTCCACTTGCCCCAGATTGCACAGGAACCCCACTAGGTCCACCCCGCGTCGATCTCATCGGAGGTCGCCCACGTGGCGCCATCGTATCCTGAAACATGACAATCTTCGTCAACATTCCCGACCTTTTAGGCCAAGTACAAACACGATGTAAATTACGGACACAAATTAGGCGAAAGTCACATAAGGGCGCCTATTCTCATCTCTTGGGTTCATGTTGTTGCGCGCCAACATGAACACACTTAGCTGAGAATAAACCACGCCTTAAATCCACCTCTAACATCCTATTAGAGGGATAACCATTACACGACCCAATCGATTACACTTTCGCCGCACATCACAAGTCCTCGTCTCTCACGAGCTTACACTCCTAGGGTCTTTTCCATCCTAGGATTCCTTAGGTCCACCTAGACCGTTTCTACTCTCTGATACCACCTCAATCTGTCACGCCCCGCCGTGCCTTAGCACCAAGTAGGTGGAAGGACAAAACGCACGGGCGCATGACCCAGATCCGCCGAACGGACAGAGTTTTTCCTGTACGTCCAAGGCGTCACAACCAGTATAATTCAAGAGGTTCCAAACAGGAACAGAATTCATACAAAGATTGCATAAGGAAAGCATCAACTACTATGCTATTACAAGCATTCGCAAAACAACCACATATTACACTTTTTTTTTTGTGTCTTTGTTCTTTCTTTCCAAATACAATCGAATTATTATTACATTTCCATTCATTCGAATACCCCTAAAGTACGTAGTAGAGGGTACTTCTATTCTGGTCACAGTGGTAGGACGCTAACTACTGAGTTACGCCCTCCCCTCGCGCCGCCGCGCCGCTCACGTGAGGACCTGAAAAACAGTGGGATGAGAACTATATAAAATAGTTCCCAGTGGGTAAGGCCACCCAAGAGAGGAGCTCGACCCACCAGGTCCAAAGGAAGCATACGAGCATGGGTTAGTACATATACATAACCTGCAAGCATATAACTTTACTATATACGAAAAGTAAACATGCTATGCTTCAACAAATGCGATAATGAAATCCATGCAATATATTTTTAACTGCTAATCCACTATCCATTTCATAATCAATCTGCTCCTAAGGTTCATTTACCTTAGCTAAGCCGTACTTGACTCGCTCTCGAGTCCATCATTAACAGGTTACCACCCTCCTAAGGTTTACTTATTTTAGTCAAACCTTACCCGACTCACTCTAGAGTCGAACATCCTTGGGCCACCGCCCAACTAATGTTTGCTTATTTAGCCAAACCTTCACCGACTCACTCTTGAGTCATATATCCTTGGGCCACAGCCCAGCTAAGGTTTACTTATTTAGTCAAACCTTCACCGACTCACTCTTGAGTCATGTATCAGCGGATTACCGCCAATGTCCAGGCCTGAGGAGATGAACATGCCACATACACCTCAGCCTACAATCCACTCGACAGGTGAGGGATATACCACAAACACCTCCGAACATGCACATTATAGTTCTTTCTTATCCTAGTTGTCCACCGCTAGGATTTCCAACTTTACATGGCCTCTAGCCCTTGTTTGACCACATGTCAAATTCTCTAGCATATAGAGAAAACTAGCTCACCGCTATGTCCACACCTAGGCATACACATGTCCATTTGTAACAATGTGTTCCACATGCCTACAATTCCAATCTATGGTAGGTATGGTATTAACATCATATGATCTACACATTCATATATATATACCACTTGCCAATTAACCTACCATTACATGCATCAAGTAAAATAAAATATACTTTACTCTTTCGACATGGAAGTGACCTAATCACTTCGGTAAATACAAACCCACCTCACACTCTTACGATTGCTTGTAGACACTTGCAATCGGGCTCTTTTCCTTGGCCTCAAGCTTGGTCTTCAAGCTCCTAGCCCTAACACACATGAAGGATTCGTTAATCCGAGTCGAACTCATAACGATCTCATCTCTTGGAATCACTCAAAATGGAGTTGTCCCACATGTTCTACTAACCCCCAACTAGGGTTCTAAAGGGTTAAAATATTTTTAAAACCCTCCACAAGAAAATCCCTCTTTCAACCTAGGGTTTTCCAAAACTCATGGCAAAACCCAAAATCTCTTGCTAATCTCTACAATTTGTAGTCTAGATTAGCCAAGGGTCTCCAAAATCTCATTTCTTAGCCCCAAATCCGAAACCCTAACTACGAAATCCTAGGACTCACCTCGGATTCGCGAGCTCACCAAGCCACCATGTATGTACGAGCTCGATTCTTCACTCCTCCAAGCTTCCCAAGCTTGATCTCCACCAAGATCTCCAATTTGGAGGAGAAGAAGAAGAAGTAGTAGTGAGAGAGAGGAGTTTCTCTTTCTCCCTCCCTCCCTGTGTATGTGAGTGTATTTTCAGAGGAGAAAGGAGAAGGTTTCCTCTTTATGTAAGCCCCCCTCTCTGAAATTACCAAATTACCCTTCGAAATCATCATTCTGCACATTGTATTCCGGTATACGGGTTGGCGTACCGGTATACGGGCGTTAGTTCCGGTATACCACGAGAAATTCCGCAGAACCCGAGAGCTGGATTTTCGGATTCTGCCATTGCATTCCGGTATACCACATCGCATACATGTACTAATCACTTCAGTACCGGTATGGAGATCCTCATACCGAAATTCCACTGCAGACTTCACAAGTTCAGCAGTTTTAACTTTTCGAAGTCCGTTTTCGCGCCTCATTTGCGCCGAAAACACTTCGCACAAGTCCCAAACTTAGCCGAAGCCTCACATATAGCTTCTCATGCTATTTTTCCACCGGAACTCCACAATTTGTAGAAGTTCGGTGTACTACAAGGAATATCAAACATTTGCAAATACTCCACATGCTTATAATGTATCCAAATAATAGAATCATGCCAGTATAAGTGTTCTCACCCACTACTATATAGAGCCATCAGACAACTCAACAAATCAAGCATGCAAAAAAAATATAAGAGTTACTCCACTATTTTCGGTAACATGGAATCCGAATAGACAAGCTACTTCAAGGAAGGCAAGATAACGACACGCTCCAACACCTCCCTCCTCAATAGCACCAAAATCCAACAAGAAACCCAAAAACTCAGCTCCTAAAAATCAACAATAAAGTCCTTTGCTAAATCAACGTTGATAAAATTCCCAATAAAAATCCCAATCTCCAAATACAACCATTACTCACCTCTAATAACAGATGAAGAGATGGACACCTCAAGCTCTCCTCCTCCTCACTCCATGGGATCATCCTTATGCTACGAAAACTTCCAGATCCTCAACAGAGCAACAATAGGGCAGAAGGTCAACCTTTGGGTTCTCTCAGCCGGAAGCCCTAAGCTACGCCATAGAGAAAAGGAAGCAGAAGAGAAATAAAAAGGCTCAATGGGTGACAAAGGAGAAAAGCTACGCACCATTTTGCTATTTATAGACTGAAATAAAGGCAAAAAAGCCCTCCAAATATTTTTTTAAAAATCCACCTTATGCTGAAACCAAGTTTCTGGCGCCCAGAACCATCTTTTTCGAGCGTCTAATTCCTCAAGCTCCATAGGTTTCGGGCGCTCCCCCCAACATGCAATGGATTGCCTAAACCATCATAGTGCTCACCGCTTTGATCAAATCAACCCCACCGAATTGCCGGGGCTGCTACAGTTAAACAAACGAGCACTTGCAAACTAGCTACTCAATACATCTGGGATCCATCTAAGACGAGTAGAAAGCTTTCAGGTGATCGATCCAGCATTCTGGATACCTTTTGCACTCAGCTCACCATTTTCCAGCGCCCTAGACTCTATCCGAGTATCTGAAAAAAGCTTGAAACTTTCAGTTTTAGTTGACTTCAGTCTCTGAAGTCCCAGTTTCGCGCCAAAACGCCTCCAACTCAATCTGACAGTCTACAAAAATGCCAACTAGCAAGCCACGAGCAAAATAAGATCTCTTTATACTCTTTTTTCTCACTTCTTTTTTTCTTTTTTTTTGGGGGACAAGAAGGGTTCATATTTTGTAATTTTTTTTTATTTTTTTTATTTTGTGGGGATTGAAATTAGGGTGCTCGAGATCGCGGAGTAGTGGGGGCAAGTGGCGATAGATTTGGAGTCGATGAGGGAAAAGAAGCGGTGGGTGTGGAGGGATCCGTACAGGATTGACGTGGCCGTGACCAAGGAGGAGCTCGACGCCGACAATGGCGATGGAGGTGCCGTGGAGATTGGGATTCGCCTCCCCGATGTTGGCAGCACGATCAAGGTGCATTTGCCTTATTTGAACCAAATGTTTTCCTATTTTTTGGTTGATTTTTTGGGGTCATTAAAGTGAATTTTTCTTTTTGGTTGATTTTTGGGTCATTATGCTGGATTTCATTGATTTTTTGGGGTCCTTATAGTGGACTTTGATCTAAGTCTTTTTTTCTTTTTTTGGTCCATTTTTTTGGTTGTTTTAGTGAATTTTGATCTTTTTGTCAAAGATGTTAGCGGCGGCTCGAGGAGGGCGAGAAAGGAGTACATGCCCGAGATGCTCTCACGATGAGTCGGGGGTACGGTGGAGCACGAGGTTAAGCAATCACATCAATTTGGTTGGTACTACCATAGCTCCAAAAGAGGAAATAGTTGCTTCATACCATCCACATATTTTAGTCAAGATTTATTATCTTGACTGGTTATAATATTATTTGTCAGATACTAAGGTGCCGTTTGGATTGGGTACAAGATGGGAGATAAGGCCTTATTCCCCCCTCTTGTACCCAAACAAGAGTTGGGGTGGGTGGGAACTATTGTTCCCACCCAACCGGGATAACCGGGTACAGGGTGGGAACAATAGTTCCCACCTAGGGGTGGGAACAATAGTTCCCTGGTAGAGAGAGAGAGAGAGAGAGAGAGAGAGAGAGAGAGAGAGAGAGAGAGAGAGAGAGAGAGATTTGTTTTAAATTAGAATTTAAACTTTTAAATTTAAAATTTGTAATCTTAAAATTAAAATTTAAAATTTATAATTTATAATTTTAAATTTTAAATTTTAAATTTTAAATTTGATATTTTAAATTTTTTAATTTTAAAATTGAAATTTTATATTTATATATCTTTCAAATTTAAATTTGGTCTTAAATTTAAAATTTAAATTTGTAAATTTAAAAATTTAAAAATTTTAATTTTAGTTTCAAATTTTAATATTTAAAAGTTAAAAATTTAAATTTAAAATTCTAAATGCAAAATTTAAAAATTTAAAATTCAAATATAATGAGAGGGGTAATATCATCATTTTTTATTTATAACTACCCACTATTCTTCTTATTCTATCTTATCTATCCAAACACTATTTTTTTTTATTCCCGGGAACAACCTAATTTTCATCCAAACGCAAAATTGGTCTAGTTCTCGTTTATACCTGAACTTGCACATATCCCTAGAATAAGCAGTTTTTACTTATATAAGAACCAAACGAAGCCTAAGTTAATAAGATTCTACAGATCTGTATGGGGTAACTTTTTTTACTAAACTTTATGTTAAAAATTTTAAATTTGAATTTAAATTAAATATTTAAATTTGAAATAAAATTTTAAAATTTTAAATTCACAAAAATTTAAATTTTTATATTTTAATTTAAAATATAAATTTTAAATTTTAAATTTTAAATGTAAATTTAAATTTTTTATTTCAATATAAAATCTAATTTGAAATTTGAAATTTAAAATTAACATTAGAAAATTTAAAATTAAAAATTAAAAAAATTAATAATTTAAAAAAAAAATAATTTAAAATTTAAAATTTAAATTTAATAATTTTAGATTTTAAATTTTGAATTTTTAAAATTTGAAATTTGTAAATCAAAACTTATAAGTTTAAATTTAAAAATTTTAAATTTTAAATTTTAAATTTAAAATTTAAAATTTTAAATTTTAAACTTTAAATTCTAAAAGTTCAAATTTTAAATTTTCTCTTAAAATTTAAATTTTAAATTTAAAAATTTACATTTAAAAATTTAAAATTTTGAATTTTATAATTTAAAATTTGATATTTGAATTTGAAATTTAATATCTAAATTAAGAATTTTAAAATTTGAAATTAAAAATTTAAAAGTTAAAATTTGAAATAAAAATTCAAATATAAATTAAAAATTAAAATTTGAATCTAAATTTAAAATTTGAATCTAAAATTAAAATTAAAATTTGAAGTTTGAGTCCAAAATCAGAATCAGATTTCAAAAAGCAGGTTTTAGCTGCTTCTGATATTGGGCCTCGAAAATTAGAAAACTGATTCTAAAAATCAGAATCAGATTTTGAAAATAAAATTACCAAATGATCTGCTGAGCCAAAAATTACTTTTGGGCCCAAAATCACTTTTTAGAAACTAGGCCAAACACCCACTATTTGCATATATATTGATATATATTATTTTTTTAGTGATGTTTCATGGCAAGTCAAAAAAATTTAAAATTTTTACTTTGTCAATCTTCTATCTGACTATTATTTTATAGATTTTATTGTTATACATTCATTGCTTCTATAGCATTAGCCCGCCGCAACACGCGATAACTTCACTAGTGATCATTGAAAGGATAAGTCTTCATTCCGACGAAAGTATAATACAATTGTAACACTTTTTATTTTTCTTACATGTTTTCAACCCCAATAATTTGAGATAAATGCAATTTGTACACCCAGAAAGAGGTATATGATTTATACATCCATTTCAGGGTTTAAAAACTTTTTGGATTCTTAGTATTTTAAAAAAGTAAACAAGACAAGAACCCATATGGCCCCTTTGGATGAAGAAAATATAAAATTTACACCTCTTTTTTGAGTGTATCAGTAGCATTTCTTATAATTTGAAGTCACTTATCATAACTACAATTTACTACTGAAAAATATTACTGTACAACTATATATAGGTGTAAATCTTACACTGCATCTATTTTAGACAAAATTATCTTTCAAATTTTAGTATTAATCCAAAATTTCATAAGAATAACGAAAGAATACAGGCCTTTGGAAGTTGAGATATAAAATTTACTCTTACACTATCAATGTAAAGGTAGCATTGCTCTATACTAATTGTATTAAAAACATCCTCATTTGGTATCATTTCCTTTCTTTTTTGCTCTTTTAATTACTAATCTATAATCTGTAATCTTTTATAATCTTCAACACTATATTAAAACTCAATTTCTAAGCTGACATGGTATCACCACATTATTTTGTGGAAAGTGGGTCCTATGTTGATCAAATTTGTTGACCTTTGTTTTGCCTTTTCGCATTCTTTTTAATTAATGCATTCAAACCGCTAACCTCCTCTTCAAAAAAAATCCCCCCTCTTTGATTTTTCCTCCCCACATTTTCCTCTTTCTCCTTTTCGAAATCTTAAAAATTAAAGCCCACCCCCTTCCATATCCATCCCCACCCTTTCCTATTCAGCCCACCCCCTTCCATATCCATCCCCACCCTTTCCTATTCCTCCCCTTTCCAAACTCTAGATCAAGATCGACATGGAGTATAAATAAAAGGAAGAAGAAAAGGTCTCTAATGGCGAGGGATGGGAGAAGAAGAGGAGAGAGGAGGAGGGCGCCAAGGACTTGTGGATTCGATTGCAGCCTGATCCGCCTTATCATGTATCGCTGCTTCAGCTTCATCATCGGTGCAGTCACCCTCCTCTACATTGCCATCAATTTCCTCTCCACTATCCTATTCTTTAAGAACGGACCCAATTTATGTAACAAACTCTACCTTCACTTCTAATCCATGTTCGTACGATCGATCTCTTCATTAGATTCGCCGTTAGTACCACCACAATACTTGCCGAATCTCCTGCCGTTCTGTACCCTTCTGCTTATGTAAACCCAAATCTCTCTGTCTATCCTGGCGGTAGTTCTATGTGGGGCAGCTTCTCAACTCTCCCTTTCCTCCTTCCCCCCTCTCTCTCTCTTTCTCTTTCTCTCTCTCCCTCTCTCCCCACTTCCCTACCTCTCCTACCTAGCGGAAGAGAGGATGATAATGGTTAAGGCCTTCAGCATAGCGGAGGCAAGGGGATCTCCCACGGTGGTGAAAGTGTTAGTACGGCTCGAGGAGGGTGAGGAATGATTACGTGCTTGAGATGCTCTCCGACGAGTCAGGGGTGCCATGGAGTGCGAGGTTGACCGTTCGCATCAATTTGCTTGGTAGGATTCTTTTCCTTTTAAAAAATTTTCAACAAACTAGAAAATTTGGAGCTTCCATCGTGGTAATCAAGCTGATCTTCTAACCATCGCTTAATGACTAGCACATATTTATGTTGTAAAAATACTATAATCACTTTGTCATGTATGTTGATTGTTATATTTCTCAAGATTTAATGAAAACTTGCAAAATAGTTAAACAACAATCCATACATTAGCCATGCTCTTTTTGATTATTTTGTAACTTAGAAATTGCAAATGCAAAATGTGGAGCAATGAGTATAGAAGGTTCAGGTGGATTTGTGGGATTGCTAGAAAAAAGAGTGCAAAATTAATTACATAAGACACATGTTACCTTAAGCAATCATCGAAGATAAGCCATGTGAAAATGTCAAAACTGATTGGAATGTTTTGAACACGTGCAACAGAGACCAGTCACCGACCGTCCCTAGCGCAAGTGGCAAAGGGCTTGGTGGTTGGTATCCGAAGTCCAGAGTTCGAATCTTAGTTGATTCACATTTTCAGCTAAGTTTATTTCTAAAAAGAAATAAACGAAGCGGGAAGCATACTACCTTTCTCTCAAAAAAAAAAAAAAAAACAGAGACCAATCAATGCATTAGTTAGGAAGAGTGTTTTTTATTTAAAACAGAGATTGTCTTATAGGAGTAGGAGGTCCGAAACTAACAGTTGCTGAACACATAGTAAGCTAAGAAATTTTTGTACCTCATCGCACAAAAGAATTTTCAAGTATAGAGCTAAATGTAATAGCCAGATCTATAATCTTTGTAGCTGATCTCTAATAGTTGAGCTTGAAGAAATTGCTACTGCTTTATTTCCTTTTGCATGCCGGTTTGAATTCTTAGCCTAATTTAACTCGCTTGGTCAATATTATTTTTTATTCTTAATTATTATTTTATCTGTACCTTTAGCCAATTTTCTTTTTTTATAATGTTGACAAATATAGGGAAGTGGAAGATTTGCTAGAAGATTGAGTTCGGATTGGCCCGAAAGAGTGCAAGAAATTTTATTTGTAAGTGAAGATGCAAGGACCAGAAAATTTGATAAATGAAAATGGATAAAAAATACACAGACATAGGTCAAAATCGATTTTATTATTTTGCTTCTTTTCCTATTTATTTTTCTGCTTTATGGTTTAATTTTTGTAATTAATCTATCTATGTTTAAAACTCCGCTGTCCTCTTCACCAATCACGTTTTCGATGCCTCCAGTCCTAGCGGTGAGCTCGCATCGGTCGGAAAATTCTATTAGTTGCAGGGAACAAAGGGATAGGGCTGCTGCTGTGGCCGATGAACACACTGCTACTGTGCGCCGCTTGCGAGAACCCTCACCATCACACCTGAAGCTCGTTTCCTTTTCCGACTATAGGTTTCCCACGCGATCGACACGGTGAATCACACTCCTCTCTCTTAATTCTATATTATTAAGTGTGTTGGAAAAAAAAAAAACATCTTTTATTGTCATCATTTGTTAGCTTTCAGTACATCCCATTATATGATAGATGACAATATGTTTTAAAAAGGTAAAAACATACAAAACTTAACTGTACTATAAACCTTTTTGATTTGACTAGCTAACCTTTCAAAATTTTGATTTAACTACTCAATCTTTCAATTTATTTAATTTGAGCCAGTAAACAGCACTTAGACTTTAAAATTTAAGATTACTTACTTTAATGAATTTATAGTTGCAAGAATTGCATGAAATATACTATTACTTTAATGAATTTATAGTTGTGAGAATTGTATGAAATATATTATTAAATCTGTAAAGATAAATAATACTTTTAAATTTTAAAGTCAATGTGCTGTCGACTGATTCAAATCAAACAAATTGAAAGATTGGATAGTAAAATTAAAATTTTGAAAGACTGAGTAGTCAAATCAAAATGATCCATAATTCGGATAAGTTCTATTACTTTTAAAAATGTTCGGAAAGAATTTTTTTTTCAAATTTTTAGTTTATGCGGCCGCATAAACACTTTAAATGAAGGGAAGGTAATTAATATTCTATTTATACTTTTTTACACTTTTATGTAAAATTAATAATATAATAAACACTATAGCAAACGAGGCCTGGGTACTAGGGATGCCAACGGGGCGGATCTGGGGGCGGGAGCCCTGCCCCGCCTCCCGCCCCGAATCCGTGATGGGTTAAAAAATATATCCCATAATCCGCCCCGTCCTATAACCCACCTCCCGCCAGCGCCCCGAATCCGCCGCCAATTAATATATTTTTTCAAAATTATAATATTATTAATATTTTGTAAAATATAAATTAATAATTTTTAATAATAATAAATAATATTACTAAGTTATATATATAATTAACAACATCAATTATAAAAATTAAAAATATCAATCACAGTTCGAAGCAAAATTCAAAAATTTTGAATACATGAGAAATGAGAGCACTATCTTATTTATATTTTGGACTTTTTTGTAAATATATTATTTTGTAGGGATATTTTTTTAAAATATAAACGATTTTCGGGGCGGATTCGGGCGGGAGCGGATTCAGGGCGGATTCGAAGCGGGTCAAAAAAAATTTCTATTTTTTGCCCCAAATCTGTCTCGAATCATAAAAATTATCCTGTTTTTCGTTCCGAATCTGTTTATTTCTTCTCGTTTACTGTCCCATTTGGGGGATCGGGCCTGGAGCTCCACCAACCCGGATCCGTTGCATCCCTATGGAGTACTCTTTCCCAGCAATGACTTTTTCTACAATGACATTTTTCACCCAAAAGTAAATACTCTCTGAACACAACGGCATATTGATGGTTAAAGGATGAATTTGCCATGATTTTTTTTTTCCAACTATTTTCTAAATGGTCTATTTCAAAAAAATTCTTTTTAACTCCTTTGTGGATTAGATGACTAAGAATAAAATAATAAAATTGAAAAATTAAAATTCAGGTTAGTTTTATTAAATTCCAAACAAAAATTTTTGATCCTTATTTTAACATAATTTTTGTATAAAATTGACTACATTAATTAATATATTTTTAAGATTTTTAATAAAAATGGGATGTATAAACCGCCGTAGCTGCCAAATTGCGTACCATTCCCGCCTAACGTTTTCTAGATCTTTTGCTCTTCCGCGTCACCGCCTCTATCCCCTGATAACGCGATGGCAGAATCGCAAATAAAGTGCACCGGCAGTGGCATTTAGGCAGTGAAAAAAAGGCAGAGGAATGAACGAAGGAACGAGCGGACGAGTTTCCGGCCCACGTCGCCCATTCTTTTCCTCTCAGCACCATCTTTCTACTCTATGTATATGTATATATAAATAACTACGGCCTTTCTGGCCCCCAATTCGCAATAATAATATTCGCCTGTGATTCGTCCGTTGCGTCGCTTCTCTCTCTCTTTCTTAGGCGACAAGAAGAGAGAGGACAAGGGGGCTAATTCTATCTCTCTTATCTTCTCCTTCGCAAGGGCGATCTCGATCTGATCGATCTTTTTTCTTCGGCGTCGTCATCTAATAAAGGTAGGTTTTTTCTCTTTAAAGCCTCATTTTTTTTTCAAATTTAAAATTTGGTACTTTGCGAATTTTCAGTTCGATTTATTATCGTTATTATTATTATTTAAGATGGATTGTTCTTCTTTCTTGAAATTTATTTGACTTTTAATCATTCGTTGCAGATCGAATCGGATCGGATCGCGGACATTAATTCTTGTTCTTGGAAAAGGCGATCAAATGGCGGATCAGGAGAGGAGAATGGAAGACGGGCACCGCCGCTGCGCGAACAACTGCGGCCTCTTCGGGAGTACCGCAACCCGCAACCTCTGCTCCAAATGCTACCGCCGCTTCCGCCTCGAACAACAAGATCACGCCGCCGCCGACATCGCCTGCGACAATTCCCGCCTCCCCTCTCCTTCCTCCTCCTCCTCCTCCTGCGTCACCGCTTCCGCACCCCTCGTTCCGACAGAAGAACCTGAACCTGCTAGTAGCGCCGCGGCTTCGGCGGAGCAGCCGCAGCTGGCGTCGAATGGGCCGAGCCGGTGCGCCGCGTGCCGGAAGAGGGTGGGGCTGTCTGCGGGGTTCCGGTGCAGGTGCGGGGGAACATTCTGCGGCGCCCACCGCTACCCGGAGCGCCACGCCTGCCGCTTCGACTACAAGGCCGCCGGGAGGGAGGCCATCGCCCGCGCCAACCCCCTCGTCAGGGCCGACAAGCTCCCTCGCATCTGAGCCGTCCGGAGGACCTCTTCTTCTGCGCCTGAGGACGGCATCTTCTTCGTGTTTCCCTGGCAGCTTGTTGGAAACTTGGAATGCGAGGATGATGGGTTGATTAATATTGGTTTCAACGCCGTGCTTTTTATTTCTCGCTCTTTTTTTTTTCTTTTTTTTTGGTTTCGTTTTTTATAATTAGGTTTTCACGTATGAATGTATCACATATTATTAGATGCTATTGAAAAAAATTTAAATTTAAGTTCAGATTAAAATTCATATTCGAAATTTAATTTAAATTTAAATATTGGTTTATATTTTAAATTTAAACTTTGATTTCAAATTTAAACTTAAATTTAAATTTTCATTTTCATTTTGAATTTGAAGTTTGAAATTTAAATTCAAATTTTGAATTCAAAATTTAAATAAAAATTAAAATATCTAAATTCAAACTTAAATATTTTGATTAAATAATTAATTAAATTTTAATTTATTTTAAATGCAATTTTGCGGTAATTGAGGGTGGTGAATTGGTGCGCCCCGGATTGCAGCGGAACCTAGGATTGCAGCGGAACCTAAGCTCGCCAACAGATAGGTTTGCAGCGGAACCTAAGCTCGCCAACAGATTCGCCGTATATACGGTCCCTTGCACACGAAGCGTCTAAATCTATAAAAATAATCTACTAGCTAGCCGATATCGCAAAAATAAAACTAATATATAGATGAAATAATACTGTATATATAATATGTCTCCAAAAAGTACAACAACCATCCCTCTGATAACATAAAATAACCATCCCTATGATAACATAAAATAAATACATCACAGCTGGCGATGCCAGTCTAATATATACAAAATGTCTATAAAATCGCTAACTCCCGGGTACTCCACTGGTACAGTCTACCGGGTAGGAGTTGCTATCTATCTCGCGATTTTTTTTATCTCGATCAGAAACAACGGCAACAAGCGTGGAGGGCTCTGCAATAAAAAATTATTAATAGAGGGCGTGAGAACTATTAAAACGAGTAGCTCTCAATGAATACCATCATTAATGACAACGACCTACCCACTAAGTCTACGAGAGGCATGAGTAAAAAAACTGTTGATAAAAAAACTGTTGAATTAAAGTGGAGTAAGTAAATAACTGCAGAATAGAAACTATCATTATTATGCCTCCACACTAACCTCTATAAGAAATGAGTACGCCATGTATGATATGCATAAACTAACTATGATACGTCCGAAAAATACCCAATCGTACCAATTGGTTCGAAAGTCCAGTCAAGTCCGTGCTAGCCTCACGTTTGATCTCTATAAAAAATTAGGTGGATCATTGACGTGATAATAATATATCAACTAAATTAAACAACCTATCTTCAGAGTGTCACTCGAAGGGAGCGACCCGCTCGAGAATCAAAGTAACTAAATCAAACATACTATGTTACTGCAGGCTATGGTCGATGCCAATGATCAAACAGATCATAATAAGTATTAACAATGCGTCATCAGTACAAACTGAGCATAAGTGTTGTGTAACCCTGCAGTCTAAACCCACAGCTACAATGAATCATAGGTCGTCTATATCCGACACCGTCCAATCCGCCGAGCACAAAATATTTCAAACTATCCTAACCCTCCCTATTCGATCCCGGCATAAAAGGACCGCACCAACTGATGCAAAGTTTACTTGACTAAATTCAATTTGAGGAATTAGCAGATAGTGTCTCCAGGAGCTACCAGTCAGCTAGATGTCTACTAGTACATTTAGCAAGAATAAAAGCAGGGTTCAGTAATTATTACAACTAGCAAGAGATCAATGTTTAACCATACATTCTCAGTTTACTAACAGATTACACCATGTTAACTAGAAGCTAATTTACATATAGGCATACTAGATAGTCCGATGTGTTTGATGAACTAAATCCACCTCAAACTGTGTTTGATGAACTAAACCCACCTCAAACTCAGCAACGAGGTAATTTCAGCTCCCAGCAGATAAAGTACAGCTACGCCAGGAGAAAGGAGCTCTAAAAAAACTCAAAAAATCAACAAGAAACCTGCTAGGACCATCCGAAATTCGAAAACGTAAATAAACAGCAGTTCGGCTAACAGAAATCCAATTTCATCTAAATTCATGAGCTTACCTACACTCGGACAACAATCGACCACTCATGCACCCTCAACACCTCCAAATCAAGTAGGAAAAACAAGGAAATCCCAACCCCAAACGGGAATTATGTTGGAATAAAAATTGGAATAAAAAACTTAATGGAAGTACCATTCAATAAAAAATTCAGGTTTAAGTTCCAAATTCAATCAACTAAATCTCAATCTAGTTAGAAGCATCTCGAAAACAACAAGATGTGACTGCAAATCCACCAAACATCCATCTACAACACTGCTAGAAGAATCGGAAGAACAGTTTAACAAAAATCCGATGGAAGTCCCATTTCAGCTCATTAGCCCAAAATATTTTAATTTCACTCAAATTAACCTTGATTCCAGCTAGAAAGAATGGTCCACAAGCTCTCCTCCTTCAGCTAAATCATGAACAAGACCCAAAATGCAACTAGAAGCTCCACCTCAACCAAAGAATCCTAGCTTTAGTTGCTGCAATTGGTGCTGCAGCTGCTGGTCCAACTACATTTTTCCAGCCTGCAAGGTGAAGAAGATGGAAGATGAGGGGAAGAAGATGGGAATTAAGGTCTCTAGGATGTAGGAGAGTGAAAAGAGTGAGCGTAGAACGTGTAGGAGCTATTTATAAAGAAAATGAGTGAATAGAATGAGCACTCGGATCAAAGAGATTAAACCTGTTTCTCAGCAAAAATTCCAATTTTGAAATCACATTTGGGCGTCTGAAAGCATCTAGAACGTGAAATGGGCATCCACTGAGAAGCCCAAATCAGCCAAACCTACGCCGAATCCAATCAAACTACTTTCCACATGTCAACACTGTTTGATACACCCGAAAAGGTTCACCAACTCAATTTCAGGCTGCTATAGTAACATTCGAGCATCTGAGTGGTTCCTCTTTTGTGCGTTTTAAGCTGTCAGAACTTCAGTTTTGGCAGATGTTAGTGCTCCGAGTTCGTCTTCGCATTTATTTCGCGCCAAAATGATTCCGACTCGACCCAACACTCTACAGATATGTCGACCAGCTGCTGATATTATAGTCATTTTGACAACTAAGTTCGGAATACCACAGGAATTTGAATTGGAATTTTTGAATTCAGTAATGCAAGATACCCACTACTCTGTAGTAAATTTTGGTGTTAATCTTGTAATTCTTCATTACTGATAGAATTATATACGGGATGAATCAAATTTAATAATCTAAAAATATTTCTATAGGATTTCTATTAATCCTACCAAGATAGTGTGAACTAAATACGCCCTTAGAGTTAATTTCATACATGTCCCTGTAAAGATATCGAATTGAAAATATATTTTTGCAGTTTAAGTGATCAAATTTTTTCCTCAAAATTTTTTAATGTGTTGATATTTGTGCCTCTAGTTTTTCTTGTTAGTTCAATATTTATTTTTAATAGTTAATAAGTGAAATAACAATACTGTCATTATAAATTTGTACCTCCAAACAAAGCTAAGAGTTTGGAGTGTGCAAATATGTTCTCCCAAAAAAATCCAACAGTCATCTTCCTCCTCAAAATTTATCCAAGTCTCCATTGGTGGCACCTTTTCTCAACCTCCTGATGCAGAATCGGGTGTGGGTAGGATTGATTCATTTAGATTTTATTTTATTTTTCTTATTTTCGAAATTATTTTGTCTGTTAATTTATTTTAGTTGTTTTTAAAGATTTTTTTAGGATTTATTATATAAAAATAAATCTCTAAAAATTAGGAATATGATTTAGGTTTTGTTTATATATGTTTGAATTAGGAAATGAAAGTAAACTTAGTATCTAAAATACCTCAATTTCGATTCGTAGATCGTGATAAAATAGGATCAAACCAAACCACTCACTCCAACGGATCAAATGCAAGATCACAAGATGAAAAATAAACTAATTTCCACAACCCAACGATTCAATATGTTTTTGAGGAATAAGAAGCATTGAAAGCTATTTACCATATCATGACCGACGTTGGTGAAGGAAATATTGCTCAGCATAGAAGAGATCAAGAAGCTTATCGTGTTTGGAAAGCAAAGGATTCCTTTGCTCGTCGAATTCTGATAAGGTTCGGCCACCATGCAATGCCTATCCCTTTTACGTCAACTTTCGCATTGTTTCCTACATATATCCATTTAGTTCTAGTTTGGACTTGATGATACTCTATAAATGCACCTCGGTCTCCTGCTACATGATCTGTGGATTTGAGATTCCATAGAGCTGTAACATCTTGTGATTTTAATATGACCAATGAGGATCATTGTGTATGTAGTAAACATGAGGGAGGTTTGTGCGCTATGTAATTAATGAGCGAATTGATAATCATAGAGACCCAATTAAAAAAACCAACATGAAAAGATTCCTAAAATCGTGGGATTTGAATTGGATTAGAATTATGTTTGGAATATTATAAATATAACCTATATTTTATAATTTTCGGGGACGAGTTATGAGAAATTAGTTTGGTGTTTATGATTTGACTGCGGTCGTGGTTTCTTCTTCCCTTCTCCTCTTTTGCTGTGTGTGCCGGTAAAATTTTTCTTCCTAAAAGGTTCTACCTTCTCTTCCCTTTCTCATCTTTTATCCTTTCATCTATTTCTCTCTTATCCTTTTTCTAAATATTCTTTCTTTATTATTGGCTATTTTCTTCGATTTTCTCTTAATTTTATTTTTAAAAGAATTTACAAAATAAAAAAATGTCGGAACCTTCTTGCTAGGCTGCACTACTTTTCTGATTTTTCTTTTTTTTTATTTTGAAAATTGATTTAAAAACTCATTAATTTTTTTATAAATTAAAAAAAATCTGAAAATTAATCTAATTTTTTTAGAAAATTCTAAATTTGGTTTTAAATTAATTTTGTACTCATAACTTGTAAGATAAATTTGAATTTTTCTAATTTGTTCTGCATCAGCAGCACCTCCTCTCTTGCTCGTTTTCTCTCTCATCCATCTCACACTATCAATCAAATATTACTAAAAGAGACTAATATTAGGATATATATATATATATATATATATATATATATATATACACACAACAATATTAAATTTCGGAGAGATTATTTTGATTGCTTAAACTTTCTAGAAATATATTTGTAATTTAATGTCTCTACAGAGACTTATGAAATTAACCCATAAATATAATGGGATAAAAAAAGTCATTTTACTCTTTAGCTAACTAAGGTTAAGTGATATAATTATGTTTTACCTACAGTCAACCAAATATTGCTAGCCGCGACTAATAGTAGGGATATATATATGCAATAATATTAGACTTTGGATGGGCAAATTTGATCATTTAAACTTCACAATGATATATTTGCAATTTAATGTCTTTACAGTAATACATACGAAATTGTTAGAAAATTGCGTACGGTAAAAACACAGCGGAAAGAAAATCAAACAAATTTGATTTTAAAAATTTCGAGATCCGATCTAAAAAACTACGCAATTAGGATCCCAAATGTTATTCAAGATTAAAACGAGATAGGAAGATCTAATCTTCACCTTCGCGCAGATAGTTCTTCACCGCAATCCGATGATCGTGGAATTAGATTCTCTTAAAGCCACACACGCGTTCGGCCTCTATAGGTATCCACACGAGGTTGACGATCCAATTGTTGTTCTCACCGGGGTGCTAGCTCCCTTGCAAAGAACGTCTTTGTTGCTAGAGAAAAAAGAGAGAAATTGAGAGAGATGACGGCTAGGGTTTTCTAAAAACTCTCGTATATTATATATAGGGATACAATTCTCCTTTAATAATATATTAACCATTAAGGATAAGAACAAATCTAGATTTAAATTTATCTTTTCCTTAATTGGTTAGATCGATCAAATTATAATTTGATTCGACTTGAACTCAATTCTAATTTGATCATATCAAATTAGTAATGCAACATTTGCACATAAGCCCTCTCATAAATTACTAATTGTTAGAAAGTCCTCTCTTGTAACATTTACACTTTAATACCACTAATTTGCAATAATTACAAATTAGTCCAATTATCAACATATTGATAATTAGGTCCTCCGGCGATTCAAAAATCGCGATCTAGCTATTCGATCAGTCACAGCCTCTTATGTGTGTGACCCCATAGGTTCTATTCTATCTGGTAGTGAGATATATTCTGATCACTATCAGCAATATCACTGAAACTCCTTTCAGTGGGTCGAAACAATTCCAACTCAGCCCAATGAGAATTATCGATCGTCCAGATAATTCTCATGAGTCTCACAATCCACCAGTGACGCCTAGCAGCATGTAGTGGCATTCCAGTAGAATAGAATACTGAACCTCTTGGTGCAGTTACCGTGTGATACAGTCCTTCTATCATGAGTCCCGACTAGATGGAGATCATGGAATAACTCGTCAAACCCCATCATCTGTCATATGTCAAATTTATTCGACTCGAGTTTCTAATATCGAAAACTCTTTCCGCTATTTATCCTGCCTTGGCCAAGGTCTTCTAAACTCGGTCTCATAAATCACATAGGACTAACGCCCCTATCTACTAAGGGAGATAGATTTCATATAGGTGCACACCCTATTCCTACAACGAACCTACTGTAGCCAACATGCACCGCAAGGACCCGGATGGCTAGGGACCAAGTGTATGTACAGTCAAACTACAGTAACCTCATTGTGAATAGCCGAGGCACCGCAGTTCAAAGGACCAGTCACACTACTGCAACATTGAGTAAGTCACTGACGAGTGAGTAGACATCCAAGTGACTTCTCGCGTTGGTCATGCTCGGTACCCTTATTCTCTAACAAACCACCTGCACATTCGCTCCAGTGTCTCCACACTATTGACTCGAGACTCATCTACCCAAAAGGGAAGCGACCTGTGCACCAATCTCATCGGATCAATCACCGTCCCCGCGATGATCCATCGATCAGGAGCATTTAGGAATTAACAATCAATGACACATGTCTCAAATTCTCAACTCTTGAGAATACATGTCATCATCTTATTAATTTCTTGGACGATTCATGGACACATACACAACATGAATGGAAATAAGAATCCATATTTATTCATAATATTTAAAGTCAAATATAAATTTATGTCCTAAAAAGAATACATGTGTCGGCCTGATTGGCTTCTAGGGCATACATCTAACAATCTCCCACTTGCACTAAAGCCAATTAGCCATATACCTAAGTCCCATCTTCTCAAGGTGGGCTTCAGTCTTCTGCTGGCTAAGCGGTTTAGTCAATGGGTCTGCCACGTTATCCGCGGAGTCTACTCTCTGCACCTCGATGTACTTCTTGTCGAGATAGTCGCGTATAATATGAAACCGCCGTTCTATGTGCTTGGACTTCTGATTAGACCTGGGCTCCTTAGCTAGGGCTATGGCGCCATTGTTGTCGCAATAAAGTGGTATGGCATCTGATGGCATCACACCTAGTTCCGCGACAAACTTCTTAAACCAGAAGGCTTCCTTTGCAGCTTCAGATGCGGCGATATACTCTGCTTCCATGGTAGAATGAGCAATAATTGGTTGTTTGGAACTCTTCCAAACCACCGAGCCACCATTGCACAAGAACACGCATTCTGACGTAGACTTTCTATCGTCAACATCAGACATAAAGTCCAAATCAGTATATCCTTGTATTTTTAACTCTTTTCCTCCAAAGACCAAGAACATATTCTTAGTTCTTCTCAAGCACTTAAGTATGTTCTTCACATCAGTCCAGTGCTCCTCGCCTGGATTAGACTGATATCTGCTTGTGACACTCACAGCAAGCGCGATATCAGGTCGTGTACATAGCATGGCGTACATAAGACTTCCTATAGCTGAGGCATAAGGGATCTTACTCATACGTTGAATCTCTTCAAATGTATTGGGGCACATTTTCTTGGAGAGATAAATTCCATGCCTAAGGGGTAAAAGTTTCCTTTTTGAGTTTTCCATGCCGAACCTTTTTAGCACCTCTTCTATGTACATTTTCTGTGAAAGGCCTAACATCCTCTTAGATCTATCTCTATAGACCTTAATCCCCAAAATATAGGATGCTTCCCCTAGATCTTTTATGGAGAATTTTTTAGACAACCACACTTTAACCGAAGTCAGCATTGGAACATCGTTTCCAATTAGGAGAATGTCATCCACGTACAATACGAGGAATGCGACAGCACTCCCACTGACCTTCTTATAAACACATGGTTCCTCCTCGTTCTTAATGAAATCAAACGATTTGATCACGTCATTAAAACGAGTATTCCAACTCCGAGATGCTTGCTTAAGTCCATATATGGACCGTTGCAACTTGCATACCTTATGACGTTCGTCATCGGAAGTGAAACCTAGAGACTGCTCCATATAGATATCTTCCTCAAGATATCCATTTAAGAAGGGAGTTTTCACATCCATTTGCCAGATCTCATAATCATGGTATGCTGCAAGGGCAAGCAATGATCGAATGGATTTAAGCATGGCCACATGCGAAAAGGTCTCCTGATAGTCAACGCCTTCACGTTGACTATAGCCTTTCGCTACCAGCCTTACTTTATAGGTCTCCACCTTTCCATCCGAACCTATCTGTTTTTTGTAGATCCATTTACATCCAATAGGTACTATACCTTCTGGTGGATCTACCAAAATCCAGACCTCGTTGGAGTACATTGAGTCAATTTCTGACTTCATGACTTCCAACCATTTCTCAGAATCGATGTCAGACATCGCCTCGTTGTATGTTTTGGGATCATCTCCATGTTTCCTATCTCCCATGAGGAATATTTTCTTTATATCCTTTGTAAGAATACCTAAGTATCTTTTGATAGGATGAGAGATTCTACTCGACCTACGAGGTGGATGAGGTACTACATGTACTGGCTCAGCTTGAATGAGTTCTATAGGTTCGACGACTCGTTGCTCTTCAGAGACTCTCTCTTCAAACTCAATTTTTCTCCCACTAGCTGCTTCTTGAATAAGCTATTTTTCTAAGAAAGTAGCATGTCAGCTCACAACTACATTGTGATCCTCTGGGATATAAAAATAATAACCTAAAGTTTCTTTAAGATATCCAATAAAACGAGCCCTCTCAGACCTAACCTCTAACTTGTCTGCCTGTAATCGCTTTACATGGACAGGACATCCTCAAATCCTGATATGACCAAGACTTGGTTTCTTACCATGCCACATCTCATACGGCGTAGTAGGACGGATTTAGAAGGTATCCTATTTAACAAGTAAGCTGCAGTAAGCAAAGCATGTCCCCAAAAAAATAAAGGAAGATCAGTGAAGCTCATTATGGATCGAACCATATCCAATAAGGTTCGATTTCTCCGTTCCGACACCCCGTTGAGTTGAGGTGTTCCCGGAGGAGTCCATTGTGAGACTATACCGTTTTGTTTGAGATAGTTTAGAAACTCTTCACTAAGGTATTCTCCTCCTCGATCTGATCGAAGAACCTTGATGAATTTTTTAGTTTGCTTTTCTACTTCATATCTGAATTTTTTGAACTTTTCAAAAGCTTCAGATTTGTGTCTCATAAGATACACATACCCATACCGTGGATAATCATCAGTAAAGGTTATGAAGTAGAGATAACCACCCTTGGCTTGCACATCAAATGGGCCAAACACATCAATATGTATCAGGGCAAGTATCTCAGTGGCACTTTTCCCTTGTTGTAGTACCCCTGGGGCCTAACTGACAGAATGACTGCAGTATCCTAGACTGTTCGACACTTCTGGAGAAGGTTGAGACAAGTTGGAGTCGTTTCGGCACAAAATAGACGCGAAAATGGACTCGGAGCACCGAAGTAAGCCGAAACTGAAGTTTTGGGCGTTTGGAACTTTAGGGCGCCCGGAAGTTGTGTTTTGGGCGCCCAGATGTTGAGTGCTCGTTTTCTGAACTGCTAAGTCATTTCGGATCCAGGTTCGGGCGCCCGGAAAGTGATTTCGGAAATTTGCCTCGTGAGTATCGATCCGTTTGACATGTGTAGGGTGGTAGGTGAGTTCCGCCGGACCAGGTTTGGGCGCCCCGGACCGCGGCGGAGAGTCCGAAGTTCTGGACTTGTGCAGGCTTGAGGAACCGGGCGCCCACTTCTTGGGTTTCGGGCGCCCGAATGTTGGGATTCCTGCTGAGGAACAGGTTATGTGCATTTCTGTTCTTGAGGCCCATTGCACCGAAACCCTTTGTCTATAAAAGATTGGGGACGACCCCCCTGAGACATTTTTCTCCCCTTCTTCATGGTGAACCCTGGATTTTGCAAGGAACCCCTCCAATTCCTCCCAATTCCATCTTTTTCCATTGAAGACCTTGGATCCCTGCAGAACATCAGCATCGACATGTGGTGTTTCTACTCGTGTGCAGTGTGGGAATGTCCAAATCCCACGAAACCTGGTTTGTTGGATTGAGGACTCGTAGAGGAAGACGTGGGACCCTTCCAATCACATTTTGGACAGGTATGTATGCTGCAGTTGTGGTTTTACTGGACCCCTTGTGTTCTTGAGCTGAAACATGGGTTTTCCTTTGTTCTTTGGATCCAAATCTTTTGAGAGCTGGATTTTCGAAGTGAAGATTGGTCCTTCCTCATTCCTTGCTGGTTTGGAGGTTCTTTCCACCTGAATTGAGGATTCAAAGGTGAGTTTTTGCTCAGATTTTGAGTACTTAGCTTAAGTGCTGAATTTTTGGACCTTTGATGGATTTCTTGGATTTTTGAATCCAGATCTTTGTGAGAAGCTTTGGTGAGGCTTTGGATTGTTCCATCACTATTTTTGAGAGGTTGTGACCCTTTTCCATGGGTATATTCGTTGGAATTCCAGATATCATGCTGGAAGTGTTATATACTTAGTTGCTGAAATTTCTGGATGCAGTGCAGGAGGGTCCAGAAGTGGGTCCGAATCAGTGCGAGAATTTTTTGGACATCAAGTCGAACTCCGTTTTGGCTGAAATTTGGAGGGTTTGTTCTGGAGCCCCTGCTGGTGAATTGGGTAAAATTTTACTGATTTGAATTTTATCGCATGTTGAATCCATGTTGGTCGTGCTGCCAGGCTGCAGTTCTGGGCTGATGTTCTAGGCGCCCAGAACTTGAGCAGGTGGGTCCGAATCTCGAGTTGGCAATTTTGAGCCCGATTTCAGCCGGTGTTGTTTGGAGCCCTTCTACTCGACTCCTTGCCCTTGTTGGATAGCGTTTGAGGTGTGTTAATGTTACCGAAATCGCCGGATTTCCTCCTAAGTTGTAGAGAGTACAGCATGTTGTTTTATTATCTGTTTGATCATGTTAGTAGCTCGAATTCATGAATTTGTATGTGTTTATATAAAATCTGAATTTGGAGCATAAATTGATAATTTATAGACATGACTTTACATGCTGAACTGGGAATTGACTTAGGAGAAAACTCGTGAACATACAACCGTCACTTTTCGAACTATTATCAGATTTAGCTCTAGGAGCCGTTTCTGTTCTTGTATCACCGCTGTTAGTGCGAGGTGGATACTTAGTTTGTTGTTGGACGAGTTTACGCTCGTGCTGAGATGCCGAGCTTGTATTTACAGCAGGGTTAGGCTGTTTTGTGTTACCGGGTGCCGTCGGGGTTGACGGTGGACCCAGATTTTTGTTTTAGTATCTGTTGCATCAGATTTTGCCGTGGGCACGTGAGCCTTGGTTGTTAGACCGACTTGACCCTTTTATTTCGGTTTTAGCCTGTGTTTACCTGATTGAGCTGTCAGATTCGCAATTACACTTGGCTGGGTCGCCCCCACAAGTGCCACTCCGTAGTTGGACTTTTGTGCGTCGCAGTAGTTCCGGTTGGGTGCTGCTCTACACCGGAAACCCTCGTGGGTGAAGTACGGTGCAGCTTAGGGTACAGGCGGGACTGGTCTGTTGAGGTCCCGGTAGATTTGGGTCAGTTTGGGCAGTTTATTTATAGTGAGAGTTGTATTTACTCCTGTGACTGTTATGCATAGTGGTAGGGTAGTGGCATTACAGCTGTAGAGTTTATTCCAGCTTACTTTGTTGTTCTTTACCTACCAGCTATACTGTTAGTCTCGTAGACTTAGTAGGTGGACCGTAGAGGTCGGTAGTGGTACCCACTGAGGACTACTTCTTTTGATAGTAGTTCTCACACCCATTGTTGCCACCTTTTTGCAGAGCCTTCGTCTGTTGCGGCTGCTACTCTTGCTCCTGCGGATCGAGGTAAGGGAGTCGCGAGCTAGATCCCTACCTGTCCATGTTGTTCCTAGAGGAGGACCCTACTGGAGATAGTTTCTTTTTGAGTTGTGCCATGTACATATAGTGTGGACTTGTTCTTATTTTTAGTTTTGGAGGAACTACTATATCTTGGATCCTATATGTACAGGTGGCTTTTGTTATATTAGTATGTTCTTATTTCAGCTCTATATCTCTTGTAGTTGCTTGTATGCTTGTTTACAGGTTATCTATCGCTTCTTATACATAGAAAATTCTATGTATACGGCGGATCTGTTGGCGAGCCCGGGGAAACGAGTAATCCGGGGCGTGACAGATTAAGTTGGTATCAGAGCTTAGGAATAGGTCGTTGGGACTTAGTAAACCCTAGGCTTTGGCAGACCCTAGGAATGCAAGACGTGAGAGACGTGACTTGCTACGAAAGGCATCGATTTGACTGTTGAACTCATCCTTAAGTGGAGGGAGTGATCGAAGGCGTATGTCCTTTCCTGTCGCGAACTTGCGTTGGCTGCAGACGACGTCAAGCAGCGAGGGAAAAGAGGCGACCTTCTAGACTTTCGCTTGATTGGGTCCTGAGTCGTTTGTGTTTGGTGACTGATCTGTGTGTTGCGCAGGTGATCATGACGCCTCCCCGACACCGAGGTCGACCCCCGACGCGGGCTACCCCTGTGCCTTCTGAGGTGCCAGAGCAGGCGAGACCTAGTGCACCCCCTGATTTGAGTGAGCAGTTGACTGCGCTAGCCGAGTCAGCTAGGCAGCAGGGTGCACTATTGCGGAGGATGTGTGATACCTTTACTCATCCATCGAGTGCAGCATCTAGAGCGACGGAGTCGCAGGAGCCACCTTCTTCGGCTCCAGTGGATGTTCCAGCTACAGCCGTACCCTCATCAGCGGCAGTTCCGGCCGCACCGATTGGCGATACTTCACGGTCAGGTGGACAGATGTCGGAGGCCGAGCAGGAGCGGATGACCGAGAGGTTGACTCGTTTTTGTCGGTTTGATCCACCTCGTTTTGATGGTAGCCACACCGAGCCATGGGTGGTGGAGGCCTGGGTAGGCGAGATAGAGAAACTATTCGAGGATCTCTTCGTACCAGAGCGGGAGCAGGTTCACTTGGCGGTTCACTGTTTGACGGGTGATGCACGCGTCTGGTGGAGGAGGACGAGACAGAGCAGGTCGCTGGATGCGCTGAGGTTGAGTTGGGACGAGTTCTGCGGGATGCTGTACGGGTCCTATTTTCCAAACAGCGTGAAGCAGAAACTCGAGGAGGATCTGAAGAGCTTACTTCAAGGAGACCGCACAGTGCAGGAGTATACTCGAGAGTTTACCAGACTCCTGTGTAAGATAGGGGGGAGCCCTAAGGATCTATCTAGAGTATATCAATCACCTAGAGGGGGGTGAATATGTGTATAAACAAAAATCACAAATCTCAATGCGATAAAGTAATGCGAAAAATAAAATCAGCACACCGAGATTTACGTAGGAAACTCCACCTTGGAGAAAAACCCACGGGACCAACACGCGAAAACACAATCCACTAAGAGTAAAGAATTACAAGGTGATTACCGACTCCACGGATTTAACCTCTCCCTTCTCTTCAGCGGATCATGCGCACCAACGGGTTGTCCACGCCCCACGTCTGAATCCACGGACGCCACTCGAATCCTCGAGCACCAACGATCCGAATCCACGAACCGTCTTGATCACGCCGAATCCACGATGCCACTCTGTCCGGAGCAAAACAAATAAGATTAATGATGATTCCTTGCTTAGAAGAACATGAAAAATCTGTGAAAATAATCTCTAAGCAATCCTCAAATTGATTCTAATAAGAATATTAGAAACTAGGGCACCATGAATCAATTTGAGAGAAGCTTGATGTAGAAGATGAGGAAAACGGTTACCTACAAGCTTCTAGGGTTTCTAAAAGATAATCTATGCTTAACCACATTTTAGAGACACCCCCACATCTTATTTATAGATTTAGAAGCAATCCGAAATAGATTAGGATTAAAAACAGATTTTAGAAAGGTTTGGAAGCAATCCAATTTCGACTAGGATTGAAAATAGATTTTAAAAAGATTTGGAATCAAATAAGAATTGCAAAAATGATTTTAAGAAATCTACCATCTTATTTATAGGTTTGGGAGACATTAGAATCAGAGTAGGATTGAAAAAATAAATTTCCAAAAAAACGCGACGGGTCGGGGTCCGGACCTTGGATTGCAGGGTCCGGACTCTGAAACGTTTCAGCTTTTCATTGTTCGGACCGCAGCCAACAGGGTCCGGACCCGCTCTGCGAAACAGCCTGGGGTCCGGACCTCCGCCCTCAGGGTCCGGACCTCATCCCTCAGGGTCCGGACCCTCCCTGCATGACAGCCAGGGAGGCGTATGGGTTCCGGACCTCACCTCAGGGTCCGGATCTTGGAAGTTGAAAATCTCATTTTTTATATTTTAAATCAATTTTTATCTATTCTAATGTCTTCCAAACACTTATAAATGACCATAAATCATCATCAAGATTATTTAAACTTACCAAGCATCGTGAATTCATACGTTGAGTCTTCGAGTCTTCAATCTTCGTCTTTTCTTCTTTGAACCTTCAAGACTCCGACTCACTTCACGAAATATGCCAATATAAAATTCGTAACAATCTCCCCCTTTGGCAATTTCGTGATAAAATCTAAAATTACATAAAATACTGTAGTACCCCTGGGGCCTAACTGACGGAATGACTGTAATATTCTAGACTGTCCGACGCTTCTGGAGAAGGTCGAGACAAGTCGGAGTCGTTTCGGCGTCAAATAGACGCGAAAACGGACTCGGAGCGCCGAAGCAAGCCAAAACTGAAGTTTTGGGCTTTTGAACTTTAGGGCGCCCAGAAGCCTTGTT
Organism: Puya raimondii; assembly: GCA_016920855.1. NCBI lineage: Eukaryota > Viridiplantae > Streptophyta > Magnoliopsida > Poales > Bromeliaceae > Puya > Puya raimondii. Next base: position 89,228,789 of record JABWPP010000049.1, read on the forward strand.
TTGGGCGTCCAGTTGTGCAGCGCTCATTTCTGAAAATTACTAAGTCATTTCGGATCCATGTTTCGGGCGCCCGGAAAGTGAGTCCGGAAATCCTGCCTCGTGAGTATCGAACGGCTCGACACGTGTTGATCGGTTGGTGAGATCCGCCGGACCAGGTTTGGGCGCACCGGACCGCGGCGGAGAGTCCGATGGTCGAGTTGATGCAGGCTGAAGAACTGGGCGCCCACTTCATGAGTTTCGGGCGCCCGAATCTGGGAATTTCCTGCTGAGTACAGGTTAGATGTATTCTGTTCTTGAGGCTCACTGCACCTTTATCCCTTGTCTATAAAAGATGTGGACGACCTCCCCTGAGGCTCTTTTCTCTCCTCTTTAAGGTGAACTCGGAGCTTGCAAGGGGAAACCCTCTCTTCTCTCCCAATTTCATCTTCCTCCATTGATGATCTTGGTTTCCTGCTGAAACTGCAACGTCGACCTGGAGTGTTCGTGCTCGTGTGCAGTGTAGGAGTATCCAAATCCAACGAAATTTAGTTTTTTGGATAGAGGACTCGCAGAAGAAGAAGTGGAATCTTTCCAATTGCGATTTGGACACGTATGTAAGCTACAGTTGGTGTTTTACTGGACCCCTTGTGTTCTTGAGCTGAAACTTGGGTTTTTCCTTTGATCTTTTGGATCCAATCTCTTGGGAGCTGGAATTACGAAGTGAAGTTTGATCCTTCCACTTTCCTTGCTGGTTTGGAGGTCCTTCCCACTTGAATTGAGGATTCAAAGGTGAGTTCTAGCTCAGATTTTGAGTAATTGCTTAAGTGCTGAATTTTTGGGTCATTGATGGAAATTCTTGGATGTTTAGATCCAGATCTTTGTGAGGACCTTTGGAGAGGTTTTGGATTGTTCCATCACTATTTTTGAGAGGTTTGTGACCCCTTTCTATGAGCTAGAATCGTTGGAATCCTTGAATTCTTGCTGTTTTTGAGTTTTGCTTAAGTGCTGGAACTTCTGGATCCATGTGCAGGAGGGTCCAGATGTTGACCTGATTCAGTGTTTAGGCTTTTTGGACATCGAGTCGAACTCCGATTTGGCTGAAATTTGGAGGGTTTGTTCTTGAACCTCTGCTGGTGAGTTGAGCCAAATTTCACTGTATTTGGACTTAGGATTTGGATTTTATCGCATGTTGATCACATGTGGGTTGTGCTGCCAGGCTGCAGTTCTGGGCTGATGTTCTGGGCGCCCAGAACAGTGAGCAGCTCAGAAATATTCATAGATACATCCATATGTAAATGATAAAGACTGTCAATCATAAAACCACGACCAATAATTTTATTTCTAAAATAAATTATACAGTAGTCTTTATCAAAATTAAAAACATAACTGTCCTGTGCTAAAGAAGAAACATAAATCAAATTCCTGCTAGCAGCAGGTACATGATAACAGTCTTTTTAAAACATGTCCTGACGGTAGTCGCAAAGGATAGGTGTCAGCAGCCACAGCAGCAACTCTTGCCCCGTTGCCTACCCGTAAGGTCACTTCACCTTCTCCAAGCCCTCTACTTTCCCTTAGATCCTGCATTGAAGTACACAAATGAGAACTAGAACCAGAGTCTATGACCCAACTGGAAGTAGAGGAAACCGTAAGGTTAGTTTCTATTATGAGCAAGTCTGACATACCGTCCGAAGGTGTGTCATTCTTCTTATTCTTCAGGCTCTCCAGGTAGACGGGGGAGTTCCTTTTCTAATGACCATCAACATTTCAGTGAAAACATTTTCCTTTGACAGTGGTCTTTATCTTAGGAGCTTCCCTCTTGGGCTTGTTCTCCGTCTTTTGTTTCTTTGCAGGTTTCTTCTTCCAATTAGACTTTCTTTTGGAAGAGGAAGCCCGCTCCAAAGCGAGAACCGAGCCCTTTGAACTTTTCAAAGTCCCCTCCGTTGTTACCAACATGTTCAATAATTCTACGTTGGTGCAGTCAATTTTATTCATATGGTAGTTTACAATAAACTGTCCATATGATATAGGCAGGGATTGCCGGATCAGATCAACTTGCAATTCCTTATCCACTTTCAAACCGAGCTTCTCAAGCTCTTCGAGATCTTTTGATCATTGTCAAACAATGATCATGAACAGACTGCCCTTTCGTCAGCTATTGGACGATTTGGTAACGTGAGGATTTCCTGGTCGAGAACATTACTGAGCTTTTCGGAACTCAAAACTATTTTTAAGTTTCTTAGCCAGTCTTTATAATTCGTTTCGATTAAGGAGTTTGTGTCGAGAATATAAAAGAGACGATTGGAAGCAGACATTTGCATTGTAGAGAGTAAAGATTCAAGTTAGATATTTGTATTTGTTTTAAAAATTTTGTTTTAGGAATTTTAAAAACAAATTTAGCCTCCCACTATTTTCTCGAGTCTCTTACACTCCTCGAGTAGAGAAACGAAAACCCAACGCGGCAAAGGTTTCAAGTGGGTACTGCGGTCCCACCAGTTTAACATACCACCTCACCTGACAGATATCGGCGATACATAAACCGATGAGTGGACAACTCTTGTCCAATGCTTCTCAAGCAAATTGCAGTGATCGGTCTCTAAGTCCTGTAGGCCTCACCTGACAGATATTGGCCTCATTTCTTAGTTAAGTCAGACCCACCGTTCAAACGCGTAAGTAAAGCCGTCATTGGGTCCCTCACCTGACAAATATTGGGCCCAACCCCATCTTTACTCCGCAGTATCTCATGCTAATAGAGTGGTTGCGCCTTCCCGATGCAACTAACCACTGTAACCAGCCATGCCAATCAACACCAGAAAAACGCCCGCACTTCTACAATGGCGGAAGACCGCTCGACTTAATATTTGTGAAGAGATTAAAATTTAGGTCTCATATTTTATTTTCTTTATTTACATCTAATGCAAATAAAATAATCCGCGCATAAAAAAAAATAATGCAACTGGTGATGATCATGGATCTAAAAAGTGGATTCGGGCTCGAGCCACTGAGCCGGAATCGAGGTCTTAGGGTCATAAATTACAAGCACATAAACATCATTAGTTTTATCGTCTTCAACTACTTGATCCGATCCGGAGCTACAACTTGATCCGATCCCTATCAACATCTTGATCCGATTGCCATCAAGTGCTCATCTTGATTTGGTCTTTGCGTGCTTCTCGACTTGCAATCGATTAACTAATGACGTGCAACCATACAACATACAACCCAATAATTGTAGCACTCTGAATTTCGGTGCGCTATTTCGAACTTTACCAAATTTGATGAAGTTCGGGGAGAGCCGATGATGGCTGGTGTGGAATTGGGTTCCGAGGGTTTCAGAACGTTTTGGGTGCGAGTGGGAACCCAGAAATCAAAAAGTTGATTTTTTTGGAAAAGGACCAACTAGAGCAAAACTGCTCACGGGGTCCGGACCCCGGATTTGGGGTCCGGACAAGGAAGTCCGTGGAGCAGCTAAGGTCCGGACCCGGACGCCACGGTCCGGACCCGACCTGTTACCACGCGGAGATGCGCGTACGGGTTCCGGACCCGGATGCCAAGGTCCTGACCCGGCCTGCGTGGTGGGCTGTTACGCGTACGGGGTCCGGACCCCATTTGCAAGGTCCGGACCCGGCTGAAGCAGAATGCCCAGTGAGGGGCAGTTTGGTAATTTCATGGAGGAAGGGCTATGTATAGGGGCTGAGGTCTCTCCCCTCATTACTCCTCCACTCTCCTCATACTTTCTCTCCCTCTCCCTCACTTTCTCTCTGTAGAGATCTCTCCAAAACTTGGAGAAGCGAAGGATTTGACCTTGGGAAAAGCTTCTAAAGTGGATTTGGAGCTTCTTGGTGCAAGATGAGGCTAGGGAGCTTGGGTGTAGAGGTGAGTTCCTCATGTTTTGGGTTCAAACCTTGGAATTTATCTAGTATTTTGAGGTTTTTGGAAATCCTAGGCAATCTAAACCACAAAACGTGGAGATTGGCCAAGAAATTTTGAGGTTCTACATGCATGCATGTGAAACCTAGGTGAAATGAGGGTTTTTGCCATGGGAGGTTCTAAAAAATATTTGAACCTTCGAGAATTGCATGTATGAATTGGAACCTAGTGTTGAGGAACATAGGTTGAAAAGTGCAAACGGAACCTAGTGTCATGGAACATAGGTTGGAACATGAGAATGGAACCTAGTGTCATGGAACATAGGTTGTAACATGAGAATGGAACCTAGTGTCATTGAACATAGGTGAGACTTAGTGACTTGAACCTAGGGTCATGGTACTTAGGTTGGCAAGTGTGAAATGTGAACATTGGGATATGCGACGATTTCGCTACCCGTGCCATTAGTTGGCGGTGACGGATTGGGATATGCGACGATTTCGCTATCCCGGGTATGCGACGATTTTGCTACCCGTGTCATGAGTTGGCGGTGACGGATTGGGATATGCGACGATTTCGCTATCCCGGGTATGCGACGATTTCGCTACCCGTGCCACGTGATGGCGGTGTTGAAATGGGGTATGCGACGATTTCGCTACCCGAACATGGAGGTGACGATTTCACTCCTTGGAAGTTGGAACTAATATGGTGATGCGGCGATTCCGAAACCATAAGTAAATGACAAGTAGTTGAACTTGGTCAACGTGAGATATAGGATGAACCTAGGAGAGAATAAAAATTTACATTTCAGTTGGTTGCATCCTTTATGTTTATTTACAAGCATGTAAATATTTGTTGCATAGTTATTTGTGATCTAACTTATGCTTATGGTATTTCTTTGGACCTGGTGGGTCGAGCTTCTCTCTTGGGTGGCCTTACCCACTGGGAACTATGTTTATAGTTCTCACCCCACGTTTTTCAGGTCCTTCCGCTAGTGAGGCGGCGGAGCAATGCAAGGGTTTGGCTCTCTAGATAGCGGCCCTTCCATTTTGGTGATACATAGAGTTGTACCCCTAGTTTTGGACATTGATAGTATAGAGGTTTTCATTAAATGTATGCAACTTGTATATTCCATAATTTTGGAACATGATGTATGGAATGAAAATGAAAGAAAAGAAAATTTTGGGCATGTATAAATGTGCAAATGTGATGTAATAGAAGTAGAACTTCTTTATGTTGATGCTTTCCTTGTGCAACTCTTGTACTCCGTTCCTAGTTAGAACATCGTGGATATGCTTGTGTTGTGACGCCTTGGGCGGGTAGAAAAGATTCTATCCGTTCGGCGGGTCTGGGGCATGCGCCCGTGCGGTTTCCTTTCCACCTAGTTGGTGTTAAAGGCCCGACGGGGCGTGACAATAATAATGATAAAATAAAATTAATTATATTTGATAACTTTTATCTCTAATTTATTGAGACACGCAGGTCTCCAAATAAATCGGCTCATGCACGCAGGCACCCAAAAAGCCATCTCTAATACAGAGTCCTTAATTTAAACAAATTTAAAATTACAGGATTCCGCATACACATCATACATCATATGTCGAAATAAAATAAATAGGTCGCTATCCCTGATCAACACCGATATGTATCACATACATCGCATGCACAATAATTAATTTTGGGTATTCTAATTAACCGTTTACCAATGATTCGAAAAATAACAATGATCAAATCACTAAAATCAATCAATCTTATTGATTGTTTATTATTTTGATCAAAAACTTAATCCGCAAACATAACAACTTGATCTCATCAAGATCTAAATTTGATCTCATCAAATTAGCCCCTTTTATTTTTAAATTGATCTAATCAAAATAAAAATAAAAAATAAAATAAATTTTTTTTTAAAAAAATTCACCATTTCCGTAAGGACACTACAGTAGCATCCGTACAAATTGCTATAGTAGCTTCCGTACGGATTGCTACAGTACAAATCCCGTACGTATTGCTACAGTATTTTTTTTTTGCGTGTAGAAACTGTGGATTAAATGATTTGATCAATTTACAATTTTTCGATTAAAGTTAAAACGATCTATAAATTATTCAACCGGTGAAGAACGGTTTAAAATACCCAAATTTATAATTTTAATCTTGAAAACTATGAAGGTGGCTCTGATACTACTGTTAGAAAATTGCGTACGGTAAAAACGCAGCGGAAAGAAAATCAAACAAATTTGATTTTAAAAATTTCGAGATCCGATCTCAAAAACCACGCAATTAGGATCCCTCATGTTATTCAAGATTAAAACGAGATAGAAAGATCTAATCTTCACCTTTGCGCGGGTAGTTCTTCACTGCAATCCGATGATCGTGGAATTAGATTCTCTTAAAGCCGTACACGCGTCCGGCCTCTATAGGTATTCACACGAGGTTGACGATCCAATCGTTGCTCTCACCGGGGTGCTAGCTCCCTTGCAAAGAACGTCTTTGTTGCTAGAGAAAGAAGAGAGAAATTGAGAGAGATGACGGCTAAGGTTTTCTAAAAACTCTCGTATATTATATATAGGGATACAATCCTCCTTTAATAATATATTAACCATTAAGGATAAGAACAAATCTAGATTTAAATTTATCTTTTCCTTAATTGGTTAGATCGATCAAATTTTAATTTGATTCGACTTGAACTCAATTCTAATTTGATCATATCAAATTAATAATGCAACATTTGCACATAAGCCCTCTCATAAATTACTAACTGTTAGTAAGTCCTCTCTTGTAACATTTACACTTTAATACCACTAATTTGCAATAATTATAAATTAGTCCAATTATCAACATATTGACAATTAGGTCCTCCGACGATTCAAAAATCGCGATCTAGCTATCCGATCAGTCACAACCTCTTATGTGTGTGACCCCATAGGTTCTATTCTATCTGGTAGTGAGATATATTCTGATCACTATCAGCAATATCACTGAAACTCCTTTTAGTGGGTCGAAACAATTCCAACTCAGCCCAATGAGAATTATCGATCATCCAGATAATTCTCATGAGTCTCACAATCCACCAGTGACGCCTAGCAGCATGTAGTGGCATTCCAATAAAATGAAATACTGAACCTCTTGGTGCAGTTACCGTGTGATACAGTCCTTCTATCATGAGTCCCGACTAGATGGAGATCATGGAACAACTCGTCAAACCCCATCATATGTCATATGTCAAATTTATTCGACTCGAGTTTCTAATATTGGAAACTCTTTCCTCTATTTATCCTGCCTTGGCCAAGGTTTTCAAAACTCGGTCTCATAAATCACATAGGACTAACGCCCCTATCTACTAAGGGAGATAGATTTCATATAGGTGCACACCCTATTCCTACAACGAACCTACTGCAGCCAACATGCACCGCAAGGACCCGGATGGCTAGGGACCAAGTGTATGTACAGTCAAACTACAGTAACCTCATTGTGAATAGCCGAGGCACCGCAGGTCAAAGGACCAGTCACACTACTGCAACATTGAGTAAGTCACTGACGAGAGAGTAGACATCCAAGTGACTTCTCGCGTTGGTCACGCTCGGTACCCTTGTTCTCTAACAACCACCTGCACATTCGCTCCAGTGTCTCCACACTGTTGACTCGAGACTCATCTACCCAAAAGGGAAGCGACCTGTGCACCAATCTCATCGAATCAATCACCGTCCCCGCGATGATCCATCGATCGGGAGCATTTAGGAATTAACAATCAATGACACATGTCTCAAATTCTCAACTCTTGAGAATACATGTCATCATCTTATTAATGTCTTCGACGATTCATGAACACATACACAATATGAATGGAAATAAGAACCCATATTTATTCATAATATTTAAAATCAAATACAAATTTATGTCCTCAAAAGAATACATGTGTCGGCCTGATTGGCTTCTAGGGCATACATCTAACAAAAATAACCCTTACATTTATCTAATTGTGCTGATAAACGCACTACTGCTCATAAATGCTTCTTCTCCACAATTACATAAAGAAATATTTAGATTTGGTACAAATTGAAGGATACTATTACGGATGCCCCAAGAGGTTTAAGGAAAGAACAAAAAAATTGTGGACTTTAGTACTTTTATAAAAAGATCAGTAAACTTTTAATTTTGACGATTAGAGTGTTCAAATTTTATTAAATAAATAGACTTCTTTTCTGAGTTGAAATCAGTAATTACGAAGCCATTTTGTTCGTTGGGTTGTGTTAAGCTTAGTGCAGAAAGAAATCTATTTTTTTAATGCAAATATGCAAAAAATAATAAAATTGAAGATAGATTACTCTATATATAATCAAATCATGACAGTTAATTATCATAGCTAGAAGAGAAGAATATGTTTTTTTAAAACTTTAATATGTTTAAAGATTAAATGAATTACAATCAATCAAAACGATTGTGTAATTTGTAACTTCGATTAAAGAGAGATGGCTATTAAAATCATTTGATAAAGTTTAATTTTGGAGAGTCTAATTACCAACATTAAAAGTTCAAGTCCATTTGCAAAAGTGCTAAAGTTCGATTCAAAAGGTCTATAGACATTTCTTTCCAATTTTTTTTTATTACTGGTAGTTTTTATATGTTATTTCTGGTCATTACACATGATTTGGACGTGCTACCTTTTTCAATATACTTTATTTATTTTGCTCTTAATATTATAAAATTAAAATTATTTTTTAATAAATAGTTTTCTTTAACCACATGATACCTTAACTTTAGAATATTATATTTCACCAAAAAAATAATTAACAAAAAAATAGTAATGTGACACCCTAATAGTCTCACATCGAATAAAAATAAAATTATGATTGGATATATAAGAGACTATGGACACTAATAATAATAACTGGGCTTAAGCATTTTGGACCGGTGTTTTGGGCCCAATGAGTTATTATTCTTAGCGAGTCGGGTCGTTACATTTGGTATCAAAGCCAATCACCAGCCGGAAGTGTGAGATACGTTTCGGCTGAGACATGATCGGAATGATAGGCTACGGTAGGGTCAGAATGACAAGGCTAGAGAGACAAGTCTCACATTGCACTGGTGATCTTGGACTGTGTGTGTGATTGGGCTGACAAAGACGTCAGAGCCTGAACGGGGTAAACCTATGACACCCTAATAGTCCTACATCGGATGTGAATGGAGTTGTGATTGGGCATAAAAGAGACCATGGACACTAGTAATAATAACCGGACTTAAACATTTCAGGCCGGTGGTTTGGGTCCAAAGAGTTATTGTTGCTAGCGGGTCGGGTCGTTATAAGTAAACTTGATATATATAAATGCATACAGTGATGATATACTATACGATTTATTTTACGAAGTGAGTGTAATATGATATGTGAATTTTAATAGCCATTATAAAATAGGTGATAAATTTACTTTTGACAATTCTTTGATCTTTTTACAACACAAAATTCTTCAAAACAATCAGATTGAACTCTCACATGAGGATCAAATGACAACCAAAGAGAGAGAGAGCGAAATAGATTTTTAAGATAAAATGTAGGCAAATTATACCTATAGAAGTCAACAAAGAACAAATTAATAGTAAATAACAAGAGAAATGCAAGCATAAAGACATGCGGAGAAACATCCCGAGACGTGTGCAACAGGCCACTTGTCACGCCCCGGGTTACCTCTTCCTAGGCGCATGACCAGATCCGCCGCATACACAGTATCTCTACCATGTATACGAAGCGAAACAACATCCACAATCAAACACACAGAGCTAAAGGTATCAACAGAGCTGCTATATAATATATCAAAAGATCACTGTACATACATCATCCATAACTCTCATATAAAACTATCATATACAGACTGATATCAACATCACACAGTATGTACAGACTCAACCATCTATCCAGAATGGGTATACCTCTAGCCAAATATCCGGGGAATAGCTCTACCCGACGGTCTCCTTTCCGCGCTCAGTATGCACGACTGGGGAAGAAGACTCTGCAAAAAGATGTCACCAATGGGTGTGAGAACTACTATCAATCAAGTAGTCCTCAGTGGGTACCGCCACCAGCCTCAGCGGTCTGCCCACTAAGTCCTCAATCTCAAGAGATATGAATAGAGCAATAAAAGAGTAGGAGATATACTACCACTACTATGCACAAAGCTCAACTGTCAGTATGAATACCAATGAACTGAATATACCAAATGAGGACTAACATACACAATACAATACCTGCGAACCAGCTAGTACAGGAACCCCATCTGTACCTAGCTCTCGCCATACAATACCTCACAATACAATACCATACCTCACAACACGATACCTGCGGCCTGATCACGCTCAACCCTCCAGGGAGCTGCTCAACCCTCCAGGGAGCCGACTAGTACAGGAAGCCCGTCTGTAACTAGCCCCTCGTACAACCCTCTGTACGGAACATGCCAACTCTAGAGTGGTACTCGTGGGAGCGACCCAACCGAGCAAAGTACAACCATAGTATCCGCCAAGCACCCGCAGGTATATGATCGACACGACTGGGTCAACAAAGGATCATGTGCCCTCGGCACCTCAAAGAATAGTCAACAAGTAAGACCCAATCCATGCTCTCACAAAGAACCACGTGCCCTCGGCACAATCAATGCTCCAGTGCTCACAATCATCTCAATTCTACCACAAAGAGGAGGTATAACAACATAGCACGAGCCACAACATGATCACCTACACTACATGCACAACAACTGGTACAAGGAATCAACATGATAGGTGTAGGTCCAATCATGCAACAAGGATACAAAGAAATGCATGCTCATATACATATCATTAGCACATCTAAGATCATAACCTGCCCATGCAGTCTATAGATCAGTCTTACCCTAACATGGCATCTCTATATAATCTTAGCATGGCATACTATCATAATCCCAATATCATAATCCAATATCCACATATCATAATCCAATCATGCTAACATAATCCAAACAACATCATATCATATTATGCTAACATGAGATAAAACACGTAGGAGGAAGTCCACTGAATCTGGCAAACATCAACCCACCTCAAATGCTAATCCAACCACGGTGGGGAAAGAACAAGCCTCAGATCCAACCCTCCAAGATAAGGAACTCCGGCAGCACTCCGATCTGAGTAAACCTCCAAGGAACTGCTATCTCCAGCAGAATAACAGCTCAGCACCAGATCAGATCAGCAGGTTAGAGGAGAACAAGCTAGATCACAAACTAATGCCAACTCATGGCCCTTACACTAGCTTTCTCTCTCTAGAACAGGGATCTCGGAGTGGAAAATAACCCAAAAACCATCAGGGCTCACCTATTTATAGGCTGCCAAAAGTCCACATTCGGGCGCCCACTTCTCAACTTCCGGGCGTCCGGAAACCCTGCCGTACAGGTGTCGTCGTGCGGCCAAGCGGTCGGTCGATAGTCAGCAGGCGGTGGGGCGGCGTGTCTCCGGCGATCGACACGTGTCCTGTGTCGCGACACGTGGCCCTCCACGTCACAACTCAAACCGGATCCTCCGTCCGGGCGTCCGGTTCATGCATCCAGATCCGATCTCCGTCGGCCACAAACGGATCGTCCACAAAGTGCAACCGGGTCCAGAACATTCGGGCGTCCACAACCTCACTTCCGGGCGCCCGAATCCCGCCAAGTCCAGAAACCCTAAATCTCAAAATTTTCCGAGTACTACATTCTCCCCTCCTTAAAATAGTTTCGTCCTCGAAACTAAGGTAAAATACTCACCTCCAGGAGTAAACAAGTGGGGATAAGATCTCTGCATAACCGTCTCCAACTCCCATGTCGCTTCTCTAACATCATGAAAATCCCATTGTACCTTAACATAAGGTATGACGCGATTACGCAATTCCCTCGTCTCACGAGCAAGAATTCGTATCGGTCGCTCCTCGTACTGCAAATCCTCAGTAAGCTCTAGTGGAGAAAAATCAATCACATGGGAAGGATCATGCATGTATCTCCTCAGAACAGATACATGAAAGACATCGTGCACTCCTGCAAGTCGAGGCGGAAGGGCTAATCGATATGCCACGGGTCCAACTCTCTCTAAGATCTCAAAAGGATCAATAAATCGCGGACTAAGCTTTCCGCGAATCCCAAATCTCCGTATGCCCTTCGATGGTGAGACCTTCAAGGAAACATGATCACCAACATGAAACTCTAGATCTCGCCTCCGAGTATCAGAATAACTCTTCTGCCTACTCTGAGCCGTCTCGATATGCCGTCGTATCAACTTAACTTTCTCTTCGGCTTCAAGCAAAAGGTCTGGACCCAACGTCTTCCTTTCACCAACATCATCCCAATACAGAGGTGATCGACATTTGCGTCCATACAATGCTTCAAACGGAGCCATCTTAATGCTCGCTTGAAGCTATTGTTGTATGCAAACTCTACCAATCTCAGATGTCGATCCCAACCTCCACCGAAATCCAAGACACATGCTCTCAACATATCCTCGAGTGTCTGTATAGTGCGCTCGGATTGACCATCAGTTTGGGGATGAAATGCAGTGCTAAACCGAAGCTGAGTCCCCAAAGCTGTTTGTAAACTCTTCCAGAAATGAGAAACAAACCTTGGGTCTCTATCAGATACTATTGAGATTGGCACTCCATGCAATCTCAATATCTCATCCATATACAGCTGCGCAAGTCGCTCACGTGACCAAGTAATTTGCATAGGCAGAAAATGAGCAGACTTCGTCAGCCTATCAACAATCACCCAAATGGAATCACAGCCGCTAGAAGTCCTCGGCAATCCTACGATGAAATCCATCGTAATATGATCCCACTTCCACTCAGGTATTGGAAGACTCTGTAGCTTACCAGCTGGTACACGATGTTCAGCCTTAACTTGCTGACATGTCAAACATTGAGCTACAGCTCTACCAATATCCCGCTTCATACCATTCCACCAGAAGTGAGTCTTCAGATCCTGGTACATCTTTGTCCCTCCAGGATGTACAGAATAAGGAGAATAATGTGCTTCCTTCAATATCTCCTCCCGAATCTCCTGATCTGCTGGTACACATAGACGTCTTCTATAACGAAGAGTCTCAGCATCATCACAAGAAAACCCTTCGAGATCTCCACTCCTCAGTTGATCTCGAACTTTCACCAAGTAAGGATCCACACTCTGTTTCTCTCGAATCCTATCTAACAGAGTGGGCTGTATGATCAGGGTCATCAGTCTCGCTGTCATCCCAGAAGTAACCACTTCAAGGGACAACCTCCGCATCTCCTCCACTAGGACAGGCTGTTGAGTAATACATAAACTCAAAGTTGCCACAGCCTTCCTACTCAAAGCATCGGCAACAACGTTCGCCTTACCGGGATGGTATAATATAGAGATGTCATAATCCTTCAATAATTCTAACCATCTTCGTTGCCGTAGATTCAACTCTTTCTGTGTAAACAGATACTTAAGACTCTTATGATCTGTATATACTTCACAATGCTCACCATAAAGATAGTGACGCCATAGCTTCAGAGCAAAGACTACCACCGCCAACTCCAAATCATGAGTGGGGTAGTTCTTCTCATATTCCTTTAGTTGTCTTGAAGCATATGCAATCACTTTGCCATGTTGCATCAGCACGCAACCCAAGCCACTATGCGAAGCATCACTATAGATGACAAATCCTTCACCCATCACAGGTAGTGCAAGAATAGGGGCTGTCATCAATCTCAGCTTAAGCTCATCAAAGCATGCTTGGCACTCATCACTCCAAACATACCTAACTCCTTTTCTGGTTAACCGAGTAAGTGGCGTAGAGAGTTTCGCAAAGCTCTCCACAAATCGTCGATAATACCCGGCTAGACCAAGAAAACTTCGCACTTCAGATATGGTCGTCGGTCTAGGCCAATCACGAATTGCTTCAATCTTCTTCGGATCAACAGCTACTCCCGAAGCTGAAATCACATGGCCTAAAAAGGCAACCTCACTCAACCAAAACTCACACTTCTTGAGCTTTGCATACAACTTCTTTTCTCGCAAGAGTTGTAGCACTAATCTCAGATGCTCCTCATGCTCCGCATCATCACGGGAGTAAATCAAGATGTCATCAATAAAGACTACCACGAACTTGTCCAAGAAGGACTTAAAGACTCGGTTCATCATATCCATAAATGCAGCAGGGGCATTAGTCAACCCAAACGGCATGACTGTAAACTCATAATGCCCATACCGAGTTCTAAAAGCAGTCTTAGAAATATCCTCGGCCTTCACCTTCAACTGGTGGTAACCGGACTGAAGATCAATCTTAGAAAAGACACACGCTCCCTGCAATTGATCGAACAGGTCATCGATACGTGGGAGGGGGTATCTATTCTTGATGGTCACTTTGTTCAATTCTCGATAATCCACACATAACCTAAGTGAACCATCCTTCTTCTTCACAAACAACACAGGCGCTCCCCAAGGCGACACACTTGGTCTGATAAAACCTTTATCCATAAGATCCTGCAATTGCGCCTTCAACTCTCTCAACTCAGCTGGTGCCATTCTATAGGGTGTCTTCGAGATTGGCGCGGTTCCTGGTACCACATCAATCACGAATTCAATCTCCCTATCAGGAGGCATCGAGGATAACTCAGAAGGAAATACGTCCGGAAATTCACGGACAATAGAAATATCCTCGAGTCCTGGTACAACAGTAGGCACTTCAGTCACTGTTGCTAAATAGGCCATGCATCCACTATTTAACATCTGTCTGGCCTTAGAAGAAGAGATCGTCACTGCGAACAGTGAACTCTTACAACCTTCATAAACATACTCTTCATGTCCAGGCTCACGAAAGATTACCGTCTTAGATCCACAATCAATCGTAGCAAAGTATCGAGATAACCAATCCATGCCAAGGATTACATCAAAATCCCGCAACTGTCTCAATACTAATAAATCAACAGACATGATCCAAGGTCCTACTTGCACAGGACATCCTACACAACCCTCAATCACCTGTAAATTATGGTCAGGTACCCGCACCTCCTGTGCCTGGGGTAACAATCCTATCTCTAGACCATGATGTAATGCAAATGTCCTACTAACAAAGGAATGCGATGCACCAGTATCGAATAAAGTACGCGATCTAATGCCACAAATCAAAACTATACCTGCCACCACTCGATTAGCTATCGCAGTATCCTCAATCTGAGCGGCATAAACTCGCCCGCTCGCCGGTGGCTGGCGTCGATCCTGCTGTCGTGGCATAGAAGATCGCTCCTGAGAAAATACCGGGGAAGCTCCAGAATACTGAGGTGGAGTAAAAGGCACGGATGCCATAGAAGGAGTTGCTACAAGTCTGGGACAAGCCCTCCTGATATGTCCAGGTTGTCCACACTCATAACATCGGCCCTCTCGTCTATTACAAAGATAAGCGAAATGAGGTCCTCCACAAATCACACATCGGGGAGATCCCCTCGACTGCTGCTGCTGCGGTCGCTGCTGGCGATATCCTCCAGACTGCTGGCGACTAAAAGATCCACGTCCCTGGAAACGCGATTGCTGAGGAGGTTTAGGTGGCCGTCTGCTACTTGATTGCCCTCCATCATCAGGCGCCGGGCGCTTCCTTTCCTGACCTTGAGCCGGGTCCACATGCTGCCCTCTCGTCACAAATGCCCCTCGCTCTACCCACAGAGACTGCTCAATAGTAGCATCCAAAGTCTGAAGTCTCTGCGAGTGGACAAATGGAAAGATCTCGGGTCTCAAACCCTTCTCATACAGATAAACCTTCTGTATCTCATCTCTTGCCGCTGAGGGAACACAGTTAAGCAACCTAGTAAATTCCCTTGCATACTCCTGCACCGAGCGATTCCCTTGCTTCAGGTTCTTCAAGTCTTCCTCTATCTTCATTTTCACGCTACTGGGAAAATACGCCCCATACATAATCCCTCGAAACTCACTCCAAGTCATCTGTAGAGGATTCAAGGACCTATGATCACGGGTCCTCCTCCACCAGACATGTGCATCACCAGATAAACAATGCACTGCCATATGCACCTGCTCTCGTGCTGGCACAAAAAGATCCTCGAACAATTTCTCCATCTCACATATCCAGGCTTCTACCACCCACGGTTCTATGCTACTTCCATTGAATCGCGGTGGATCAAACCTACAGAAGCGAGCCAATCTATCCGCTATCCGCTCCTGCTCCTCTTCAGAAAGCACTTGACTAGGCTGAGTACTTCCTTCTCCGGGTTGAGATGTAGTTGGAGTTGTCGCCGCCTGAGGTTCCATAGCTCGAGGCGTAGAAAAAGCATCACACATCTTCTGTAACAAGGCACTCTGCTGCCTTCCAACTGCAGCTATGTCTGCTAGCTGTTCCTGCAGAGCGGGCCGTTCACTAGGTCCCGTCTGCTCAGGCATATCCGAAGGCGTCGGATGTGCTCGCGTCGACGGTCGTCGAGGAGGCATAGTAATAATCCTGCAACAGAATACCCGATTAGGACCACAAACAACTCACGACCCAATCCAACGAAAGTCTAGAAGGACACTTCTTTTCTTCTCAGATTATTATGTCGTCTGCAGCCAACATAATTCATCCGATAAGAGAAGGCATAATCCCTCAATCACTCTTCCTACACAAGGAAGGATTCAAAAACCCAATCTTTGACTTTCGCGATCAATCACGTCTCTCTCGTCATTCTTAGGTCTGTTTATCTTAGGTTTCCTAGGCCCTCATGACCTATTCCTAAGCTCTGATACCAACTTAATCTGTCACGCCCCGGGTTACCTCTTCCCAGGCGCATGACCAGATCCGCCGCATACACAGTATCTCTACCATGTATACGAAGCGAAACAACATCCACAATCAAACACACAGAGCTAAAGGTATCAACAGAGCTGCTATATAATATATCAAAAGATCACTGTACATACATCATCCATAACTCTCATATAAAACTATCATATACAGACTGATATCAACATCACACAGTATGTACAGACTCAACCATCTATCCAGAATGGGTATACCTCTAGCCAAATATCCGGGGAATAGCTCTACCCGACGGTCTCCTTTCTGCGCTCAGTATGCACGACTGGGGAAGAAGACTCTGTAAAAAGATGTCACCAATGGGTGTGAGAACTACTATCAATCAAGTAGTCCTCAGTGGGTACCGCCACCAGCCTCAGCGGTATGCCCACTAAGTCCTCAATCTCAAGAGATATGAATAGAGCAATAAAAGAGTAGGAGATATACTACCACTACTATGCACAAAGCTCAACTGTCAGTATGAATACCAATGAACTGAATATACCAAATGAGGACTAACATACACAATACAATACCTGCGAACCAGCTAGTACAGGAACCCCATCTGTACCTAGCTCTCGCCATACAATACCTCACAATACAATACCATACCTCACAACACGATACCTGCGGCCTGATCACGCTCAACCCTCCAGGGAGCTGCTCAACCCTCCAGGGAGCTGCTCAACCCTCCAGGGAGCCGACTAGTACAGGAAGCCCGTCTGTAACTAGCCCCTCGTACAACCCTCTGTACGGAACATGCCAACTCTAGAGTGGTACTCGTGGGAGCGACCCAACCGAGCAAAGTACAACCATAGTATCCGCCAAGCACCCGCAGGTATATGATCGACACGACTGGGTCAACAAAGGATCATGTGCCCTCGGCACCTCAAAGAATAGTCAACAAGTAAGACCCAATCCATGCTCTCATAAAGAACCACGTGCCCTCGGCACAATCAATGCTCCAGTGCTCACAATCATCTCAATTCTACCACAAAGAGGAGGTATAACAACATAGCACGAGCCACAACATGATCACCTACACTACATGCACAACAACTGGTACAAGGAATCAACAGGATAGGTGTAGGTCCAATCATGCAACAAGGATACAAAGAAATGCATGCTCATATACATATCATTAGCACATCTAAGATCATAACCTGCCCATGCAGTCTATAGATCAGTCTTACCCTAACATGGCATCTCTATATAATCTTAGCATGGCATACTATCATAATCCCAATATCATAATCCAATATCCACATATCATAATCCAATCATGCTAACATAATCCAAACAACATCATATCATATTATGCTAACATGAGATAAAACACGTAGGAGGAAGTCCACTGAATCTGGCAAACATCAACCCACCTCAAATGCTAATCCAACCACGGTGGGGAAAGAACAAGCCTCAGATCCAACCCTCCAAGATAAGGAACTCCGGCAGCACTCCGATCTGAGTAAACCTCCAAGGAACTGCTATATCCAGCAGAATAACAGCTCAGCACCAGATCAGATCAGCAGGTTAGAGGAGAACAAGCTAGATCACAAACTAATGCCAACTCATGGCCCTTACACTAGCTTTCTCTCTCTAGAACAGGGATCTCGGAGTGGAAAATAACCCAAAAACCATCAGGGCTCACCTATTTATAGGCTGCCAAAAGTCCACATTCGGGCGCCCACTTCTCAACTTAAGGGCGTCCGGAAACCCTGCCGTACAGGTGTCGTTGTGCGGCCAAGCGGTCGGTCGATAGTCAGCAGGCGGTGGGGCGGCGTGTCTCCGGCGATCGACACGTGTCCTGTGTCGCGACACGTGGCCCTCCACGTCACAACTCAAACCGGATCCTCCGTCCGGGCGTCCGGTTCATGCATCCAGATCCGATCTCCGTCGGCCACAAACGGATCGTCCACAAAGTGCAACCGGGTCCAGAACATTCGGGCGTCCACAACCTCACTTCCGGGCGCCCGAATCCCGCCAAGTCCAGAAACCCTAAATCTCAAAATTTTCCGAGTACTACACCACTGGGGGCCAAAGTTTTTCCTGCCCGCACGAAACGGTAACGTACAGTAATTTGTATATTTCATACAAGAAATGGGGAATAATACAGTATAAGAGTAATTTAACTTCTAAGTTAAATCTTTTACAAACCAACACCTTTGAGCTTACAATCACAACTATCTAAAATATCACATGACAATTGTTCTTACAAAAAAGTACTTTCTAGACCAACTAATAAATGGTCTACCTAGCTGTGATGCCCTTGCCGCGATCACGCGCCTCACCAGCAATAGAAGACTCTATAAACGCAATAACAATAATGGGCGAGAACTTGAAATAAGTTTTCAGTAGGTGGAACAGTCGAAAGTGATGATCTACATTCACTCTGTTTAAAGAAGATATAAGTAGAACGATAGTATATAATGGAACTACTACCACAATAGAGATATAAAAAGAAAAGGTACAACTGCTATACCTAAAGTAAGCAACTAATATGCCAAGTATGATATAACAATGTCAATGTCTAGGAATGATTTAACCCAAATCATTTCTTTTACTTTAGCTAACTTATTAGTTTGGTTCCAATCCACATTATACACCTCTTGAAAAGTCGAGGATGATCGTAACGTCTCCAATCGATAAGTACTTGGGGCCGAGGGTAATCGTACTACTCTAAGTTAAAGCATAGAGAGCCAAAAGTGATCGCACTACTCCCACAATGTAGTGTTTTAGAGCTCAGTAGCTAGGTTCGGATATAGTGGAGGTAGCTAATCTATACATCTATAGAATGTCGGGCCAAGTTGGAGCCTTTTAGCATAAAATGGATGCAAAAATAGACTCGAAATACTGAAAACTATTGGAATTGAAGTTCTTGACACTTTCGGACGCCTGGAAGATATATTAGGCGCTTGAAAACACTGTAGCAGTTTTAATGTGATTTTGGACCTTGCCTCCCTGGATTCCCATTTCCACTATAGCAGCCCGATGTTGAGTTGGTGAGATTTGACCGTTGGATCGATATGTGTAACAATGGCTCATCGGGGTTTCGAGCACTCGAAAAATTTGGATGGACTTACAATAGATTCGAACCCCCTTTTGGATGCCCATGAGCTATTTCGGATGTTGCTTCGAGGATTCGGACGCCCGGAAAGTCGATTCGAGCGCCTGAATAGTCCCATACTTGCAACATTAAGTTATTTTCTATTTCTTTGAGGGCTTTTTTGCAATTGTCATCCCTTTAGAAATATATAGGAGGTGCGGTCAGTATATCCTTTTCCTACTTCTCCTCCACAGAGACCCCTTTTCCATCATTCTTCTCATCTTTCTTCTTCTTCATTTTTCCCTCATGCTGGTTGGTGAGCATTCGAACAGCAAAAGTAGTAGCTGGAGCTCGGATACCTTGGTGCAATGGAGCTTTAAGCTGCAGAATTGAACCTTGTTCGAATTAGAAGAGGAGGAGAGTTCGTGAGTTCCCTTTTCCCAGCTGGAATTGAGATAAGTGGATGTGAATTTGGGATATAAATAAGATTTTAAAATCGAATTGGACTTTTGTTAGATTGTTTTATTCCGATTTTTATAGCAGTGCATTCTCTGATAGAATTATGGATTTTAGTGGTTTTTCCTGCTAGTTTGGAGCTAAGGGGTGGTGCTTTGGAGAATTGTTTCTTTCCATTATTGGATTTGTAATCTGATGTGGGTTTAATTTACTGTATACGACGCAATTCCTACTACGTCTTCAATTTCCTGTACATTGATTACTAGTAAGCAAGTCCTTGTTAGTATATTGTTTCTTCCATGTTTCTGTATTTGCAGTGATCAGCATGTTGATGGTGTAACCATGTTAGTAGGATGTGAGAACTATATTGAGTATACTTGTAATAATCAACTGTGAGGAAGTTATGGAACCAATCGTAAGTTCATGTCATTACATAAACCTACACTATGCAGTTTTTATATCCGGTTGTTTGACATTGCTCTCCTATATTATACCTGGTTAGGGGCAGGGATCGAGATAGTGTAGAGTGGTTGTATACCCAGGTTTGGGAGCGACATTGGTTAGTGGACTATTGGGAGTATGACTTTTGCCGTAGGTGATATGGCGGTTCCTGATCGTTGGGTTATACTCTAGATTCTACCGAGGGCACTTGGATAGCAGTTGATCTGATTGATCATTTGCATTGACTATAATCTGCATGAGCCGTATTGAGCTCGACAGAGATACGCGTTGTATACTCGGTGGGGTCGCACCTTTCGAGTGCCGCTCCGTAGTCTAGCTATATCGTTGATATTGCAGCAGCCCTAGTGGGCGACCTACATATTAATGGGCCACCTGCAAAAGTAGTGCCGCTGTGTTAGGCAGGCACAAGCTTGACTGGACCCTCGAGCCGACAAGTGAGATTGAGTTATGGTTGTGAATACCTGATAGATAGTCGACGCATACTATTCATTTGTACTATCTTGAGCAACTCTAGTATAGAGGCATGGTAGCTGTAGAGTTTCCTTCCAACTTATATAAATATATCCTATTGTACAGTTGATTTACTACTTTCTTTTTATGCCTCTAGTTAGCCTAGTGGGTAGGTCGTTCTTGTCGGTGACGAACCCATTGGAAACTGCTTGTTTAGTAGTTCTCACGCCCTCTGTTGTTGTCTTTTCTTTTTGAGCCCTCCATGCCTGTTGCTGCTTCTGATCGAGGCAAGGGGATCGTAGGTTAGACAGCATCTCCTTTCCATGTCGGTTGTGCAAGTGGAGGACCCGATAGAGTCTAGCTTTTGGGAGATATCTTATTGTACATATTAGACTAGCTAGGCCAGCTTGGTTGTATTTATTTATAGTTTTTTGAGAGATGTAGATGTACTTTTGAATGTGATGTATGTATAGTATGACTTCATTTGTATTATATGCTTTTATTCCAGCTCTGATATTTGCTAGTAGTAGCCTTTAGGATTGTTTACAGGTTCTTTGGATGCTTCATGTGCATAGGGCATTCCATGTATGTAGTGGATCAGTTAGCGTGCTCCGGCTTTCGCTGTAATCCGGGGCGTGACACACGATGACTCTTTCGGAAGGTCGTGACTTGTAAGGTCGCGACCCCTAAAAGTATGCCAATTGCTTGTTTTTTAGTTTACACTCTAGGTTCCATCTGACGCTAAGGTTCACCTATGTGTTCACTCATATTTTTATATATTTTCTATAATAAGTTCTCATAGTTGTTTATACTCCACTATGTTCCACATTATAAGTTTTCTCCTAGATTTTCATGTCACTACCATGTCCACTAAGTTCATGTGCTCCAATTTAGTGTACTGGACCTGGGCAAATAGGCAAGATAGCAATATGAGTTGATCAACACATCTGTAAAGTGTTGGGCTAAGTTGGAACTGTTTTGGTGCGAAATTGACGCAAAAACAGACTTGAAAACTGAAAACAGCTCAACCCATAATTTTGGTACATTTTTGGACGCTCGGAAGAGGATTTGGATGTCCGAAAATGGCCAGCTGAGTGATGTTAGTTGAGTACTCAGTTTTGGATACTCAAATGTTATGAAGGAGGATCTGAATGGGTCTTGGAGCTATGCACAGGTGCCCGATTTTACTATAGCAACCCGAAAGTGGGTTGGTGAGTGATGTCACCGAGGTAGTGAACAGGTGACTTAGCGGGCTAACTCACTATATTTTGGGCGTAGGTCCGAGCGCCTAAATATGTGCGGGCAGGCTACGGTGAGTTTGGGCGTACAAGTGCAGAGGAGGCACCCAAAAGTGAACTGTTATGAAGTTTTCGATGCCCGAAAGATGGTTCCGGGCGCCCGAAACCCAGCGTTTGGGCTGAGGTCAATCTGTTTGATATTCTGAGGGCCTTTTTGTTGTTGTTGCCTCCATATATACACAGCCATAGGCTGAGTCTCGTCCTTTCTTATTTCATTTTGCCTTTTCCTATTTTACTATAGAGAGAGAAAAAGAGAGAAGAGAGAGCTGATTCTTCGAGTTCTGTGGCAGAGGAGGAAGAGGTGCGAGCGGGTTTTCCTTCGTTTGACATTGAGGAGTTGAACCTTGGGATTTCTTGTATTATGAGTATGATGTGTTCTTCATGCCGTTTCTTCTCTTACCTTCTTTGGAGTTGCTATTTCAAGTGGGTTCTATGTCACCGAGAAACAGCGAACTAAATCTTATGTCTAGTTCTTGCATGTTGGTTCTTGAGATATCTGTTTGTACTATTGTGAGACCCCAGGTAGTCCTATATATGAAATATAATAGGGCTAAAACTCTTAACCTAGCTTAAGCATTTTGGTGGTGGCTAGGCCCAAGAGGTTGAGAAAGTTAAGCGTGCTAGGATGGGAGTAGTCCTAGGATGGGTGACCCCATGGGAAGTTGGGGCGTCACAACTCTAGTGGAGATGCTATCGTCATTTGGACATCTATATGACCATGTAAGAAATTATCTATTGAACTAGGTATTGCTAAAATATTGAACTATGCGCAGTTTCTTGTATTCCCGCTGTCAGAGATTATGTCACATATAGATCATATATTGCTATATATTAAGTTGTAAAATATGCCATGGAGTTATTACACAGTAGTGGACAAACATATTATGTTAGTGCCAGGGGCACTAGGATTATACTATTATGATCTTTTCGATCAGCGCATTTTAACTATAACCTGCTAGCCACATTTAGCTTGACAGTGAGATACGCTATGATACTCGATTGGGGTCACGGCCCGCGAGTGCCACTACTGAGGTTGGCTGAGCGATTAGATGAGATAGTAGCCTGCATGGTAGTGAACCATTATAGGTGGGTGCTGGATACGAAGCGGTGCAGGCTTGACCGGACCTACAAGTCGGTCGGTGAGATTGGGTTATATGATATTGTTTATCCAATTACTCCAGTTGTTGCATGTGATGATTAGTTTATAGGTTTCAGTAATAGTATAGAGGCATAATAGTTATCTGTTATTTCCTATTCAGTTGTGCTTTATACTTGCTTAGTTATTTACTATTTTTACCTCTAGTAGACCTAGTGGTGTAGGTCGTCGTTGTCGTCAACTGTATCCACTGGGCTTTTCAGTATTTCTCACATCCTCTCTTTGTTGTATTTCTATTTCAGAGCCTAGTGCCTATATCTAATCAAGTTAAGGGGATAGCGAGCCCGGTAGTGTCTCCTACCTGTGTGCTTGAGCTAGAAGAGGATCCGAGCTAGAGAATTTTGTATAGCACACTATACATTTGAACTGGCAGAGGTAGTGAAGTGTTGTATATTGTATATTGTTGTATTTTAGGTTGTGCAGTTAGTGATTATTATATGTCTAGTGTTTGTTATAGTTTTACAGTGTTTCCAAACTCTGATACCTTTTAGTTGTGAACTCTTAGAATTTATTTAGTTGCAGACTGTTAGGATTTGTTTATTTAAAACAGGTTCTTTTTGATACTTCGTGTGTGCGAGGTGGGAGTCTATGCATACGACGAGTCTGTTGACGCACTAAGGACTTCCGCTAGCTGTAACCCAGGGCGTGAGAGATTAAGTTGATATTAGGGCTTGAAAATATATCAGTTGAACTTAGAAAACTTAGACTTTCGGCAGACTCTAGAAAATAAGATGCGACAGACATATTTATAGCGAAAATCGGCAGATTGGGTTATATGAACACTTCAGAGGGAGTTAAAGAGTGATCAAAGAAGATGTGTATTTTTTATTAGATAATTATGTTAGTTGCAGACAACATAATGTCACAGAGGAAAAAAGATGTCCTTCTACACTTTCAGTTAATTGGGTCGAGCTATGTGAATTGTGTGACTGATGTGTGTTTTGTTTCAGGTGATCGGGATTCCACTGCATACACGACCACTGATACTAGTGATCCTGGCACAGCCTAAGGAGTCTGATCAGGCTAGCTCTAGTGAGGTTCAGGAGTTATGAGAGTAGATGGCTAGGATGATTGGGGCGATGAAGAGACAAAAGAGGCTTCTCGGCGACAGAAGGAGTATATGCAGAGGATGTGTGATTATGGGCGCAGCAGATGAGTGCCGCATAGCGAGCTTCGGAGCAGCATGTACCATCGGCGACCTACCAGCAAGTACTCCAGTGGACGACACCTCTGGCAGAGACCATCACTGTGATACCAACACCTATTAGAGAGACGTCAAGGGCTAGCCGGGAAGTGTTTGATGAAATGCCAATATAGTAAGATAACTCTTATATGTGTTCTAATTGTGGTATAGCAAGTGAGATTATGTGATTATAGCTCGCAAGAGCCTAAATGAGCCCAACAAGCACTTTAGCTTGTGAGAGCGAGAATGCGATTGTTCGCGTCACCCTAACTATTGAGTGTCGATGTGGATTCCTGTGCGATTGTTTGACGTCCCATTAGTCAAGGCACAAGCTTGATTAGACTCTGTATTGGTCAAGGTAATTGGCTAATGAGTAGTCAACTCGTAATCATATAGCTTGATGCATATAAAGATGATGATTGACATACTTCGATATTGTAAAGGTATGATACTAGACTTTTCTTGTTATGAGAACATATTGTTTTTGTGTCTTTTATTTCCATACTTCATTATTGTTTCTCTAGTAGACCTAGTGGGTAGAGCGCTTCTTACGGTGATTGTATCCACTGAAAACTATTTTATATAGTTCTCACTTTTCATTAATGCTTTCTTTTTCAAAGTTCCCTTATCCTATGCGTGTGATTGTGGCTAGAGTGTTTCGCGGTAGCTAGTTTCCTACCCTTTATTTTGGTGTTGTTTGGAGGTGGAACCTGATGTAGAATCTAAATATTTTGGAAAGTTGTAATATTTGACTAAACTTATAATTGTTTATTTGGAATTTATGGTTGTAATAGAATAGTAGTATTATACTTTGATACTCCAACTCGTACGAAACTTTTATTTGTTTGTATAAATTGAATGTTACTGTTGTCGCTTCGTGAGTGTAGGGAAACCCTATGTGCATGGCGGATCTGGGCACGCTACCCGCGGATGCTTCCGCTCAAGCCCGAGACGTGACACTTTGCCTAAGAAACCGTTAATTTTTATGGTCTCTGTTAATTGATCTCTGCCCAAGCCAGCGACTAAGATACAAGATGTCGATTGCACCGCGTTTTGGCCAGTCTCCATCGCCTCTGAGCTACTCTCAGCGGATCAACCCGCTTAGGGATAGGAAGAACACGATTGGATCGTCCCTCTCTAATCAAAGCCTGAGACAAAGTCATACTCAACCTTCCATTGCAAGGACGACAAAGGCGAAGCAATCCAGGCGCAACATGTGTCAACCGTCCTAATTGTGTTGCATGAAGGGGAACCGGCCGTGGGGTTACCAAGCACACCTCAAACCTACACAGCACACTAGCGCAGCGGAAACATGATCTTTCGTAGACGTAAGAGACGAGAACGATCGTAGAAAAATAAGCACGAGGATAACAAAGCAATAAAGAAAATAAGAGAAAACAAGAACACAAGATTTACGTGGTTCGGCCAACCATGAGTCGACCTACGTCCACGGGCAAGACCACCTCAATGCGCTCTTCGATTAATCCACGGCACAAAAGTACAAAGGAGTAAGATTGGATTACAAGAAACTCTCTCTCAGGAGCTCTCTACGTTTTCCTCTCAATTAGGGTATTTTTCAATGAAGCTCATAATCTAAAATATTAATTACAAGGGTTTATATAGCCCTAAAATCCTAATTCTAGTAGGAAACAATTTTCGCCTTCCATCCAAGTTCGATTCATCTCTAGTCACCATATATCCTCTTAGGAATCATTTTAGGAATCCTACTAGGAATCCTCTTTAAAGTAATCCTAGACAATTCCTAATCTTTTAGAACAAGATTAGATCCAATTAGAGTCAAACTCTACATATCGACTCGGAACATGGCTTTACATAATCCAACAATTCTCCCACTTAAAGACATGTGCCGAACACCATGAAACAATAAATTGGAAGTCTTGCCAAACTCCCACTCTCCTCACGTAGCTCCAAGACCGAGAGAAATAATGCTCCAATTGAACTTCTCTCGAGTCACCGGCTTCGTCAAAATATCTGCTGGATTTGCATCGGTATGAACTTTTAACAGTGAGATAAGACCCTCATCCACCACGTCTCTTACAAAGTGATAGCGAATATCAATGTGCTTCGTCCGAGAGTGAAATGCCGGATTCTTCGTCAAGTGTATTGCACTTTGACTATCACAATTCACTCCCACCACATCTTGCTTCACCTTCAATTCTCCTAAAAGCCTTTTCAACCAAATAGCCTCCTTATAAGCATGTGCCACCGCTATGTACTCCGCCTCTGTCGTCGACAAAGCGACTACCGACTGAAGCTTCGACTCCCAGCTAATAGCACCACCGCCCATAGAGAAAATATAGCCTGTAGTAGACTTTCTCTTGTCTCTATCTCCTGCAAAATCTGAATCCATATATCCGACGCACTCCAAACCCGCAGAACCATAACAGAGTGAGAAATCCGCAGTGCCCCTCAAATACCTGAGGATCCACTTCACTGCATTCCAATGTTCACAACCTGGATTCGCCATATACCGACTTACTACTCCCACTGCTTGAGCAATGTCGGGTCTCGTATGTAGGATCGTAAGCGCTAACCAACTATCCCAAAAGCACGTGCTGATAGGAAGGGTGCACTCATCGCACTTAAGGGCTCAGCCATAGCGCTCGCGGGCTTCGACCTGACTCAACCCACCTGGACGTTGGGTCTATTGTTGGGCCTCTTGCCGTTGGGTCTCTTGTGGATCACACCCCCACTCAACTTATTAGGCTCACCCAACTCAACTTATTTGTCTCCTGGGCCTATTGTCACGGGGCAGGAAGTTGGACCTATTTTAGCCCAATAATAAATAGCCAACAATCCCCCCTCCAACACCTGCACCGTTAATGCAGCATGTGGGAATCGAACCCGTGACCTCTGGCTCTGATACCAATTGTAGGATCGTAAGCGCTAACCAACTATCCCAAAAGCACGTGCTGATAGGAAGGGTGCACTCATCGCACTTAAGGGCTCAGCCATAGCGCTCGCGGGCTTCGACCTGACTCAACCCACCTGGACGTTGGGTCTATTATTGGGCCTCTTGCCGTTGGGTCTCTTGTGGATCACACCC
The DNA here is from genome assembly GCA_016920855.1 of Puya raimondii. Lineage (NCBI taxonomy): Eukaryota > Viridiplantae > Streptophyta > Magnoliopsida > Poales > Bromeliaceae > Puya > Puya raimondii. The sequence continues at coordinate 89,256,530 of JABWPP010000049.1, forward strand.
CCACTCAACTTATTAGGCTCACCCAACTCAACTTATTTGTCTCCTGGGCCTATTGTCACAGGGCAGGAAGTTGGACCTATTTTAGCCCAATAATAAATAGCCAACATCGTACACACCATGGCAAACATAAGGCTCCCTACTGCCGATGAATATGGTACCCGAGCCATGTCGGCCTTTTCTGCTTCCGTACCCGGTGATTGCTCGGCCGACAATTTTAAATGAATAGGAAACGGGGTAGAAACTGGCTTTGCGTTCTGCATATTGAAGCGCCGCAGAACCTTCTCCACATAACCCTTTTGTGAAAGCCAAACCTTCCTATTCTTTCTCTCCCGTAGTACCTTCATCCCGAGTATTTGGTTCACGGCTCCTAAGTCCTTCATATCGAACTCACCGGCTAACTGAGTCTTCAGGGTAGATATCCGGCCTTTGCTATTTTCCGCGACCACCATATCGTCGACATATAATAGCAAAATACAGAAGCTCCCGTCATCGTATCCACAGAAATATGCACAATGATCCGCCTCAAGCCTATCAAAGCCCAAACTCACAATGAAGGAATCAAATCGCTTGTACCAACACCTCGGCGCCTGTTTCAAGCCGTACAACGATTTGTTCAACTTTCAAACCAAATGCTCCCTGCCTCTTTCGACAAAGCCTTCCGGTTGCGACATATATATCTCCTCCTCTAGGTCACCATGCAAGAATGCCGTTTTTACATCCATCTGCTCGAGCTCTAAATCCATAATCGCCGCGATCGCCAAAACAACTCGAATAGTGGTAAGACGAACCACCGGTGAGAAGATCTCATCGAAGTCGATCCCCGGCTTCTGAGCATAACCCTTCACCACCAACCTCGCCTTGAACCTCTCCACATTCCCATCTGTATCGTTTTTCACCTTAAACACCCACTGGCATCCGATCGCGTTCCTTTCCTTCTGCAAATCAACAAGTTTCCAGGTCCTGTTCTTCCGAAGTGACTCCATCTCCTCCTCCATCGCGCATTGCCACTTTCCGGCATTAGTCGACTCACAAGCCTCCTTATACGAAGTCGGCTCATCTTCCTCCGCCAAAGCAACATATGCACTAACATAGTTAGCAGAAGGAGTAAATAAAGTAATATAGTTATCATACCTCGCAGGAGGTCTAATGACTCTCCTAGGACGTCCGGAATCCGCTGGTGGCTCCACCGGTGAATTTGTATTTTCGGATGATTGCGGAGACTCCAAGTCCGGTTCATTATCAACCACCTCGTCGTCCTCCTGTGCTTGCTCAGCTTGCACCTCATCGCGTGCTTCAAAGAGCTCAATTGGAACCATAGCCTCATCATCTTACTTTTTCTTGGTGCCTTGAAACGACCCTTCGTTGAAGACAACGTCACGGCTTACGACAATCTTGTGGGTAATAGGATCCCACAATCGATACCCCTTAACACCTTTCGCGTAGCCGAGAAATATGCACCTCCGAGAGTTCTTATCCAATTTGGACCTCTTCTCCTTCGGTATCCACGCATAAGCGTCGCATCCAAAGACACGAAGATAGGAGTAGTCAACGGACTTGCCGCTCCAGACTTCTTCAGGAATTTTCAGATCAAGTGATTTTGTCGGCGCTCGATTGATCAAGTAACAAGCCGTGCTTACGGCTTCCGCCCAAAATCTCTTGTCGAGTTTTGAAGTACTCAACATGCTTCGGGCCCTCTCCATGAGTGTTCTATTTAACTTCTCCGCTACACCGTTTTGTTGCGGTGTACCGGGTACCGTGAGGTGCCGCTTAATTCCATGTTCACTACAAAACTCATCAAATTCTCTTGAACAATACTCCCCTCCGTTATCGGAACGTAAGCACTTAATTTTTAAACCCCTTTTCATTTTCCACAAGAGCTTTTTAAACTTCTTAAAAATTTCAAACATGTCGGACTTCCGCTTTAGGATATACACCCAAGCCTTCCGAGAATAATCATCAATAAAAGAAACAAAGTAAAAACACCCGCCCAACGAACTATCGGGCGACTCCCAAGTATCCGAATGAATCAACTCGAGATGCGACTTACTTCTTTGATGTGATAGAGAGAATGATAACCTCCGTTTCTTTCCGTAGATGCAATCTTCACAGAAATCCAATGGCGCGGACTTGTAACCCGGAAGAAGTTCACGGTTAGATAATACCTGCAATCCGCGCTCGCTCATGTGTCCCAAACGGCGATGCCACACCGTCGGAGACTCCACCTTTGCGCTTGCAACAACCGCTTCTCCCACTTGAGTCTCGCCCACCAATCTATATAGGCCACCTATTTGCTCTCCTTTCATCAACACCAAACATCCTTGACATACCTTCAAATGATCCTTCTCGCCGACGAACCTAAGCCCTTGTTTGCAAAATATTCCAAGTGATAGAAGACTTTTTCGAAGTGTAGGAACATGCCGAACATTAGAAACCGTCCGAGTAATACCATCAAACATCTTGATCCGAACATCTCCCACTCCAACCACCGGACATGCCGTGTTGTCACCCAAATAGATAAATCCACCATCCCATGACTTGTAAGTATGAAACCACTCCCTATAGGGAGTCATGTGGAACGACGCTCCCGAATCTAAGATCCAATGATAAATAAGATTGGATCTATCTAATGCGGACAACGCATCTCCGTCCTCCGAACTAGCCGACTTAGCATCCGCTTCGGCTACGTTACCTTGAAAATTGCTTGAATCGGATTTACCATCAACTCCTTTAACCCGGCAATCCTTCTTTACGTGCCCCGACTTTCCACAATTCCAGCACTTTACTTTCTTTTTGCCCTTGGACTTTGACTTGACCTCCCTCGATCACCACGCTCCCTCTCGAAAGGTCTTCCCCGTGCTATCATAGCCTCCCCCAAAGAGCTTCCTTGGCTAGACTTTCGCCTCATCTCCTCGGTAAGTAATGATGCAACAACCGACTCCATCTTAAGGGTTTCAACGTGGCTCAAGTTCATAATCAAATTATCCCAAGATTCCGGCATCGAACAAAGTAAAATACTAGCTTTTTCTTCTTCATCGATTCTAACGTCTAGGGCCGCCGCAAGCTTGCTCACAATAGAGTTGAATGAACTTAGATGCTCTTGTACCGATACCCCGTCCTTCATCTTTAGATTGTACAATTGCCGTCTCAATAAGATTTTATTCACCAATGACTTTCCTTCATAGAGATTCTTCAATTTATCCCAAATCCCTTTTGCGGTAGTCTCGGTCTTCACATTGAATAGCACCGAATCATCAAGTGCCAAATATAGGTTTGCCAAAGCCATCTTGTCTTTTTCTTCAAATAGCTTATCCGTCATCCCTTCCGACTTTTTCTCCTTTCCTTGCAGGGCGATCTCACAAGCATCTTTAATCAAGACTGCTTGCATCTTCAGTTTCCACAACGCGAAATTCGTTCCATCAAATCGAGGAACCTCATACTTCGTCGCTGTAACTTTTCCCGCCATCGTTTCACCGTCAACGTACTACAAAGAACCAAACGCTCTGATACCAATTGAAGGGAAACCGGCCATGGGGTTACCAAGCACACCTCAAACCCACACAGCACACGAGCGCAGCGGAAACAAGATCTTTCGTAGACGTAAGAGACGAGAACGATCGTAGAAAAATAAGCACGAGGATAACAAAGCAATAAAGAAAACAAGAAAAAACAAGAACACAAGATTTACGTGGTTCGGCCAACCATGAGTCGACCTACATCCACGGGCAAGACCACCTCAATGCGCTCTTCGATTAATCCACGGCACAAAAGTACAAAAGAGTAAGATTGGATTACAAGAAACTCTCTCTCAGGAGCTCTCTACGTTTTCCTCTCAATTAGGATATTTTTCAATGAAGCTCATAATCTAAAATATTAATTACAAGGGTTTATATAGCCCTAAAATCCTAATTCTAGTAGGAAACAATTTTCGCCTTTCAACCAAGTTCGATTCATCTCTAGTCACCATATATCCTCTTAGGAATCCTTTTATAAATCCTACTAGGAATCCTCTTTAAAGTAATCCTAGACAATTCCTAATCTTTTAGAACAAGATTAGATCCAATTAGAGTCAAACTCTACATATCAACTCGGAACATGGCTTTACATAATCCAACATTGCACAATATTTTACCACTTAAATAGTACAATTTGCCTTCCTAAAAGTATTTGTCTGCACCTTGTACATCAAGATGTTTGTGCACTATACCTTAAATTTTGTAGATGCATCTTACATTCTTTATTCGATCTCTCAATTGCTAGCTAAAAAAACTACAACTCATTGGATGGTATAGATTGAACAATTAGATAAAATGAATGACTGATAAAGAGGCTATGCATGAATGTACAACTACATCAAGTGCACACAATAGTTTTTCAGAATTAATAAATAACTAAAATCAAATAAAATAAAAAGTTGGAAACATTTTTACCATTATTTTAAAGATCTTGTAGGTATTTTCAAATGGCTCATAGTAGTTGAATACATTTTGACCTTTATTTTATTAGTGGAGTGTTTAATTTAGTCAGACCTATACAAGAGAGTATGGAGTCATTTTCTAGTTTTCTTTCGCTTGCAAAGTTCTTCGTACGCGGAGTCCTCTTCTTAAGTTTTAGCTTGTTTGTTAGGTAGTCATATTTCTTGTAGACAAAACAGACAATAAAAGGCAGAAATCAATGGTGCAATCCTTTTCCATCATAGAAGATTTCATTCACGTCGCTTTCCTTTTTTTTTTTTTTTTTTTTTTTTTTTTCTTTACCCATGTTTGAGTCAACATGCAAATATAAAAACGAAAGATATGAGAAAACATCTCTTGAACTCTGCTTATTTACTAATAGCCATCAAAACTTTTAATTTTGAGAATTAAATCTATAACTTGCTGAATTTTAGTCAAACCTATGAAATGAAATAAGAGTTGTATAAGATATGACTAAAACGAGTTTGAAAGAGTAAGAGTTAAACAAATAATAATAATTTGTGCTAAGATCGAAATGAAAACGGGAGGCGAAAAATTATTAAACTTCGGAGGGTCGTAACTTTTAATTTATTGGGGCCACATTTAAAGTTTGGTATCATTTTGATGGAGAAGTAGGTAAAACAAAGCCTTACAGCTGCTTGTCAAAAAAATATGCTCAGTGGGGCTTTCGGTGATCAAGACATTTTCGAAACTGAGCAGAGAGAATAAATTATCACTAACTATTTTTTTTTTTTTTAACTTGTTTGTCAAATTTGAGGCTAAACTGATATTCAGAAGAGCTCCAAATAAACTTCACTAAAACTACAAATTCCAGCAAGTACAAAGACTTTTCTGCAAAGTGGCCAGATGCACCACCTTCTTCTCCCAGCTATCCGTGGCGCGCTCTCTCTCTCTTTCTTTCTTTTCTTTTCCTTCCTATTTCTTCCATTTGCTGCTCTCATTTTTATCTTAAATTAAAACTAAAAATCATGAAAAAATTAGAGAAAATTCTTAGAGAAATTGTGAAGAAGCTTGATTGGAAGCCAACCAACTTCAGATCATTCAACAAATTTGGAAAAAAATAAATTGTTGGAAAAACCCTAGGCTTAAACATTGCAGGAAAGTAATTTGATGGGTTTCAAAATTAATAAATTTTATAAGTAGTTTGCTTAGTTGATAATTTGATGGAATAAGCTTTTAGAGGTTGATTCCGAAAGGATTTTATAAAATTTTCAATATATATAAATATAAATGAGTCTAAATTAGAGATTTAGATTGTGATGTTTTTAGATAAAATTGATGGGTTAGAAATTTCCTTGTAGGTTGGAGCAAAAGTCCAATAACTTAATTTGGAGTAATTTCAAGAATTTCATGAGCTACGATATTTTTCATCTATTTTTCATATGATTTTTAGAAAATTTTGATATGAAGATTTTTGGCGATTTTTATCACTTGGAAAAATCTTCAGTATTAGAGAAGAGGACGGGACAACTTGCTTATGGAAAATGAAGGGTTTTCATCGACTATCTAGTGGGTTGTTGTTGCTTGAAATTGGTGATCTTCTTCTATGTCTCTTTTCTTTCTCATTGGCTTATTTTCTTTTCATGGTAGCATAAAAATCTATGATTATTATGATGATTTCATATTTGCAAGTTGTATAGACCATGAGTTGAGAGAAACCTAATTTTTATGATTATGAAACTTGGTGGGTATTAGGAGATCTAGATTCTTGTATATAGAAATATTATTGTTAATGTTTATTTTCCTAAAAATTGACTATACTTAGAGAGTAATGACATTTGACTCTATTTTGATTACACACGGCTGCGAGCCGAATTCCGCCGCTGTTGACTTGGTCAAAAGTCTTCATCGAGAATCGAGCCGAGAAATGAATCGGCTTTTGATGGGTGACCCTCAAAGTGCGCCCACAACGGGATCAAGCGATCGACTGAGGAGAGATCCACTCAGCCGAGTTCAAACACTCGAATATGTTACTGACTCGGCTGAAATGGGCTGAGTGACTTCAATATATTACTGAAAAAATAGAGATGTACAGAGGGATAGCGCCTACTACTAAACTCTTAACTACAGAAAAAATAGTAAAAATCTACTAACTAACAAGAAAATTTATTTTAAGAGACTACTCCTAGGAAAGCGATAAATAATGAAAAGGAAAAGGAATTGAAACTGCAGTGGTCTCTTGTTTCGTGTGTAAAAAGACCCCTTTTGCAGGCATTTTTCGTTTATTTATAATCCTGCTTGTCGTTATTCAGTTATTTTCCATTATGGGGTGTATCTCGTCCACGTCCCTGTTTCCGTAGGCCACTTCTGGCCGATCTGAACCACATCTCGCCCAACTAATTTTCAGTTTTGGGCGTATCCTTTCCAGCTCCTTTTGCACCACGCGTTGCTGTCTGTTTGGCTCCGAAAACTCTTCTCATGGTGTAGGCCGGTCTACCACACGTGGTGCCACTTTTATGGCGCCAACAATACCCCCCCCCCCCCCCGGCAACCTCCCAAATGACCGTTTCAGGTGGTTGACGTCGCTATGCTCAACGGCCAAGATTGAATGCCGTTGGCTCGACGGCTGAAATATGCCGCTCTGCTCAACGGACAAGATTGAATGCCGTTGGTTCGACGGCTAAAATTCTGCTAGTCCACATGACAACATCGCCTATTTTATCTGGCGGCTTTATCTAGCCGTATCGTCAATCATCTCGTACTTGATTTCTTTGACGGTTATGATTTTTCGTGCCTTTTTCATCTCATCTAGGGCATTAATTAGGTATTAATTGCTGCTGTCACTTCGCCATCATAGCCTATTTCGAAATTCCCTCTGCTGGCTTCGCCTTTTTCGTTTCTTCCTTTTCGACTTCTCTTCTTCCTTTTCAAAGTTCTCCTTTTTCAGCCTTTCTTCTTCTTTCTTTTCGGCCTCAAGCTTCTTCTAATGGCTCAGATTCCTTCTCTCCCTTCATCTTCGAATCTTGACTATACTCTTTTGAGGCAGTATGTCGAGTCGAACTCTTCTGGCTTCATATTCGGCCCTTCTTTCACAGCACCTTCTGCAACCGATGCTTTTCCTTTCTCGGCAGAGGGGCTTCCTTTGATGGCCGACGTCTCCATTCCTGGTCTTCCTTGAAGTCATCAGGGAAGAGCCTCCGAACTTGGCATAGCATTTCGGATGCCTATTTGGCCTGGTTGGACCGAGTCGAGGGGTCTTACACCGACTTTTGGCGTGAAGTTGAAATTTATGAAGCCATTCAACTCTCAACGGCCCCTCTTCAAGCCGATAGCCTTCTTCTTGCTGCAGCTTTGTATTTCTGGTCTTCGGTCTCCAACAATTTTTTTTTAGGACTGGACCTATCACTCTGACTCTCTTCGACGTTGCAGCGATAATCGGTCTCCGTCCTCACGGCGTCGTTCTATCCATGGCCTGCAACCCCAATGGAGTGGCAGAATTTGAGGCTCCCCTGGATCCGAAGGTGGACCTTACTTACACTAAGCTTATGCAGTGGTTTGCGGGTCAGGCCCCTGCTCCGGTCCCCAGGAAGGAGCATACTGCCTTCCTTCTTTATTGACTTTGCCACAATCTTTTTTGCACCCGCTCACAATCGGGACTTTGTCCCTATCGCCGTTGCGCTGCCAACGTCGAGAAGCTAGCGCTCGGTTCATACTTCCTCTTTTTTTTTTACAGAGAGATCTTTGAATCAATCAAGCCCTTGCCGTCAAAGAATGCCGTGATGATCAACTCCAATTGTAGTGTTCTTTGGTTTCTACAACTCTGTCTGCAGATTTACTTTTCAGTTTTATGCCGAACACCCATCAATTTGGATTCGGCTTCTCATTTTGATACGTACAGCCTAGCCCTCGGTTGCCTAGAGCCCGTAACTTCAGGTCAGTCGGTCGACTTTCCGATGTATTTCAAAGTATTCTATGACAAGGATCAGCGCCACCTTATCAGATGGGCCCCCTTCGGAGAACGTCTAACCGTCCTGTCCAGGTTCCTTGCTCGGTTCGAAGCCATTCAAGGTCAAATGGCTTCATCTCGTGCCAGCGAGTACTTCGAAGTCTGGTACTCTCTTCTGGCTCCGCGGGACCTTGACATCGGCCTGAAAACCCGCTCCAAGTTGACGCCAAGTACGAAGGTCTACTGCCCTCACTACGTGGCGCTCCAATTTGGATTTGTACAAGCGATTCCAGCCCCATCTAAATTCTTCACGTCTAATATTGCCCGTGGCCGTCCACCTACGAAAGGGACGACCGAAGCAGATCGATTCTCATCTATAGGGAATCGCCATAGGTGCTTTTTTACTCATTCTGATTTTCAGTCAAACCATGCAGGGTTAACCAATATTCACTTTCGGGGTGCCTGGGCACCAGGCCAACTTTTGTGAGAGTATTTCTTCTAAGATCTTAACGCACCGTCTCCGCGGCATCCTCCATACAGAAGGTATCTTCATCTCATTTTTCGGTTCTATTTATTTTTATTTTCTTTTGAGTTTCTTCTTATATGCACCTTTCTCTCGCCTCATTTCAGTTGGCTCTTCCAAGGAAGCCGCGTCTGGTTTCCCAGAGCAAGGGAATTCGAGTGATGACTCTGACCATGAGGAGGCTATCTCTCCTTACCCCTCTACGGTATGTTTCGCGTTTCATGATGCGACTACTTTTTTTTTGCTTTCGGCTCATTTTTCCTATTCTTTTCAGTCGTATGCGTTCCTACTTCATCGGCCAAATTATCAGAGAAAAGGCCGATCGAATCTACCTCTTCAGTTCCTCCGCCGTAATGGAAATGACGAAAATCGGTTGCAAGCAAGCCTCTCACCCAGCCTTCTACTTCATCAACCGATGAGCAGCCACCTTCCGGAATCGAGGAGCCGACTTTTGCAGAGATTCCTTAACTCAATCTTCTTTGGCCACTGCTCCTCCCATTGTGATTGGGGAAGGTCTTGCGTCAACCTCAGCAGAGCCGACTTTTTTTTGAGCCGACCCCCACTAAAGTCCCTACCGATGAGGGCTTACAGCAAGTTCCAACATCGGCTGAGGCGGAACCTCGGCCCATTCTGGTTGATTCTCCTTCTCCTCCTCACTCTCCGGCCGAATTCCTTTCCTTCTCTCCATCACATGAACCGGAGGAGACAACCTCGGCGAAGGTCCCTCGTGCTAGGTTTGCCTCATCGCTCACCTCATCACTCGAGGCGACGCTCCGTCACCGGGAGGGGAGCTCGTCGGGAAGCGCGTCAAGAAAAAAAGCAGGAGGAAGAGAAGAAAAGGAAGGAAGAAGAGAGAAAAACGGAGGAGGAAGAGAAGGGCCAAAATGATAAAAATAATAAAGAGGAAGAAAGGAAAAAAGAAGAAAAAAAGAAGAGAGAAGAAGAGAGGAAAAAGAAAGAAGAAGAAAAAATAAGAGAAGAGGAAGGAAGAAAATAAGTAGAAGATGAAATCAGGATGAGAGAGGAGGTCGGTCCAGCTTTCTCTGGTGAACCTCTAGTCGAAGCTTCTACTTCGGTTGTCGCACCGATGCCCGAAGGTCCTATATTTTCTAGCGGGACGGAGGACATTTTGGCCATTTCCCTTCAAGAGCTGGCCACTTCGAGCCCTATGTCTGATGAAGAGGAAGACCTTCCAATCACTGTATCGACTGATACTCAACAAAAGTTGGATGAGTGTTTGAGGCTATACAGCAACAGCCTTCCTACTTTTGGCTCCAAGTTTGGTACAATTTTGTCACGCCCCGGGTTCCAAAACTACCCGAGCTCGCCAACAGACTCGCCGTATACACAGGTAGCCCTGTGTACACGAAGCGATACAAGCACATGTAACCTGTACAAGAATCACAGCTAGAGAGTAACAGAGCTACCAAGAACATAGAACTAGTCATCTATACATGCATGTAGTCCCAAGGTGTACAAAATACTCCATAAATATAACAACATCTCTCAACGGAAGAAAGCGGAATACAACTATATGTACATGACTAAAAACCACTACAGTCTCCAAAAGGGTACTCCTCTAGCTCACGACCGGGGGTGGACAGGGATCTAGCTTGTAACTCCCTTACCTCGATCAGATGCAGCAGCGGCAATCGACGACTTTGCAAAAAAAAGTGACAACAATGGGTGTGAGAACTACTATCAAACAAAGTAGTCCTTAGTGGGTACCATCATCGACTCCAACAGCCTGCCCATTAAGTCTACGAGACTAACAGTAGCTGGTAGGTAAAGAAATTATATGATAAGTTGGAAGAAACTCTACAGCTAGTATGCCACTATCCTACCACTATCCACAACATAGTCTCGATGTATATATGCACCAGTAGCAAGTAATCACACTCGACCCAACCTCTCAAGGTCTGCCCAAACGGACCCACTCTGCCTGTACCCTAAGCTGCACCGTACAACACCCACGGTAATAACCGGTGTAAGAGCAGCGCCCTATCGGGCCCACTGCTATGAGCAACAGCCTAACTCCGGAGCGGCAGTCGGGGGCGCGACCCAACCGAGTATAGTGCGATCTAACAGCTCAATCAGGAAACTACAGGCTATCATCGATCCAAATGGGTCAAATTGGTCTAACAACCAAAACTCACGTGCCCTCGGCACAATCTGATGTAATAAAAATGGATTCGGGTCCACCGTCAACCCCGACGGCACCCAACAGTACTAAACAGTCTAAACTCAACTGTAAAAATAAGCTCGGCATCTCAGCACGGACGTAATCTCAACCTACACTAAATCGAGTATCCACCTCGCACTAACAGCAGTGATACAACGGGAAAATCAGCTCCTGAAGCTAAATCTGATAACTTTTTTCGAAAAGTGACAAGTGTAGGTTTAACGAGTTTTCTTCTAAGTCAAGTCCCAGTTCAGCATATAAGATTTATCTAAAATCATGAGATCATGCTCCAAATTTAGATTTTATTTAAAAACATGCAAATCTATAAATTTGAGCTACTAACTAACATGCTAATATGATACAAATAACACATGCTGAAATTCTCTACAACTTAGGAGGAATTCCGAAGTATTCGGTCAACATTAACCCACCTAGCACGTTAATCCAACCACGGACCGAGCTAAAACTCCACATGCACCTTCCTCTAGCTCCAGTTAAAAGGGAAGTGAAGACGAAGTCCAAAAATCCCAGCCGGATTTAACGAAATCACAAGTACAATAAAATTTCTAGCGAAAGTTAATAATACATATGAATTCGACTTCGAAATCAAATTTACTTAATTCGGAGCCATTGTACCTTACAATTCAGCTTGGAGCAATTTTGAATCGGCTATAATTTGGGCTTGGATTAGCTAAAATCCCCTAAAAATCATTCACAAGAAAGTTGGAGTCACCACTCGCAAAGATGGAGCTTCAATATTGAAAATCAGCAATGCAACCAAAATTATTTCGATTGAAGCTCAATTCCACAACAATTCAGCTAAATAACTTGCTCCCCTAGCTCCTCACAATCAACTTGTCCAGAAGTAAGTTCCAATTTATTATCTTGAAGCATCGAAATATATCAGTTTCACCCTCAGTTCAATGACCACCATTGGGATGCACTGCTGCAGCTGGTGGACTGCACCTTGGTGCTGCAAATTTCTGGCTCCATAAGAAAATCCAGGGCAAGATAAGGCTAGGGAGAAATCCACGAGTAATCTTTGACTTCTATACTACAAGAAAAATTTATAATTCACAACGAAAATCCATCACAATTAAGAAATAGAGGTCAAGAATTCAGCTTCGACGTAAGAACTGTTTTTCAGTTTTCGACCTCAATGAAAACTGAAATTCTCACTCATCTTACCTCCAAATTGGTCCGAACAAGATTCTAACAACTAGAGGGTGAATTCAAGATCACTCTCAGTTATGTAGGTAGATAAAAAGAAATTCTATCAAGAATTCAGCTTGCTCAAAATCAGCATAAACTTCAATCTTAGCGACCTTTACCATTTCAGCAATTAAACATCACTTACTAGGTCAAATGCTTAATTAAAACACTCCTCAAGTTCACCTCTTCACCAAGAATGTAAATAACCCATTTTCCAGCAATTTGGATTTCGAAATCTCTCAAACTTCCATCTTGAACTCAGCTACTGGTGCTGATTTTGCTGCTGGACTGCAGTTATTGTTGTTGTGTAGCTAGCTTCTAACTTCTGTTCAAGAAACCACCAGCAGAGATACAAAGAGAAACAAGAGAGAGAATTATTTGTATGAATCCTTAGTTCCAAAACAATCTAAACATCCAATTTAAATCAACAATTCTCAGCCAAATGAGGTTTAAATTGGATTGAGCATCAAAATTCAGCATAAAGCTGAATTCGCTTGGAACATACATAAAATCGAAATTCCCTCTTTACCAACCTTCAAATCAGCTCAATTGAAGTTCACTCCTACTCCAGGTGAAGATAAGTTTATTCCCAACTCCTCAAAAACTCATCTAAAAGAAGAATTCCATAAGGATTTTATCAAACTCCAAGAGTTGTCCAAAGTTCAGCTCAAATCCAACACAATTTCAGCAAGTAGACTTTACTTACCAGGAATTAGCTGAATTAATTCCTTCCTCATGCTCTTCTTTTCATCAAGAATACCAGCAAACAAGATCCCAACAATTAGGATTCTCGAATTCCTCAAATCCCCTCCGAAATCCTGCTGTGAGCTGCTGTTTCTACTGCTGTTGCTGAATTTCTCCCCAATGCTGTTGTTGGGGAGTCCTGCGCAGGGAGAAAACCAGCAGGGAATAGAGAGGAGAACAGGATGGGAGGAAGAAGAAGAGAAAGAAGAGGAAGAGAAGGGAATAAGATGAGTCACTCTCAGCTGGATACAACAGGACAAAAATCCCAATTAGGGTGGTTGGGAGGTGATATAATGTGCCTTAAGCACAACATAACAATTGAGCTCTAGCAGAAATTATATCTCAATTTGGGATCTTTTGGGATAGCAATTTCGATGATATCAATTTTGCATCAAAATTAATTCTGATTTATCCCGACACTTTTTCAAAGTGTTGTATAATTCGTGAAATTCATGAATTGTAGGCATTCCAGCAAGAAAAATATATTATTATTTTTCCAGGACACTACAAATTTGATCGGCTTGGAGCTCTCCTCATTGCCCTCCTGGACTAGCCTGATCTTTTTTCTTCAGGGCGATATTTTGCGGAAGCTTTGTCCGCCCATCTCTCCTTTTTTTTGGCTTGGCAACAAGTACTGTCCTCCGAGTATGTTACTTTGGACGCTCACTTCTCACAAGTCGGCTCGTTCAAGGCAAATGTTACTGATGTAGAGACCCTATTGACCGACTTCAGCAAACGGGATGATATTTTAAAGGTTCAAGAATCGGCTCTTCGGCAGGACATTGCTTATCTTAAAGAGGAACTTGCCGGAGCAGAGAAAGCCTTGGCCCGTAATCTGAAGAGCGTGCTTCACTGCTAGCTCGATACCAGGCCAAGAAAGATGAGGGACGGCAATCCACGATCAGCTCTCCCAACTCTACAAGCTCCACCCCATGATGAAGCGCGGGAGACGTGCAGCCGATCTAGCTCAGTCCAACTTGGAAGCTGAATGGAATAAACTCAAGGATTGTTATCTTAATTTTCTTTCGACTTTCTGTATATCAGTTGTAATATATTATGACACTTATCTTGCTTGTTTTTATAATGATATTTTTATTTATTTTTTCACATAGAAGGTAGTACTCTCTTAGGTATTTTTCATTAATCGGCTTGCTATTTTCCAATCCTTCTAGCATTTTTAGAAAGTACGCATTGCCTCTGGCAACTTTGTATATTTGGAAAGGTTCTTCCCAATTTGGAGACCACTTTTCATATATTCGGCCTTTTTGGCCGATCGACAATACTAATTTTAGTACTAAATCTCCAACTCTAAAAGATTTGCCTTGACTCTCTTGTTGTATGCACCACTCACTCGGCTCTGATAGGTTTTCAAATGGTCGAATGCCAGCAGCCGAGTCTCGTCAATCTCGTCCAAATTTTCATACATCAAGAGCTCATATTCTCTAGATGTCACTCTTTCTGTCCCTCGACTCTTAAAGAGGGGATCATTATTTCGGTCGGCAATATAGCCTCGTGACCATAGACCAGTTGAAAAGGTGTGACTCTTCTCGCTATCTTGACGGTCTTTCGGTATGCCCACAATACCTCCAAGAGTTTCTCGTTCCACTTTCTCGGATGTTTTCTGATATGCCGCTTCATCAAATTTATGATAACCTTATTTACCGCTTCGGCTTATCCATTAGCTTGTGCGTAATAAGGTGATGAATGAAGCAGCTTGATTTGCCTTGACTCCGAGAACCTTGAGAACTGTTCCCTTGTGAACATCGTTCCCTGATCGGTTGTGATCGTTTGGAAAATTTCGAAACGATAGATGATGGAGTCTTCTACAAATTCTATAATGTCCTTCTGAGTGGCCATTCTTGTAGGTTTTGCTTCTACCCACTTGATGAAATAATCCACGGCCACTATTAGGAATTTATATCCAGCCGAAGAGTTTGGCTGAATTTCTCCAATCAGATCTATAGTGTGAGAACTTGATTTTTTATTGTGGAATTTGAACTTCCGTCTGATTCTCTCTCTCTCTACACTGATATACGTATGAATATATATATATATATATATATATATATATACATATATATGTATATACATATATATATATACATGTATATATATATATATATATATATATATATATATATATATATATATATATATATGTATGTATATATGTATATATATATGTATATACATATATATGTATATATACATATATATATACGTATATATATGTATATATATATATATATATATACATATATATACGTATATATATATGTATATATACATATATATGTATATACATATATATATACATATATACATACATATATATATTATATATTTTTATATACATATATATATATATATATTTATATATATATCTTTATATATATATGTATGTATATCTGTATATATATATTATATATATATATCTGTATATATATATGTATATATATATCTGTATATATATATGTATATATATGTATATATATACGTATATATATGTATATATGTATATACATATATATACATGTATATGTATATATATATATATACATATATATACGTATATATATATATATACAGATATATATATATATATATATATATATATATATGTATATATATATATATATATATATATATATGTATGTATATATATATATATATATATATATATATATATATATATATATATACATATATATATACAGATATATATATATACATATATATATACAGATATATATATATGTATATATATATATCTGTATGTATATATACATGTATATGTATATACATGTATATGTATATACATGTATATATATACATATATATACATGTATATGTATATACATGTATATAAGTATATGTGTATATGTATAGTGATTTTGGTGTTGCACGAGAGGTCGAAAGTCTGATTTTTAATCTTTTCGCAAAATAGCCCATATTTTATGCGCCGTTTTGCACGAGATCGGATGTGGAGGGGCTTCGGCGCGTTTTACACGCGCTGTAGAGGACCTAGGTCAAAATTCCAAGAGTTTAGGGGCCTTTTTGCATTTTGTTCCTTGGTATATGTATAGTGATTTTGGTGTTGACCTAACCCTAACCCTAAACCACTTGAGCTCTGCCCTAGCCTCCCTCTGTCGCAGCCCCCTCCTCCTCCAGCATCTCGCCCGTGCGCCGCCGCCGCCGCCGCCGACCGGTCCTGGCCGGCAGCAGCTCCGGCCAACCTCTCCCTCTTCTTCTTCCTCCTTCTTGGCCGAGGCCCCTGGGTGGACAACCCTACTTGTGGTTTTCTCTCTGGAGGTTGCCCCGACGCCTGGCGCCCCTCTCCGGCGACTGCCACTGCTGTCGAGCACCGCTGCTGCTGTTGCTGCTGTTGCTGCGGCTGGAGGTGCAGGAAGAGAGACTTGGATCTCTGCTGCCGCCGCCTCCCGTCGACGAGGGGGTCCCCTGCTAGCTTCCGGAGGACCGCTGTCACGACGAGACGGTGATACCTTTCTATCCCTTCTCTTGCATTTCAGTTTTAGTTCACTTGACTCCCGTTGACTCTACTTATATGCGTGCTTGGATAGTAGAGTAGTTGTGGTTTGCATGGTTCTTGAGATGACCCAATTGGTCGGTAGTGATCGCCTGTTGTTCCGAGCGATCCTAGTTGTGGTTTGCATGGTTCTTGAGACGACCCAGTTGGTCGGTAGTGATCGCCTGTTGTTTCGAGCGATCCTAGTTGTGGTTTGCATGGTTCTTGAGACGACCCAGTTGGTCGGTGGTGATCGCCTGTTGTTCCGAGCGATCCTAGTGGTGGTTCTGGTTGCTTCTCGGCTCGTTGCCGTTCTGTGGATTGAGCATTTGCATCGATCGTCACAGCTCCCTAGCACCTCACGTATGCCAACGGTCTGATCCACCGTTTGGGCTTCTTTTTCGGAAAAGGGTCGTTGAGTTTGTTCCGACCCGTGAGCCTCGACGCAGTGCGTCTGGTAGGTTTTGTGCCGTTGGCTGAGCAGATTGTGACAGTGCCAGGGATACGTCCCGGTGGTTTCAGATTGGGTTTACTTTGTGGTTATCTCCTTTGATGCATATACCAGTTGCTTACAGTAGCATAGCTGTTTCAGTTGCATATCAGCCTCATATTTACTTGTGCTACTGTATACCATATCTAGCTTTTGTTGACCCTCGTGCCGGTGTGTACACCTCGCCTTCGTCGGCTTGCGGTACCAACTGGGAGGGGAGACATGTTTACATGTTCTCACCCCCCACCCTCGTTGTTGTTTTCAAGTGAGCAGGGTGGTGAGTGTCGGGACGCTGCGAGGCACGCCTAGATAGTAGCTCTAGAGGTTCCGACTCGTGAGGCTGCTTCCCCAGATTTGGTTATCACCCTACCTTCGCCTATTAGATGTGATTTGTGGTTCAGTTATCCTTTGGGCTTATTCTAGCATGCTTGTGTTGTGGATTCACTCTTTATGCTTATGCGATGATTGCATGCTTGGACTAGTTGGTTGTATCCATGTTTTTCGATCGTTTCATTTATCGAGTATTTTGGCTTTCTACCCCCCGTGGTAGCGTCGTGAAATAAAGGTTTCCGTGTGGGAAACAGTTTTCAAATGGATTTCTGATTGTTCGGTTTTTTTGTGATTTCAAAAGAGAGTTCTCGTGTGGAGGACAGTCTTCAAATGATTCTTGGATGATTGAAATTAGGGTTTCAAATAAAGCTTCTGGGTAAGGAGCAGCTTTCTAGAATGTTTGTTGCTTGTGCATCGCATCATCCTTCGCTTAAGGATCTACTTAGATTCATACAAGTTTAAGGACTGCTAGCTGTATGAATCTCTTGTGTTGTTATGCTGTTGTGATGAATGAATGGTGGTTGTGATCCTGTTGTAAGTTGTGGACGCCGTGCAAATACAGGGGAGGTTCTGTCCGTGTGTACAGTGGACCCTGTATTTGTGGCGGGTCTGTACGTGGCGCGGGATAGGCTTTAAAAAAAAAAAAAAAAATTTGGCACGTTTTTCCGCATCTAGAACTAGCCCGGAGCGTGACATTCTCATCAACACTTTTCCCATGGGCATCCAATCCAAGACCCTTGTTACTCGTGCCCATCGGAGTAGGAAAGTCCTTTGCATTCTCCAAACCAAATTTCTTCACTAATTCCTTTGCATACTTGGATTGACAGAGATGAATCCCTTCACCAGTTTGTTTCACTTGTAATCCAAGAAAATATGTAAGTTCACCCATCATGGACATCTCAAACTCACTTGTCATGACTTCGGCAAACTTTGTGGCATCCTTATCTTTAGTTGCACCAAAAATAATATCATCAACGTAGATTTGTGCCACTATAAATTCGTCATTAAAATGTTTCACAAATAGAGTTCGATCTGCTCCCCCTCGGTTATAGCCCTTGTCAAGCAAATGTTTAGTCAAGCGTTCGTACCATGCTCGCGGAGCTTGTTTTAGTCCATAAAGTGCCTTTTTCAATCGAAAAACATGATTTGGATGATTTGAATCAATAATTTTGGTTGTTCAACATAAACTTCTTCATTTAAAAAACCATTTAAAAATGCACTTTTCACATCCATTTGAAATAATTTGATTTTGTAATGACAAGCTATCGCGAACAAAATACGAATAGATTCAAGACGGGCAACCGGGGCAAAGGTTTCATCAAAATCAACCCCCTCTATTTGTGAATAGCCCTGTGCAACAAGTCATGCCTTGTTTCTTATTATAGTACCTTCCTTATTTTTCTTATTTTTAAAAATCTATTTGGTACCAATAACATTTTGTTGCTTAGGGCGTGGCACTAATTCCCAGACATCATTTCGTAAAAATTGACCAAGTTCTTCTTGCATAGCATCTATCCAATATTCATCGAGAAGAGCTTCATCAATATTCTTTGGTTCAACTAAGGATACATAACATGCAAATTCACACTCAAGCTGTCTCCTTGTCCGCACACCTTGATGGGGATCACCAATCACATTTATCAATGGATGATCTTTAGAGATACATGACGTTTGAGGATTAGTAGATGTGCTTGGAACTTCGTGCAGTAAAGATGTGTCATGGGATGCAATAGATTCATGAGATGCAGTAGAATCATGCGATGCAACAGTTTGATCAATAGAATCATCATCATGAGTATTTATTGTAAAAGGAGAATCAACATCATCATTCAAACTTAATTTAGACATAGATTCATTCAAAGAAGTAGCAACGGAGAAAGCCTCATCCACTTTTACATTAATCGACTCTATCACTGTCTTAGAGTGCAAATTGTACACACGATAGGCTCGACTAGTAGTAGAATAGCCTAGAAAAATCCTTCGTCACTTCGAGAGTCGAACTTACCAAGATTTTCATGGTCTCTAAGAATATAACACCGACTCCCGAAGACACGAAAATATTTGATATTTGGCTTTCTACTATACCACAGTTCATATGAAGTGTTCAAAGTACCCGGGCGTAAGTAGATTCTATTAATTATATAGACAGCCGTGTTGACTGCTTCAGCCCAGAAATGTAATGCAACTTTCTTGCTATGAAGCATAACACGAGCCATCTCTTGTACAACCCGGTTCTTACGTTCAACCACTCCATTTTGTTGTGGTGTATAAGGAGCAGAGAATTCATGTTTTATACCTTTAGAAATACAGAAGTCAATGAATTTAGAATTTATGAATTCTCCCCCTTGATCACTTCGAATGCGTACAATTTTCTCATTACGTTCAGTCAAAAGACGATGACAAATTTCAAAAAAAGAATCAAAAGTATCGGCTTTCTCACGTAAAAACGCAATCCAAACAAAGCGAGTAAAATCATCAACCATAAGAAAGATGTATCGTTTTCCACCCAAGCTTTGTACTCTAGTTGGCCCCATCAAGTCCATGTGAAGTAATTCTAGAGGTTTTGTTGTCCCTAAATTATTCAAATTCTTATGTGTAGTTCTAATTTGTTTTCCCAATTGACAACCCCCACACACAGTGTTCTCTTTATAACTAATCTTAGGAACTCCTCTAATTACTTCCTTCTGTGTTATTCTAGATAGCTCCTTAAAATTAATGTGACCTAGCCTTTCATGCCACAGGGTTTCAGTGTCTAATGCCGCTAGATTACAATGCTCATTTGAAGTACACGGAACTATGTAGCAATTATTCTGTGACCTAATACCTTTTAAAAAGAAAACATTATCACAACCAGTCACAGTGCACTCTTTAGCAGAGAATTGCACAGAGTATCCATTGTCACACAGTTGACTATACTTATGAGATTCGTCTTTAACCCTTCAACATAAAAAACATCATTCAAAGTAGGACCGTCCGGAATTGTGATTGTTCCCTTTCCAACAACTTTAGATGACCGTCCATCTCCGAAAACAACAAGACCTCCGGAGATCTTGTTTAAAGAAGTAAAATAATTTTTATCTCCGGTCATGTGTCGGGAACATCCACTATCTAGATACCAAGACGAATTGTCATAAGCATGCAGTGAAGTGTGTATAACAAGGCAAGGAAAGAGTTCACCTTTGCGCACCCAAACCTTACGTGTTTTAGGTTGCGTCGGCCTAATGGAACTCGATAATTGTTGAATTGAGGCCTTCATAAGATTTCGCTTCTTCGGAACGTGCTCTTTCGGTGTCCATGCTTGCTTCTTCGGTTCAACCCTTGATATTTGTTGCGAGTTCACGCGTCGTTGCCATGGGTTTGATTGAGGAAAATTTTTCTTCAGTCTTTGAGGTTGTCGATTCAGTGTTGCGGCTTGCTTCATTCCCTGTTTACAATTTCTTTTGATATGCCCTACAACACCACACCGATGACAAGCTTTGTTAACAAATTTATTCTTTTGTGTAGGAAACACACCTTGGTTTGTTGTAGACGATTTTGTTAAGTCCTTTGAAGCTGATTTTGTGACTTGATCAACGTAAATCCGTTCATATCCAAGTCCAAATCTGTTAGTTTGACCAAGTCCCAACATTTTATCAAGTTTAGAAGTGCTAGATGAAAACATATTGAGATCATTTTTGAGTTGAAAAATCGTTTTAGTCAATTCCAAATTTGATTCTCTAGACTCAGTGTACTGCTTGGAAAGGAAATTTATTTTATCTAAATGAGATTCCTTTTTCTTTTCAAGTAGTTTACACTTATCTACAAAGGAATCGTTTGACTTGATCAAACTTTCTCGCTCTTCATCAAGAGACTTAGAAACAGTAACGAAATTCTTGTTTTCTTCCTCAAGTTCAAGCAGTCTTCTCCTCAATTTCTTGTTGTGTTTCGCCAACTTCTTAGATTCAATCAATAGTTGATGATAGGCAGCTGCAATGTCGTCTTCTCCAAACTCCTCGTCGCTTGAGTCGATCTCCGACGCAGATTTTTCATACAAAGGAGATAAAGAGGACAAGTCAGTAGAAGTAGACGCTAAACACATAAAGGGAGAGTTAGTTGCAAGTAAAGCAGTAGCATTAACGTCCTCATCAGTAGAAGTGGATTTATCCGATGATGAATCATCCCATGTAATAGCTTGCATAGCCTTCTTTTTAGAAGACTTTTTATTTGGACAATCCGAGGCGATGTGGCCAAAACCCCTGCACTTGTAGCATTGGATTTGACCTTCGGAGCTCTTCTTCTCCTTGGAAGAACTCTCGATTTTCCTAGATTTGGAAAAATTACTCCCTTTATTCTTTGATTGCTTTGAAGAAGATGTCATTTTGTTTGCTTGTTTCTTTCGAAAGTTTCGTCGAAACTTCTTCGTTAGGAGCGCCAATTGTTTTTCAATGTCCTCCAAAGTAGTGTCCGAATCTGAATATGAGGAAGACGTGTTTGAGTCTTCTTCCCTTGTGGATCTAAGAGCCATCCCTGTACCCTTGGAAGAAGACTTGGTAGAAGATGAGTTAGTAGGAAAAGTCATCTCATAAGTTTGTAATGCACCCACTAATTCTTCTACTTTTAATTCATCAGGATGTTTCATTGTTTCAATGGCCGCCAGTTTTGGACGAAACCTCTCCGGAAGGGTTCTTAATATTTTGCGAACAACTTTGGATTCGACAATTTTCTCTCCCAAGTTAGCACAAGTATTAACAATATCTTGTAAACGAGTATAGTATTGCGTAAAGGTTTCATGTTCCTCCATACGAATAGAGTCGAATTTGCTCGTTAACATTTGGAGTTTTTGAACCTTTACTAAACTAGTACCCTCATGCATTACTTGGAGAGTATCCCAAATTTCCTTCGCCGTTTCACACGCTGAAACGCGTGAGAACTCGGTTTGCGTTAACGCATTAAACAAAGCATTAATACCCTTTCCGTTAAATGACGATAGATCAATTTCGTCTTTCGTCCATTTATTTCTAGGTTTCGGAACGCTAACATTCTCGACAACATGAATTGGGTGTGTCCATCCAAATTCAATAGATTGCCATACACGCTCATCGATGGCAATTAGAAAAGCTCTCATACGAACCTTCCAATAAGCATAATTAGTGCCATTAAAAAGTGGAGGTCGATTAATGTTACCGCCCTCGGCCATGAGATACTACCTATTTCTGCTCTGATACCACTTGAAAGATATGAAATCCCAAGGACCTAATAGGTAAACACACACCTAGAGGGGGGGGGGTGAATAGGTGTATACAATAAAACAACCAACTCGATGCAATAAAAATATAAGTGCGGAAAATTAAAGCAACACACCGAGAAATTTACGTGGGAAAACTCCAAGAGGAGAAAAAAACCCACGGGACCGATCACACGAAAAATCCACTAAGTAAAATAGAGTACAAGGTGATTTACCGAATCCACGACTCAACCTTTACCCTAATAATCGAAGTAGATCCCCTTCTTTGGTCCTCGATCAACCGAACTCCTCCGATCGATCCCACTGCGAATCCTCGTAGCAACCCAAAAATAATTGTTGATGGTGATTTCAACGCTTAGAGTAGCAAAGTATATGAGAGGAGAACTTTCTAAGCGACCATCGACTTGTTTCTCAGATGAAAATCAGAATTTAAGTCTTAAGAACCAAGTCGACACAAGAGAGAAGGAAACTTGTCATCGAAAGATGAATGAACGGCACCGAGACAAGTTTCTAGGGTTTCAAAAAATAAATCTCTCTTAGGCCCGTATTAGAGAAGCCCCCATATCATATTTATTGGTTTAGGAGACATAGAATCTGAGTAGAATTGAAAAAATAGTTTTTCGAAAAATTGCGACGGGTCGGGGTCCGGACCGTGGATAACCGGGTCTGGACCCGGAAGTTTCAGCTTTTCATTGTCCGGACCGCAGCTCCTAGGGTCCGGACCCTTCTGGCGAAACACAATTACAAGCGTACGGGTTCCGGACCGCAGCTCACAGGGTCCTGACCCCGTAGCACAATTTTTTCCGAAACATTATAAAAATCATTAAAAACCTATTCTAATGTCTCCATACACTTAAATAAGTATGTAAATCACCATTAACTATATTAAACATACCTTGGGGGCAATGAGCTTCATAGATGAGTCTTCAAGCCTTTGATCCTGACGTCGTCTTCTTCGACCCTTCAAGACTCCATACGACTCCACAAAATCCGCCAACAAAAAATGCCGTAACACAATCGACCTTGTCCAATTCTCCACGGACAACGTGCGGTACACAGTTAATGATGTACGAGAACTCCCTCTCGTACTCACGCACGGTGCGGTTCCCTTGTTTCAACTTTCGGAACCTTTCTTGGAGTTTCCTTTTCTCACTATCGGGGAAGTAGGCGGCGAACACCATACCCCGAAACTCCTCCCACGTCGGTGGCGGAAGGCTAGAGAGTCGATCACGCCTAACTCTCTTCCACCACACCTTCGCCGATCGCTCTAAATAATGAGCGGCGAGGTGCACTTTGTCCCTCTCCAAGGTATATAGATCCTCGAAGAGGGTCCCCATGGCATCGATCCACGTCTCCACGTCCCATGGATCCACGTTCTCCCCGTTAAAGATAGGCGGGTTGAACTTCTTGAACCTCATGAGAGCCGCAAGTGCGCGCTCCCTCTCCGCTTCCTCCGCCGCGGAGTCGGGCATAGGAGCACCCGACCCATCGGCCACAGTCGATGGTGCCGGTGGCGCCACAACCGGCGCCGGTGTCACCTCCTCGGCCGGTGCCGAAGCAGAGGCCGGAGGCGCTCCCAATCTTTCCTCCCTAATCGCAGCCGCTTGCTGCGCCATCTCGTCTTGGAGCTTCTTAATTTGCTCCTCCTGTCGCTGCATGGTTTCGGCTTGTCACCGAACCACGCCCATCAACTCGGTCAACTGATTGTGAAAACCCGAGTTCTCGCCCTTCCCGAGTTGTTCGGGAGCCGCGCTCGATCCTCCGAGCCCAGCCCTTATAGGATGCCGTCCTCATACCATTATCTCCTGAAAACACAACGACTTTGGTCATTTCATGACATTCAAAGTCATTCGCGACACAACATTTCACGAAAAATAACAAGGGTTCTTATTCCCCTCACTTGGTTTCATGTTGTCGGCCGCCAACATGAACTCTCTTGGTGAAGAATAAGGCACACCTCGAATCTATCTCTACTTCCAACTAGAGGTATAGGGACATAACCCAATCACTTATCTTTCGTCACAATCAAAGATCTCGTCACTCACGAGCCTACACTCCTAGGGTTTTTTCCATCCTAGGATTTCTTAGGTCCACCTAGACGGTTTCTATGCTCTGATACCACCTCAGTCTGTCACGCCCCATCTGGCCTTTAACACCAACTAGGTGGAAAGGATAACCGTACGGGCGCATGCCCCATACCCGCCGAACGGATATAGTCTTTTCTACCCACTCAAGGCGTCACAACACAAGCATGTACACGATGTTCCAACTAGGAACTGAGTACAAGAGTTGCACAAGGAAAGCATCAACATAAAGAAGTTCTACTTCTATTACAACACAATTGCACATTTATACATGCCCAAAATTTTTTTTTCTTTCTTTTTCATTCCATACATTATGTTCTAAATTATGGAATATCCAAGTTGCATACAATTAATGAAAACCCCTATACTATCAATGTCCAAGACTAGGGGTACAACTCTATGTATCACCAAAATAGAAGGGCCGCTATCTAGAGAGCCAAGCCCTTGCCTCGCTCCGCTGCCTCACTCGCGGAAGGACCTGAAAAATGTGGGGTGAGAACTATAAACATAGTTCCCAGTGGGTAAGGCCACCCAAGGGAGAAACTCGACCCACCAGGCCCAAAGAAACACCATATGCATAAGTTAGATCACAAATAACTATGCAACAAATATTTACATGCTTGTAAATAAACATAAAGGATGCAACCAAATAAAATGTTAATTTTCATTCTCTCCTAGGTTCATCCTATGTCTCACATTGACCAAGTTCAACTACTTGTCATTAACTTATGTTTTCGGAATCGCCGCATCACCATAATAGTTCCAACCTCTAAGGAGTGAAATCGTCACCTCCGTGTTCGGGTAGTGAAATCGTCGCATACCCGGGATAGCGAAATCGTCGCATACCCCATTTCAACACCGCCATCACGTGGCACGGGTAGGGAAATCGTCGCATACCCAGGATAGCGAAATCGTCGCATATCCCAATCTGTCACCGCCAACTCATGGCACGGGTAGCGAAATCGTCGCATACCCGGGATAGCGAAATCGTCGCATATCCCAACCTGTCACCGCCAACTCATGGCACGGGTAGCGAAATCGTCGCATACCCGGGATAGCGAAATTGTCGCACATCCCAATCCGTCACCGCCAATTCATGGCAGGGTAGCGAAATCGTCGCATATCCCAACCTGTCACCGCCAACTCATGGCACGGGTAGTGAAATCGTCGCATACCCGGGATAGCGAAATCGTCGCACATCCCAATCCGTCACCGCCAATTCATGGCACGGGTAGCGAAATCATCGCATACCCGGGATAGCGAAATCGTCGCGTATCCTAATGTTCACATTTTACACTTGCCAACCCAAGTCCCATGACCCTAGGTTCAAGTCACTAAGTCTCACCTATATTCAATGACACTAGGTTTACTTTACACTCTCAACCTAGGTTCCACGACTCTAGGTTCTAATTCTCATGTTCCAACCTATGTTCAATGACACTAGGTTCCAAATCTCATGTTCCAACCTATGTTCAATGACACTAGGTTCCATTTGCACTTTTCAACCTATGTTCTTCAACACTAGGTTCCAATTC
Organism: Puya raimondii; assembly: GCA_016920855.1. Classification (NCBI taxonomy): domain Eukaryota; kingdom Viridiplantae; phylum Streptophyta; class Magnoliopsida; order Poales; family Bromeliaceae; genus Puya; species Puya raimondii. The sequence goes on from JABWPP010000049.1 coordinate 89,282,738, forward strand.
ATACATGCAATCACATAACAAGTATAGATAATAGAAATATACTTGAATTCTTTAACATGCAAGAGGAGCTCATGGCTCTATCTATCATGATTCTCATTTTGCCAACATGCAAGTTCTAGGGTTTCACATTACACACCATTTTATCTTTAAATGGTTATTTACCCTAGATATGGAAGTGAACTAATTACTTCGGTAAATACAAACCCACCTCAAGAGCTTCCAATTTCTTGAATTCTTTGAGCTCCTAAGTCTCCAAGCCTTGAGTTCTTCCTTCAACCCAAGATTCTACACGAAAATAGTTCGTTAATCATTACGAACCCTTAATTCAACTCGATACATAAAATCAAGTGTTCTAACATGATTTCCTATGCCTCAATGGTAATTTTTGAAGGTCCAAATATTTTTAGAACCTCCCATGGCAAAAGCCCCAAATCTACCTAGGATTTGCATGCATGCAAGCCAAACCCTAGATTTCTTGGCCAATCCTCCACTATTTATGGTTTAGATTGCCTAGGGTTTCCAAAAACCTCATCTTAAAGGATTAAATCCAAGGTTTAAACCCTAAATCACAAGAACTCACCTCAAAGCCTTAGCTCCCAAGCTTCTTCTTGCACCAAGAAGCTTCTTTGCACTTTGGAAGTTCTTTTCCAAGCTTTAATCCACCACTTCTCCAAGCTTTGGAGAGATCTTTAGAGAGAGAAAGTGAGGGAGAGGGAGAGGGGATGAGAGGAAAGTGAAGGAGTAATGAGGAGAGAGACCTCTGCCCTCTATACATAACCCTTCCACTGTGAAATTACCAAATTGCCCCTCACTGGGCATTCTGTCTCAGCTGGGTCCGGATCTTGCAAGTGGGGTCCGGACCCCGCACAGGTGACAGTCCACCGCGCAGGCCGTGTTCGGACCTTGGCATCAGGGTCCGGAACCCGTACGTGACTCCCGGTCTTTGCGCCAGTCGGGTCCGGACCCCAGATCCCGGGTCCGGAACCCGTACGCACCCCAACTCGAAAATCAGCTCGGGTCCGGACCTTAGCGTCCGGGTCCGGACCTTAGCTGCTCCGCGGACTTCATTGTCCGGACCCCAGATTCCCGGGTCCGGACCCCGTGAGCAGTTTTGCTCCAGTTGGTCCTTTTTCCAAATTTTTTTGATTTCTAGGTTTCTACTCGCACCCAAAATGTTTCGAAACCTTCGGAACCGAATTCCACACCAGCCATTATTGGCTTTCCCCGAACTTTATCAAATTTAGTAAAGTTCGATACAACGCACCGAAGTTCAGAGTGCTACATCCGCCGCCGCCGACCCCTGCCTCCCCGGCCGCCCCTGTGCCGCCGGTGCGCCGCCGCGGCCGCCGCTGTCGCCGCTAAGGAACCTAGGGCACTAGCGGCCGAAAGCTTCCAGCCGCCACCGCTGTCGCCCTGTGTTGTCGCGGTCGGCCACTTTCCGACGTCCGGCGAGGCCCTCTTGCCGGTGCTCGCCGTCTCGACCGTCGTCGCCTCCTTTCGTTGCCGGTGCAGCCGTGCCCTAGCTGCGGATAGCCGACCCGAGAGCTGTTGCTCTCCCCGCGCCGCAGCCGCCGCTTCCTGCCGCCGGTTGAGGTGAGCCCCATCTTCTTCACCTCCCCCGCGTACGACCCGAGTCGCAGCGCGTGATGCTTGGTCGCCGGCTGCATGCCGGAGCTAGTTTGCTCCGGCCGGGCTTGGCATTGGCTGTATTGGAGCCGTGCCTCAGGATTTGAGACTCGGGCTTCCTTTCGAACCTCGGGAAGGTAAGCACAATGATCGCGGCAATGCGCTGATCACCGTGCTCACCTCGATTTACTGTTTTGGCGCGCCGCATTATTGTTTATCATTGTCGAGCCCTGTGATTTCATGTGGGTTCTATTTTTGTGGACCGTTTGAGCCCGCGACTATTCCTGTCACAGAGGGGCTGTGAGCACGGTCTCCGCTGCGTTGTTCCCTATCCGCTGGTGCTTGCGGAGGGTTGTGCGGACGAGCGGATTGCTCCAACTTTATAATTAATGCCTTATTATGGTGTATAGTTGCATGTTTTGGGGCTTTATGTGTTTGTGGCAGCGTTGTGACGCTACGGGCAGCAAGGGCATGACCCTTGAGGCCCTGTGGACTGGTTGTCCAGGCTTGTAGCCCCTTCACGAAGATCGGGTTCGTTTTTCAGAGCGTTTTCTGACGAAATAGTAGCGGAACGCATGTTTCGGTCGTGGGACACACTGGTTGGTTCCGTAGATGACCGAGCTTTGTCGCACAGCCTTGTTGGCTGTTATTCATCACTGTCCCGAAGTTCCGAGGGCAGCAGATGAGCGACGGAGGGTTCTGGTGCCATTATCGATATTTTTCGGGAACCCGGAAAGTCGTTTCAGATGCGTTGGTGTTCATGGCATCCCGGCCTTGTGCTCGCTGTCCAACCACCTTGTTTGGTGTGGTAGTGGACAGCGGAGGACTCGCGTGGTTTGTTGGTACCCCTCTGGGCTTGGTTTGGGTTCTGGATCGTCCCGGCGGATTTTTCGGACGATTCGACGGTTTCGGGTTGTGTGCTTATGTATGTTAGTGTAAACTCGGTGGGTCTTGACCCGGTTAGTACTTTGTAGGTTCGGTCGACTTCCCTGTGAGCCGTCGGTGTTAGACTCTCCGTATCCACAGGTGGGTACTTCGATTCGGAGTTGATTCAGTGGACTAGCAGTGATACCTTCCTATCCCTTTCTCTTGCATGCTTATTTACTAGTTCTTTTGACTCTTGTTATCTCTACTTATGTGAGCTTGCCATTAGTAGAGTAATATTGATTGTGTGGTTTATTGAGACGACCTGGTTGGTCGGTGGAGATCGCCTGTTGTTCCGAGCGATCATTGTTATTCGTGTATCAGTTGCTACTCGGCTTGTTGCCGTTCTGTGGATTGAGCATATCGCATCGATCGTCACAGCTCTTCTAGCACTTCACGTACACCTGCGGTCTGATCCACAACTTAAGGTGTTCTTTTCCGGAAAAGGGTCGTGCTCTTCCGACCCCTGAGCCTCTTGTCATGTGCATCTGCGGAGGTTACGTGCCGATGATTGAGCATGTGGTGACAGTGCCAGGGATCCGTCCCTGTGGCCTGTAGTGATTGGGTATATTGGTGATTACTTATCAGTTGATGCATATGCCATATTAGTTGCAGTAGTTCAATCATATTTACCTGCTTTTACTACTGCTTACATACTTATCCACTTGTTGACCCTCGTGCCGGTGTGTACACCTCGCCTTCGTTGGCTTGCGGTACCCACTGGGAGGTGAGACATGTTTATCATGTTCTCACCCCCCGCTGTTTTTCAGATGAGCCGGGTGGTGTGAGTCGGGACGTGGCGAGACGCGATTAGATAGCTGCACTAGAGGTCCCGACCTGTGTTCCGCATCGGATTGGTTATTATCCTGTCCCTCTCTCCTTTAGCTAGTAGTTCTGGATGTTGGTTCAGTTACATTTTGGCTTGTTTTAGTTCTGCATGTTAGATTTTAGTAGATGCTTTCGGATTATTATATCTCGTGGAATTTGTGAGCTATGCGTACGAACTATTGATTTATCGTGGTTTTCTACCCCTCGTGGTAACGGTTTTCAAAATAAGGTTTCCATCCGGGAAACAGTCTTCAAAAGGTTTTCGATCGATCGGTTTTGGTATTTCAAAAGAGAGTCCCCGTGTGGGGATAGTTTTCAAAGGGATATTTATATGATTTGCTGTATTGTGCATCGCATCATCCCTCGCCTAAGGATTTGTTTAGATTCATACATGTATTAAGGACTGTTAGCTGTATGCAGCAGTGGATATGATTGTGAATGTGGTTGTATGAACGAATGATATTTGGGATCCTATTATGTATGGTGCGACGCCGACCAAATACAGGAGAGACTCTGTCCGCGTGGACAGAGGGACCTATATATGTGGCGGGTCTGTACGTCACGCGGGTTAGTTTTCAATATATATATATATATATATATGACATGTTTTCCGCATTCAAAACTAGCCCGGGGCGTGACATATAGCCCAGCCACGGAATGGCCAAGGCTTGATAATGGCGTGCATTTCAAATGTGACGCCCCAACTTCCCAGGGGGTCACCCATCCTAGGACTACTCCCGTCCTAGCACGCTTAACTCTCTCAACCTCTTCGGCCTATCCACCACCGAAAATGCTTAAGCCGGGTTGAGAGTTTAACCCTATTATATCTCATATATAGGACTAATCTGGGGTCTCACAATCTCCCCCCCTTTAAGCCCTGACGTCCTCGTCAGGCTCAGACTCACAAGTACCAGGCGATGTGAGACGTCTCGCTAGCCTGTCATTCAGACCCGGCTCAGCCGAGACCCATCTCACACTTCCGGCTGGTAATTGGCTCTGATACCAACTGTGACGCCCCAACTTCCCAGGGGGTCACCCATCCTAGGACTACTCCCGTCCTAGCACGCTTAACTCTCTCAACCTCTTCGGCCTATCCACCACCGAAAATGCTTAAGTCAGGTTGAGAGTTTAGCCCTATTATATCTCATATATAGGACTAATCTAGGGTCTCACATCAAATGCTGGTACTCTTTGTACCAAGCTGTGGAACTGGCACTCCTGACATACATTGACATATCTTATGAAGTCTTCGTGCATGATCGTCCAGTAATATCCTAGGTGCCGAATTGTCCACCTCAATCTTTTTCCAGCCAAGTGTGCTCTGCACAGTCCTTCATGGACTTCGCCAATGACTACTAAAGCTTCGTCAGCTCCTAAACATTTCAGGAGTACTTTTTCGGCCGTTCTTCTGTAAAGCTGCCCCGTTTAGTTGGATATAACCGAGTGCTTTCTTTCGTAATTGGTAACTGGCTTGTCTACTCGGATTATTGAAGAACTTGACTAGAGGTGTTCTCCAATCATCCTATATTCCAACGGAAGCGATCATTATCGGTTCTCGTGTGTGAACCGATGGTAGCAACCTTTTCTCTACTTTGATTTGGCTCATTTCTTTCAGCTTCCTATATCCTGAAGCCGACCGAGCCAAGTCGTTCGCTCGCTCATATCCTCCTCTTGATAGGTGCATGAATTCTACTTCTCCAAATCTGTTAAGTAGTTCTATTGTTTTATTCAAGTAACTCTACAGATTAGGGCTTTCGCATCGGTATTCTCCGACCACTTGCTTTATTACTAGCTGCGAATCACCAATAACTACTACAGAACGTGCTCCTAACCCTTCTAGAATTTCGAGGCTAATTATCAAGGCCTCATATTCGGCTTGGTTATTGGAACAGCCGAAATCTATTTCGAAGGCAAACTGGAAAGTCTCGCCTTCGGGAGATTGTAAAGCGTCCAAGGTCAAAGTAAAGCATCGAAGGTCAGCAACCGACCAAGCTTTGTATCGGCTCTTCGATCTTAACGCACGGATGACTGGCCAGAAAGTTAGCTATTGCCTGACCTTTAACAGCCTTTGCTGGGACGTAGCTGAAAGAAAATTCAGATAAAACTAGCATCTATCAGGTCAGTTTTACAAACAGCCGACACTTCCACCGATAGAATGTAATATCTCAGTTTAGTACAAGCATAATACAATACTAAGCATAATTTTTCAATTGCCAAGTAACGTCGCTCGGCATCCAGTAAACGTCGGCTGAGATAATAGATGGCCTGCTCTTCTTTCGAATCATTTTCTTGGGCCAACAGGCATCCCAAATTCTCCTCTGCAGCCGATATATATAATTTCATCGGCTGTCCCTGCCGAGGAGGAATGAGTACTGGACGGCTCACTAAATATTTTTTGATATTCTCGAATGCCTCCTGTTATTCCTCTGTCCATACGAACTCCTTCTGATTCTTAAGCCGAAATAGTGGAGTGAAGACTCCTATTCTGCGCGGGCTAGGTTCGATATAAAATGTTTTAAATAATTTATTTTTTTCAATAGGCTTTGTAACTCTTTTTTATTTTTCGGCGGCGGTAACTCAATAATCGCCTTTGCCTTATTTTTGTCTATCTTGATTCCTTTTTGATGGGCTAGGAACCCAAAATTTTTTTCAGTAGATACCCCGAATGCGCATTTCAGAGAATTTATTTTTAAATTATACTTCTTCATGCGTTTGAAGGCTAATTCCAAATCGGTCAAGCGATCGTTTTGGGATTTGGATTTCACAACAATATCCTCCATATAAACTTCCAACATTTTACCGATCAGATCATGAAAAACAAAATTCATTGCCCGCTGGTAAGTGGCCCAAGAATTCTTCAAACCGAAAGGCATCACTACCCACTCAAAAGTCCCGATAGACCCCAGACATCTAAAGGCTGTTTTCGCTACATTTTCTTCGGCAATAAAAATCTGATTGTAGCCGGCATGACTATCTATAAAGGACATAATTTTATGTCCGGCTGCCGCGCCTACTAGCATGTCAGCTACGGGCATCGGGTATACGTCTTTGGGTGTAGCTGAATTCAAATTTCTAAAGTCAATGTAGACTCTAAGTTTGCCATTCTTTTTTCACACCGGAACAATAGTAGACACCCAGTCGGCATAACGAGCTGCTCTAATAAATCTGACTCTTAAAAAATATTTTTAATTTTATTTTTGATTTATAATACAATACTCGGTTCAAAGCTACGAGCCGGGTGTTTATAAGGCTTATATCCCTTCTTTAGAGGGAGCCAATGTTCTACAATTTTTCAGCTTAATCCTGACATTTCTTCATAGCTCAAGGTGAAGCAGTCTTTATATTTTCTTAACAACTCGGTTAGCTTCTCCTATTGTTGTGGCGAAAGTTTTGCACGAATAAAGGTGGTCGTCTGTCGTCGTTCGACCCTAGATTCACTTCGATTAGCGGATCTTGGGTTTCAAGCTTTTTCTCGCTGACTTTGATTGGCAATTCTTCTGCAAAGTCATTTTCAGTCTGAGTCCCTGAATTCAGTTGTCTTTCTTCATCTAATTCATCGGCTCTGTTAGCCGATGTTATCGTTTCGCTGGACTTTTCTTTCTTGGCTTCGATGGTTGGGTCCCCTAAGGATAATCTCCTTTTCATACTACTGGTCTATCGGGCTGAATTATCTTTATCGGCTCTTTGAACAGAATCGTTTTTCTCAAAATCGGCCTCTTGAGCCGAATAATCAGCATCAAACTTTTCATCGGCCATTTTGGCCGGTTTCTTGAAATAGCCGATTTCTTCGGTCGGCGCGTTATGCCGAAGCTCTTTCAGACCCTCGGCTCTTGGCTCCTGACATTCCATTTCAACCAAACCGGCGGCTCTTCAGTAGCCACCAGTGCCTCTGCCTCTTTTAGTAGTACCAGTTGTACTCTTTCTTCAGTGACCCGAATGAACGAAATCTGGTCTGGGTCTGTGTCGGCCCAATTTACATGGCCGACATCCTCTACGTTCACGTCTACCATCTGTGGCATTCCTTCAGTCGCGACTTCTACAACATGTTCTCCAACCCACTGGAACAACTTCCGGTACAGGGTGGAAGGTACACATTTATTGGCGTGGATCCAGTCACGCCCTAGTAGAAGATTGTAGTGGCTGCTGACATCCACTACGAAGAAAGCTGTTCGAAGGGTTTTGGATCCAGCTGTCAACTCTGTTATCAACCCCCTCTCCCCCGGTGCCTACTGACCACTTTTCGTGACGTTGGTCTGTGACGCCCCAACTTCCCAGGGGGTCACCCATCCTAGAGCGGGATCTATACTTTATTTATCATAATGGGTGAATGAGGTAATATTAATAGGCCAGTTATTTGATGAGACTAACTACGCTTATTGAAAAGTCTGGATGAGAGCCTTCCTTATCGCAATTGATGAGCGTGTATGGCAAGCTGTTGAATTCGGATGGAAACATCCAACCGAATTAAACGGGGATGCAATTATTCTGAAGCTACGGAATAAGTGGTCAAGGGATGAGAACGAGGCTTCTTCTTACAACGGAAAGGGAATAAATGCTTTATTTAATGCCCTAACTCAAACCGAGTTTTCACGTGTCTCGGCGTGTGAAACGACAAAAGAGATTTGGGATACCCTACAAGTTACACATGAGGGTACAAGTCTAGTAAAAGTTCAAAAGCTCCAGATGCTTACGAGTCAACTTGATTCTATTCGAATAGAGGAGCATGAATCTTTTACTGATTATTTTACTAGACTCCAAGATATTATTAATACATGTGCTAACTTGGGAGAGAAGATCCCAGAATCTAACGTTGTTAGAAAAATTCTTTGAACACTTTCTGAGCGTTTTAGGGCAAAGGTTGCGGCTATTGAAACCGTCAAACATCCGGACGAGATGAAAGTAGAGGAGTTAGTAGGTGCTTTACAAACATATGAAGTGACTTTTCCTACTAATCAATCTTCTTCCAAGTCTTCTTCGAAAAGTATAGGTATTGCACTCAAATCCATTACAAAGGAAGACGACGACTCGGATTCCGACGAAGAAATTTCACTTGTCGACTTTGAACATCAACTGGCGCATCTCACGAAGAAATTTCGTCGGAATTTTCGGAAGAACAAGACAAATCGATCTACATCCAAATCTTCTTCTAAAGGATCTTCAAATTCTAAATCCTCTAAAGAGAAGAAACTTGCAAAGTCCTCTAAAGAAAGAGATGAATTTGAAGGAAAAATCCAATGCTACAAGTGTAGAGGCTACGACCATATTTCCGAGGATTGTCCCACTAAGAAATCTTTTAAAAAGACGGCTTTGCAAGCTAAAACTTGGAACGATTTCACTTCTAATGAATCGACCTCAAGTGACGAAGAAAAGAACGATGCTATTGCTTTATGTTCACATACTTCTTTACCTTCCTCTTCGGCTGCTTGTTTATCGTCTATTATTTCTGACTCTTTTGTTTCTTCCTCCTTGCATGGGACGTCGAGCGATGATGGCGAGAGTGAGGGAGAGTCCGACGATGAAGACTTAGCCGAGGCGTACAATCAACTTCTAATTGAATCGAAGAAGATGGCTAAGCACAACAAGAAGCTGAGGAAACGCTTACTGGAACTTGAGGATGAAAATAAAATTTTGAGAACATCGTCTAAAGCTCTTGAGGAGGAAAAGAAGTCAATATTGATCGACAACAAATTCCTCCAAGAGAAGCTAGACCAATCGGAGGTAACGATCAAATCTCACCAAGAAAAGATTGGTCTTCTAGAAAAGCAATATGAAGAAATTCATGCATCCAACCAAGTTTTGACCAAACAAGTCCATCAACTCAAGTCCGACATACAAAAATTCTCATCCGGTTCGAAAAAGCTTGATAATATGCTCGGATTGGGTCAAACGGACAAACTTAGAGTTGGTTATGAAAGAACTTATGTTGAGAAGGTTAAAACTTCAACATCTAAAGTCTCAACACACTTGAAAGAGAAAGTATGCCATAAATGTGGAAACAAAGGCCACATCAAGAAGACATGCCCTAGTAAAGATAAGAATACTCAATCGGCATCTTCTAAACATCAATTGGCATCTTCCAACACTCGACAACCTTCAAGGTTTCAAAAGCAACATCAAAAGGGTCGAGTATCCAAGATCAACCGGAAGTCGAAGCCACAACAAATAGTGCACATAAAGCCGAATGCAACGTGGCGACCAACGGATGATCAAAAGTCAAAACAATCGGTGCTCAACCGCAACAAACCAAGACAACCAACAATTCGACAAGTTTGGGTTCGAAAAGATGATATCTTTTCTTGTCTTAAATCTTAACTTGTTTTGACTTTGTGTAGTGCGTTGATTGGTTCTTATTGCATATCTCTTGATCATTGCATTACACATTTTGGTGCTTTTATTGTTACGATTTTTGAAGATCATTGAATGGTTAAACATTAAATAGTGCTTGCAATGTCAATACTTCACTTTCATTCACTTCTAATTAATTTCACATTAATTATTGATTTTACTTTATTTTTATTATGTTTGAAGATAATTTATTATGAGAATTCTTAATACTTATATTCATCAAATTTAGGTAATGATGTATAATCTCTAGGAGCTTAACCTATCTCGGTTGTTTGTTGAATTTGATGAATAGTCATTCTCTTATGGACTAAAATTTGTCACATGTTCTTTCAACTAAGAGATTGCTTAAGTAAGGAGGAGTCATTATTATATTGAGAAAAGAATGCTCATATGTTTTGAAAAATGTGGAAAGAGTTATATCCTTAAAGGAGTGTGAAAACTACCACCACATGGAGGAAAGAGCTACCACCCCGGTCGTCCGGTTAGTGTGTGCAGCTACCACATGAGAATTGAATTGCATATACGAAAAAAATATAAGTGCAAAAGTATGCAAAAGAAAAAATATCACAAAATTTATTTTTCGAAGTTATAAGGTGGTCCACATATATGAAAGATGCTCAAAGAGCCACCCCCTGTGCGATGTTTGTTTTATCTCAAATTTGAATGTTTACGCGATAAATTCCTGTCTCTTTGATGAATCCCTTAAGTTATCTTCATAATCCGTTTACATCTTGATAGCTTTTGAGCCTTTAGATTATTTTTGATGACTTGATTTTGAAGTTTATATGAATTAAGAAATCGTGTAATATTTTATCTACATCATGGTGGTTGTGTAGTAAAATTTTTAATTTTTATAAAATTAATAGGGATTGAAAGAAATCTATGTGAATGCATCACGTTCATGCACTAATATTATTTTCAATGCAATCATTGTGTTTTTCTCATTATATCACAATTGGTTTCAAAGTTGAACAAAATCTTAAACTTGTGTTTCTTGTGCTTCGATTTGATTTCTCTTTAAACTCTCTCTATTTTTGGTATTTTCTTTTGGGCAATTTTTGACAAAAAGGGGGAGAGAGGTGATGATGATATTGAAAGTTTTATAAAAGAAAAGAGGAAAATTATAAGTTTTTGAACTTAGACGCATGAACAAAGGGGGAGAGAGTTTGATATTTTTTTTACTACTAACTTTGTTTGTGGAGAATGAATACTTTTTGCAGGTCTTTGAAGACTTCAAGACTTCATGTGTGTCTAAGTCATAGAGTTTGTTTTAGAAGTTACAGGGTTGTATTTTGAATTTTGTTTGGATCTTTCACGCGAGAAGTTCATTATTTTGGTGATGGCAATGAATTTCAAAGTTTCTGGAGAGATGAGCATCGTGAGTGTTTTATGTAATTTTAGATTTTGTCACAAAATTGCCAAAGGGGGAGATTGTTACGGATTTTATATTGACATATTTCGTGAAGTGAGTCGGAGTCTTGAAGGTTCAAAGAAGAAAAGACGAAGATTGAAGACTCGAAAACTCAACATATGAATTCACGATGCTTGGTAAGTTTAAATAATCTTGATGGTGATTTTTTATCATTTACAAGTGTTTGGAAGACATTAGAATAGATAAAAATTGATTTAGAATATAAAAATTGAGTTTTTTAATTTTCAAGATCCGGACCCTGATGTGAGGTCCGAAACCTGTACGCCTCTCTGGCTGTCACGCAGGGAGGGTCCGGACCCTGAGAGTTGAGGTCCTAAATATGAAACGCGCAGAATGTTTCAGAGTCCGGACCCTGCATCCAAGGTTCGGACCCCGACCCATCGCAATTTTTCAAAACTTCGTTTTTTCAATCAGACTCTGATTCTATGTCTTCTAAACCTATATATAAGATGTGGGGATGTCTCTAAAATGTGGTTAAGCATAGAATACCTTTTAGAAACCCTAGAAGCTTGTAGATAGTCGTTTTTCTCATCTTTTACATCAAGCTTCTCTCAAATTGATTCATGGTGCCCTAAATCTTTAATATTATTTTAGAATCAATTTGAGAATTGCTTAGAGATTATTCCCATAAATCTTTAGTGATATTCTAAGCAATAAATCATCATCAACTCTATTGTACTTGCTCCGGACGGAGTACGCTCGTGGATTCGGGTGGGCGTCGTGGATTCGACGTGTAGAAGGCTTTGTGGATTCAAAGTTTGGCGTCTTGTGGATTCGAGGCGTGACGTTCGTGGATTCGAACAAGGGGCGTGGACAACCCTGTGGTGTGCGCGAGATCCAAAGAAGATAAAGTAGAGGTTGAGTCCGTGGAGTCGGTAATCACCTTGTAATCTTTTATTTCTTAGTGGATTGTTATCACGTGTTGGTCCCATGGGTTTTTTACTACTAGTTGGAGTTTTCCTACGTAAATCTCGGTGTGTTGATTTTTAATTTCTGCATTTATTTTTATTGCATCGAGTTTTGTGGTTTGGCCATCATACCTATTCACCCCCCTCTAGGTATTGATAGTATCTAGATAGATCCTAGGGCTCCCCCATAACTTACACCAAATTATGGGCACAAGGCCAAACTAACAGATTATGCATATAACAATAATATCCAATGCTACTAAGGAGTTGACAGTGAAAGTGAAATGAATAGAGTTTTAGTTAGATGACTATTTACTAGTTTTCAGGTAATAACAATAGATCAAAGTAACCAGGTTCACACTAACAATAATTTCATGCCCAACTAAAATGTCTAATTTGCGACCATGTTGATAGGTAATATACATGCTAGATTCAACATCCCAGACATAATAGGAAATTCATTATTTTCAGTAAACTAAACCCACTTGTGAAATTCTAAACCAATATGAACAGAGAAATCAGCTCTAAATCTTCCTCCTTACAGTGTAAGCAAATTAGTAAGAACACCTCCAAAACTCCAATTATAACACCAATAGTAAACTCACTGCTAAAATCGCACGCCCAAGAAAAATCAAGAAAATCAACTCTTCAAACCTCTATATGAAATAATGGACACATACCTCAGAATCCAGATGAAGAGTAAGTTCCTACAAGCTCTCCTCTTCCTCAGCCATGCACTGGACCAACGTCCTCTACAGCATCGCAGCAGAGGATCCATTGCTCCCAGTTCCCTCTAATGGAGCTCACAGTCCAGCTCCAGAAGATAACGACCATGGAAAAAGGAAGAAGTAAATTGGCTAAGAGAGTCTCTGGATGGCAAGGGAGTGAAAAGAGTAAAAGAGAAGCTATCCTGGACTATATATAGATGAAGTAGAATTACAAACAAGCCCTCAGGAAAATAAAAATAAAGAATCTCAGCCTAAAAATAAACTTTTGGGCGCCTAGAATCAGCCTTTTAGGTATCCAAATCCATCGTAATAATGCCCGCTTTACACTTTCAGGCACCCTGACAGAAGCATGAAACCATCGTAGCGCCGCCCGCAAACTTTCAAGCACCCGATGAGAAGCCTGAAACAGTCCTAGCAGCTCCCGGCCACATTCGGGCACCCGAAATCCCGCGCCCAAACTCCTGTGAGTCATTATGCACGTGTCAAAGCAATGGTCAGATCATATCAACCCATATCCGGGATGCTACAGTGCTTCCGGGCATCCGAAACTAGGATATGAATTCATATCCAGAGCCTGCATATGCTTTTTGTGTGCTTTACTTCTGGGCATCTGAAACCTCTTGAAACATTAGTTCCAGCAGAGTTTTCAATCTTGAGTCCATTTTCGCGTCCATTTTGTGCCAAAACGACTCCAATCTAGCCCAACACTACACACTGCGGCCATATCCAGTTGCTGAGGTCCAGAACACTACTCTTAAATTGGCTTGAGCATTTTGGGCGGTAGTTAGGCCCAAGAGGTTAAGAAGGTAAGCATGCTAGGGCTAGAGTAGTTCTAGGATGTGTAACCCTTTGGAAAGTAGGTGTCATAGGTACACAATAAAAATCTGGCTGAGATATGGTTTGGATTTTGTGGAACTTGTTTGAGGTATTGGTACTCAAGTGATGTATTGATACTGAAATCGCGGTATCAATACTTAGTGTTACATGAGCTAAAATTGCATAGCATGTAATTTCTCTTGTTTGGAGGGTTTAATTGGATTTTGTTTTTCCTATAAATACCCCCTGACTCCTTTCTTCTTCTCATTCTCTCTTCCTCTCAAGAAAATTAGTTAAGCACCCTTCCTCTCTCTCATCTTCTCTATCTTCCTCCTCCTCTCTCTCTCTCCTCTATTTTCCGCCATTACTTTTCTTCTTTTTCTTCCCTTTTTTTCCCCTCTAGGGGCTTCAATCTTCAAAAAGACTTGGAGTTTGTCACGCCTCAAGTCCTGCCAATCGAACCCGCTCGGGCATGTGTAACAGACCCGCCGAATATGCAATATTTTTCTATCAGTACAAAGCGGAACATGTACCAACTTGTATAACATTATGATATGGGTACATAAAATATTAGATATATAACTACTAAATTGAAACTATTACAACTATTCTCTTTAAAGTTAACAACACTATGATTTTTTTTTTTCAAAATATGACAAATTTCCTTATCCATACAATAGGGTACTTTCTAGACCAACTCACAGTGAACTAGTTTCTCTGCGACACCGCTCCCGCGCATCATCGGCGATAGTAGGTTATGAAAATAAGTGAACAACAATAGGGCGAGAACTTTAAATAAGTTTCTAGTTTGTGCAACCACTGAAAGTGGCACTCTACAATCACTAGGTCCAAAGAAGGCATTACTAGATATTAATAATGAACAAAATATCACAATAGAAATATGAGTAGAAAAGATGCAACTACAATGCCTCAAGTATACAATATGCCATAATACTACACTATGTAATTGGTTATACGAGAGGATCAGACTTGTAGTGTTCTAAAACTTAGTACTTCGATCTGGGTATAGTGTGGGTAGTTGGTCGACATGTCTATAGAGTGGCGGACCGAGTGGGAGCCATTTTAGTGCGAAATGGACGCAAAAATAGACTCGGAGCATCTAAACACTGTTGGAACTGAAGTTCTGAAAATTTTTGGACATCTGAAGGAGGTTTTAGGCATTCGGATATACTGTAGCAGTTTGATGTGATTTTGGATCCTTCCTCCCCGGACGCCTGAAAGTATTGTAGCAGCCCGAAAGCGAGTTGGTAAAGATTTGACCATTGGATCGACACTTGTAACAGCGACTCATCGGAGTTTTGAGCACATGGTTCCGAGTGCTCGAAAACTATCTAGTGGACTTATGACATGCATGATGCCCCTGGGAAGTGAGGCATCACAGTTGGTATCAGAGACAGGTTACTAGCTGAAAGTGTGAGTTATGAGTCTCGACGGAGCCAAGGTTATATAGCGGGCAGAACGAGGCTATCTGGCTGATGACTGTTGTGGGTAGAGCATGGCTTTCCACAAGGTCAGTTAAGGCTAGCGAGACGAGTCTCACATAGCCTGGTACTTGTGAGTTTCAAAAAAAAAACCCCCGCTATAGCATGTTGGGCAGTGGTTAGGCCCAAGAGGTTAAGAGGGTTAAGCGTGCTAGAATTAGAGTAGTTCTAGGATAGGTGACCCCCTTGGAGAGCGGGGCGACTCCCCGGCTAACGATCGTTGTGGGTGAAAAATGACTCATCACAAGGTCGAATAAGGTTAGGGAGACGAGTCTCATATTGCCTGATAGTTGTGAGTTTCTAAACCCGACTATAGCATTTTGGGCAGTGGCTAGGCTCAAGAGGTTAAGAGAGTTAAGCTTGCTAGGGCTAGAGTAGTCCTAGGATGGGTGACCCCCTAGGAAGTGGGGCGTCACAACAGGATCGGACTCTCCTTCGGATGCCTACGGGCAGTTTCGGATGATGACTCGAGGATCCAGACGCCCGGAAGGTCGATTTGGGTGCTCGGAAAGGCTCGTTTGGCAACAGTAAATTTGGCAACAGTAAATTAAATTTTGTTTCTTTGAGGGCTCTTTTGTAATTATACTACTCCACTACAAATTGACTAGAGGGCCTCCTTATACTTCTTTTCACTCTCTTCACACCAGGGACTTAGCCATTTCCTCTTATCTCCTTCTCCTTCTTTTCCTTCTTCTTTCCTACTATTTGGAGAGCTACCAGCAGTAGCAATAGGAACAATAATAGCTAGAGCTCGAGAATCTCGATGCATTGGAGCTTTAGGCTGCGAAATTGGCTTGTGTTTGATACTGAGGAGCGAAGAGGAGCTCGTAGATTTCCTTTTCCCAGTTGGAATTGAGGTAGGTTAATGCCAACTTGGAATTTAAATTGGAATTTGGAATCGAATTGGATTTTTGTTGAATTTTTTATTCCGATTTTTATAGCAGAGTTGTTGTTGGATTTGGAGGCTTTGATTGGAGTTTTCTGCTGGTCTAGAGCAATGGGTTTTCTTGGTGATCTTTTGCCTTCCGTTGTTGAATTAGCGATCCGAGGTGGATAAGAATTACCAAAAATGACGAATTCCTCACTATGTCTAGTAAATTCCTGCATGCCTTGTAGTTAACTCTTTAACCCTAATTTTTAACGGTGAGAAATTATGGATGTTCATGCAATAAACCCATTTTCTGTTATTGTTCTTGTTTAAACCAGCATGTAGGAGATGTTATAAAACTGGAAACTATACTATGTTCATGTAAAACTTACTCTATGTAGTTTCATTATTCCCGCTTATTCGTTTCATCGTTAGCATCAGTTTTTGTATGCTTTATACTTAGGATAGTGGGTAGGGATTATTTGGGACAGTGTAGGACTATTTTACGCCCAGGCTGAGGGGCGATGACTAGATCGTTTAATATTGGGAGACTTATTTTTGCCGTGGGTTGATATGGCAGTTCCGAATAGGCAGATGCAATAAAGATTGCGCCGAGGGCACATGGATAGTAATCTTTATGATCTAGTTGATTATTCGAATTGACTACAACCTACATGAGTCGTATTGAGCTCAACAGAGATACGCGTTGTATACTCGGTGGGGTCGCACCCCTTGAATGCCGCTCCGGAGTCTTACTATAGCATTGATGTTGTAGCAGTCCTGGTAGGCGACCTATGTTTTATTGGCCATATGCAAAAGTGGTGTTGTGGTGGTAGGTAGATGTAGGCTTAATCGGACCCTCGAGTCGGCTAGTGAGATTAGGTTATAACTATGAGCACCCGATAGTTAGTTGATGCATCCTATTTATTGATTTCATCTCGAGCATCTTTAGTATGGAGGTATGGTAGCTATAGATTTCCATTCCAACTTATATATATCCTATTGTACAGTTGTTATTGCTTTCATTTCCTGCCTCGTGTAGACCTAGTAGGTAGGTCATTGTCGTTGGAGACGGTACTCACTGGAAACTACTTATTTAGTAGTTCTCGCGCCCTCTGTTGTTGCTTTTTTCTTTTTCAGAGCCCTCTATGCTTGTTGCTATTTCTGACTGAGATAAGAGGATCGCGGGATAGTTAGCATCTCCTATCCGAGCTGGATGGACTAGTGAAGCACCCGATAGCACTAGTTTCTAGTAGAGCATATTGTACTTACTTGGACTGGTGAGGTCAGCTTTATTGTATTTACTTTCAATAATGAGAGATGTGGATGTCCTTTTGGATCTGTTGGCGTCACTAAAATCGCGCCACATGGTGAACCAAGATGCACCATGGGAATGGCCTTTGAAGCAAAGGATGGGTAACATGTGGTGCGTAGGGAGCAGAGAAAAGCACATTGAAAATCGAAAAGCAGTTAAGGCTTATGCGGTTAGGATCGGCCGATAGTGGCCCACAAAGTTAGGAAAGTGGCTGATCATGTGAATAACTGAATAACAACAGGCAAAATTATAAATAGATAAGAGACGCCTGACAGAGGGGTCTTTTTCCCCGAGAACAAGAAGACTAGTTCAATTACACGCATTTTCTTACGCTTTTTAGGAGTAGTCTACTTGTAATTTCTTTTTTCCTTCACATTTTCTATTTTTTCTAGGAGTAGTTGTAAGTTAGTATTCTCTTTGAGATCGTACTCCTTCACGGCGCACCCTGTCTTGTAAACAGTTTTATTCTCTTTACAGTATATATAAGCTTCACTCGGCTCTTCAGCCGAACTAAAAATATTGTGTAGTTGTTGGACTCGGCTGATCCGATCCCTCATCAGCCGAATCACTTGATTCGCTAGTGGGCGCTAAGTTCGAGGGTCATCATCAGTGGCCGCTCTACCTCCTTGTGCGCTTCTCGAAGGAGGATTTTTGACTGAGTCAACGGTCTAGGAAATCGGCTCGCAATAATTTTTTGGCACGCCCGGTGGGACCCCATTTAGGTAAACTTTTATTAACTTTAAATTATGGCTGATGATAATGCCATGAATCTCCACAATCGAGTCATTTCCTCGGTCATCTAGAAATGACCAGGTGAGTAATACCGAAAACGCAAATGAGCGTCATACAATATTACTAGTAGAGGACGAAACTAGTGGAATATCGGCTCAGCAGGAGCCAAGTTTGACTCAGGCGCTCGGACAGATGACTCGGGTCTTGCAAGTTTTAGACCAAAATAGTCATCGGAGCACCGCGCGCTTAGATGCAGTTCTAGCCGCTATCACGACTTCTAATGAAAATATAGCCCGGATTGGGCAGTTGTTGACACGAAATGAACAACCATATGCGGGTCTACAAAGACCCGCAGGCACACCAGTGTTGCAAAATACAGTTACACCGGCGATTACACAGCCTCAGGTAACACCATTCCAGGCTGCCTTTAGACCGGCGAATGCAAACGCCGGTCAACAGCCAGAAGTAGCTTGGGGTTTATCCCCTCCACCACCGTTACCGGCTTACCAGCCCCAAAATATGGGGATAATAGCTGGGGGGCAAGCCCCCAATATTATGCATGGTGTAAATCCTGCAGCACAAAATTATGGACTTCCTCCAGAGCCGAATCCGACTCAAGCACAGGCCCCTGTACCCGTACTAGGGAACAATAATAAATTATATGCTCAAATTGAGGAAGCTATTCACAATACCTTTGGGGTAGGAGCTAGGCCGGCAGTGCGGCCTGTATTTCGCTCTCCTTATCCTGCTAATATTGATATAGAGCATCCATACCCAGCAAATTGAAAAATGCCCAAGTTCAATAAGTTTTCTGGTGATGAGATCGAAAATACGGTCGAACACGTAGCGCGGTTTACGGCCCAGTGTAGGGAGGCCGCCGCAGATCCATTTTCGAAACTCTGATTATTTAATACATTGTTAACTAAAATGGCATTTACTTAGTACACCAGTCTGCTAGCCAATTCTATCCGAGATTGGGACGAATTGGAAAGAAAAATCTATAAGCAATTTTATAGATCAGAACCAGAATTATCGGTTGCTGATTTGGCTTAGTATCGGCAAAAGCCAGGTGAGTCGGTTGAAGAATATTTAAACCGATTCAAAACGGCAAGGAGTCGGTGTTTTGTTAGAATGCCAGAATCAGAATTTGCCAAGATGGCATTTAATGGTTTACATTTTAAAACTAAAGATCATTTTGAAGACAAGTTCTTCCCAAATCTGTTTGATTTGGGCGTTCCTGTTGCTCAGTATGAGCAATTCAGGAAAGAAAATAATAATGATCGGCTGAGATGGAGCCGAAATAAGGATTGGAATAAAGAAAAAGAGAAAAATATTTTTTTTATTGAGGAAACCTCGGCTCAAGATGAGCCCAGCACTTCCAACGAAACAGAAGATTCGGCTGATGATGCCGAAGTATATGCAGCAGAGATGGTTAAGAACCGTCAACCATATAAATGTGCATTATTAAAGCCAACTAAAGCTAGCGAGGCTAAAGCGCACGTTACTGCATATACCTATTCTTTTGATGTAGTAAAGACCGATTTGATTTTTGATCGGTTGTTGAAAGATGGCAGGATTAAACTCCGGGAAGGTCAAACGATACCTTTCGGAGAAGAATTAAAGAGAAGAAAATATTGTAAGTGGCATCATTCGTGGAGCCACAGAACGAATGAATGCACGGCCTTTAAAAGGCAAATTCAGAAAGAGATAAATGAAGGTCGGCTTGTTTTTGCCGATCAAGAAAATAAAAATATGGAAATTGACCAGAATCCATTTCCCTCAATATGGTGGATATCAAAGGAAAGTCACCAGTTGAAGGAAAGATCGAACAGGACATTGCCTACGCCAAAAGGGCACTTCGGTTATGCATACGATGCAAGGCCAAAATGACACGTTGTGATTGGGAAACGATCATACAGGAGAAAAAGTTACACGGAGAATAGAAAGAATTCATGGCGTTCCCCGAAGAATAGGAAGATCTGCCTGAGGCAGAAGGTGATCCAGACGATTGTTCGAAGGAGGATTCGAACGGTTTTGAAGAGGAAGTAGAGTCTAAGAAAGATAAGAAGGATCTTTTAATTCAAAAGGTCCTAGATGATTACTACCATCACCAAACTGAAGAAAGGATGAGCCGAAGGAATTACCCAGAGAAACCCTACGGCATTCGGTAGAGATACCTGGGATATCGGCCCAACTGGCATCAACAACCCAGGCCGAGAACCGAGCTGAAATTTGGAGAAATGACCGAGGGTGATATAGAATTCCTCGGTCGAAGATTAGTTAATGAACTCGGCATCCAACCGTGGCCGAGACCTTGGAAAAGGAGAGAAATTCTGAGGGAGCACCTCAGAACTGTTAAAGTACCAGCCAATGTGCCGATTGATTAATGGCACACAGCCAAAGCACCGGCCAAATGGCATGGGCCGATGCTGACAAAAACTCAAAAGCGTCGGCAGCAAAGGATACAACCCGAGACAAGACAGCACTGGAAAGAAGCAAAAGGGATAAGGTCGAATGTATGGAAGCGGCCTGAATCACGGCCGTTCTTTCGGTCTATGAAAAATGATTATGAGGTGGATGGCTCAAGACCCGTGCCGTGATTAAAATCTAAAATTGAACAGTCGGCTCTAGCTGAGCCGACAAAGAAAGTCACACGAAAAGCTTTAGATGAGAATATCGTCTTGTTGGAGACGATCATTAAGCGCGACATATGGCCTCCCAAGGAGAGGGAGGTTCGGCCAGAGAGTGATTCCTCGGCCGAAGCAGCAAAAGAGTCAGAAGAAAAGAAACAAAAAGTAAATGAGAAGTCAGCTGAAGAGAGCTTGGCTGATGTAAGCATGGTGTATGCTCTGCCGCACTCATTCCGAGCGGAGTCTATAGAGTTGGAGGAATCGATTTACGGTGGAGAGGAGCTTACAATGGCTCAACTTCAACTCGAGGATACTAAAGCGGCCGATGCAGTGATATTTGAGAAGCTATCAGCCCTGCAGACAAGGTTTGTCAGGCCTTTATTTATCGGAGCCCTGATAGAAGGACGGCATGTGGGCCGAGTTATAATTGATGGTGGGGCGATGGTCAACATCATGCCTACATCATTCTTCAAGAAATTAGGCAAAAGTGAAGACGAACTTAAGCCTACCGACACAACTATGATCGATTTCACTAGAAACGGTCAACAGGCAAGGGGGGTACTAACGACCGAGCTCACGGTCAGATCTAAAACCCTCCGGACAGCTTTCTTTGTGGTGGTTGCCGACAGCCATTACAATCTGTTGCTTGGTCGTGACTAGATCCACGCAAATGAATGCGTACCATCTACCCTGCATGGAAAGCTTTTCCAACGGGTCGAGGATCGCGTTGAAGAAGTTAGGGCCGAGGGACGGCCGCAAATGGTGGATATTAACTTGGAAGATGTCCGCCATATCAACTGGGCCGACACTTACCCGGATCAAATTTCGTTTGTGCGAGTTACTGAGAAGGGAGTACAATTAGTGCTCCTGAAAGAAACGGAGGAATTGGTGGCTGCGGAAGAGTCACCAGAATGGCTAAAATGGAACGTCAAAGGTTGGGAACCGAAGCTCTAGACGGGCTTCGACATAACAAGCCGATTCAAGAAGCCGGTTACTCTATCAATTCGGCCGAGTTGGCCGATGAAAAATTATGTATAAGATCGGCCAAATTGGCCGATAAAGAGTTATGTACGAAATCGGCCGAATCTGCCGACAAAAAATTATATGTTGAAACTCCAAGTTTGGAAGCCGATTTAAACAAAAATGATTCGGCTCAAAGATCAAAGGCCACAATAGTGCCTAAAGATAGCTGTACAAAGATTTATGAAGAGATCAAGATAGGGTCCATGGAAGAGTCGCCGATCAGGGTTGGCGAGAAAAAGCTAGAGACTCAAGATTCATTAAAAGAGGTGAACTTAGTGTCAGATGAAGACAAACGGCCGACGTATATTAGCGCAAGGCTTTCGGCTCAACAACAGAAGGAACTAATAAGGCTACTGATAAAATACAAAGATTGCTTCGCCTGGAGTTATGAAGAGATGCAAGGACTGAGACGAAAAATTGTAGAACATAGGCTCCCTAAGAAGGGGTATAAGCCTTACAAATAGATGGCTCGTAGGTTTGAGCCGAGTATTGTTGTGACACCCCAGATAGTCCTATATAAAAGATGTAATAGGGCTAACCTCTCAACCCGGCTTACGCATTTTGGGTGGTGGCTAGGCCCAAGAGGTTGAGAGAGTTGAGCGTGCTAGGACGGTAGTAGTCCTAGGATGGGTGACCCCCTGGGAAGTCCAGGGCGTCACAGTTGGTATCAGAGCCAATTACCAGCCGAAAGTGTGAGATGAGTCTCGGTTGAGCCAGATGTAGTTATTGGGTAGAGCATAGCTCCCCCGGTTTATGGGTAGAGCATGGCTCCCCCGGTTTATGGGTATAGCGCAGCTCCCCCGGTTTAGGCTAGAGAGATGAGTCTCACACCGCCTGTTACTTGTGAGTCTAAGCCTAACGTGGACGTCAGGGCTTAAAGGGGGGGAGATTGTGACACCCCAGGTAGTCCTATATAAAAGATGTAATAGGGTTAACCTCTCAACCCGGCTTAAGCATTTTGGGTGGTGGCTAGGCCCAAGAGGTTGTGAGAGTTGAGCGTGCTAGGACGGGAGTAGTCCTAGGATGGGTGACCCCCTGGGAAGTCCAGGACGTCACAATTGTACTACAAATTAAAAATAAAATTAAAAATCTTTTAAGAGCCGGATTTATTAGAGCGGCTCGTTATGTTGATTGGGTGTCTAACATAGTACCGGTTCGAAAAAAGAATGGCACTTAGAGTTTGCAGTGATTTTAGAAAATTAAATATGGCTACACCCAAGGACGAATATCCGATGCCCATAGCTGACATGCTAGTGGACTCGACAGCCGAACATAAAATTTTGTCTTTTATGGATGGACATGCCAATTACAAATAAATTTTTATTGCCGACGAAGATGTATCGAAAATGACTTTTAGGTGACCAGGGTCCATTGGGACCTTCGAATGGATAGTGATGCCCTTCGGCTTGAAGAACGCCGGAGCCATTTATCAGAGGGCAATGAATTTCATCTTTCCTGATTTGATCGGTAAAATATTGAAAGTCTACATCGATGATATCGTTGTAAAATCCAAATCATAAACCGATCATTTGGCCGATCTAGAATTAGCATTTGAGCGCATGAGGAAATATAATTTAAAAATGAATCCTCTGAAATGCGCGTTTGGAGTATCGGCTGGAAATTTTCTTGGGTTTCTAGTCCACCAAAAAGGAATCGAGATAGACAGAAATAAGGCAAAGACGACTATTGATTTACCGCCGTCGAAAAATAAAAAAGAATTACAAAGTCTCCTAGAAAAAAAATTATTTAAGGCGATTTATATCAAACTTAGCCGGTAGAATAGGAGTATTTGCTCCATTACTTCGGCTCAAGAAGCAAGAAGATATTATTTGGGCAAAAGAACATCAAGAAGCATTCGAAAATATTAAAAGATACTTGGCGAACCATCCTGCCCTCATTCCCCCTCGACAGGGGCAGCCGATGAAATTATATATATCAGCTGCGGAAGAGAATCTGGGATGCCTTTTAGCCAAGGAAAATGCTGAAAAAGAAGAACATGCTATTTATTATCTCAGCCGACGTTTGTTAGATACTGAACAACATTATTTGGCTATAGAAAAATTATGCTTGGCATTATATTACGCCTGTACTAAACTGAGATATTACATTTTGCCAGTGGAGGTATCGGTTGTTTGTAAAACTGACCTGATTAAGTATATGTTATCTAAACCAGTATTAAGAGGAAGAATCGGACGATGGATGTTAGCTTTGTCCGAGTTCTCTCTTAATTACGTTCCAGCAAAGGCGGTTAAGGGGCAAGCAATAGCTGACTTCTTGGCCAGCCACCCTTGTGTCGAGATTGAAGAATCAATACAAAACGTGGTCGGTTGTTAGCCTTGGACACTCTATTTTGACGGATCTAGAACAACCGAGACAGCAGGGGCTAGAATTGTCATACAGTCGCCCGAAGGCCACACTTATCAGTTTGCTTTCGAACTAGATTTTGGCTGTTTCAACAATCAAGCCGAATATGAGGCCTTAATAATTGGCCTCGAGATTTGACAAGAGTTAGGGGCACACTCTGTAAAAGTCATCAGTGATTCACAGTTAGTGATAAAATAAGTGAATGGAGAATACCGATGCGAAAATCAAAATCTGCAAAATTATCTGAGTAGAACAATAGAATTACTTAGCAGATTTGGAGAAGTAGAGTTTGTACATCTATCAAGAGAAGAAAATGAGCAAGCTAATGACTTAGCTCAATCGGTTTCAGGATATAGAGAGCCGAGAAGAAATCAAGTCAAAATAGGAAGGAGGTTATTACCATCGGTCTACACATGAGAGCCGAAGATGATCGCTCCAATAGAAGTTCAAGAGGATTGGAGAAAATCCTTAGTAGAATTTCTTAACGATCCTAATAAACGGGTCAATTATCATCTACGGAAGAGAGCGCTCGGCTATTGTCTATTAAATTGACAACTCTATAAGAGAACAGCGGAGGAAGTATTATTAAAATGCTTAGGGCCCGATGAAGCTTTAATCATCATAGGAGAGGTCCACGAAGGTTTATGTGGGGCACACTTAACTGGAAAAAGATTGAGATGGACCATTCGGCACTTAGGATATTACTGGCCGACTATGCACGAAGACTGCATAAAGTACGCTACAGGATGTCAGGAATGCCAGTTCCACAGCTCCATACAAAGGGTTCCAGATTCCGAAATGCATGCAATTATTAAGCTGTGGCCTTTTCGAGGGTGGGCTATGGATTTAATTGGAGAAATTCAGCCGAATTCTTCAGCTAGACAAAAATTCCTGATAGTGGCCGTAGACTATTTTACCAAATGGGTAGAAGCAAAATCTACTAGATTGGCCACTCAGAGAGACATGATAGATTTCGTGAAAGACTCTATTATTCATCGTTTCGGAATTCCCGAGACGATTACAACCGACCAAGGAACGATATTCACAAGGGAACAGTTCTCACGGTTCATAGAGTCGAGAAAAATCAAGTTACTTCATTCATCGCCCTACTATGCTCAGGCCAATGGACAGGCCGAGGCAGCAAACAAAGTCATTATAAACCTTATGAAACGGCATATTGGAAAACACCCAAGAAAGTGGAGCGAAAAGCTCTCCGAAGTATTATGGGCATGCCGAACAACTGTAAAAACAGCAACAGGGGTTACGCCATTTCGATTGGTATACGGCCACGAGGCCGTAGTACCAGCCGAGATAATGGTCCCTTCTTTACGAGACGAAGAACAGAAGGAATTGATGGCAAAAGAATACGAGAGTTTGATGAGCAAAAAGTTAGATGAAATAGATGAGATTCGGCTGTTAGCGTTTGATCACTTACAAGCCTATCAGAGCCAAGTAAGCAATGCATACAACAAAAGAGTTAAGACTAAATCCTTCTCTGTTGGAGATTTAGTCTTAAAATCAATATTACCGATCGGTCGAAAAGGCCGAGTGTATGAAAAATGGTCTCCAAATTGGAAAGGACCATTCCAAGTATATAAAGTTGCAAGAGGCAACGCATATTTCCTAAAGACACTAGGTGGATCAGAAAATGACAAACCAATCAACGAAAAATATTTAAGGAAGTATTACCCATCCATATGGGAAAGTGAATAAAAAGTCAAAGACAAAATACTAAAAAACGTTAAAATATATTATAGCCGATTTAAGAATGAAAAAACAGAGAGAACCAGGATAATAAGTCTCTGAGCTGATTCCATTTAGTTTCCAGATTGAATTGGTCAAGGTCCGCTGCTCACTTTCTTCGCTTCATCATGGGATGGAGTTTGTAGAGTTGGGAGAGCTGGTCATGTAGCGCTGTTACGATATATTTAGTATATGTTACGATATATTTAGTATCTTATGGTATATTAGGATACTGTATATTATTATCATATATAGAGTAGGATTATATGGTATGTAATCCTAGTTGTAGTATTACTATAGTAGGCAATGTTACTATAGTAGACCTATCTCTTGTACTATATATTTTCATCAATTCAACCCAAGAGGGTATGCTCTTTTGCCCTTCTTTCATGGTATCAGAGCAGGAACCCTAATTTAGGGATATTGATCCACAGCTATCATCCACAACAAGTCTCACCTTCTTCCATAGGTGTTCTTTTCCTTTTGGTGTTCTATCTCCTCTTATCATTGGACTTCTATCTCTCCGCTACAGTACTGCTACAGTATCTGCGCTACAGTATTACTACAGTACTCGCGCTACAGTACTGCTACAGTCGCGCGCTACAGTACTGCTACAGTACGCGCGCTACAGTCGGTGCTACAGTAATTTCAGCCTCTTTGTGATTCCTCTTTGCTCTTCGGGTGCCGCTCGGACTATCCTCGTACCGCTCGCTGGTTGCTCGTGTCGCTCGGTCCTTTCCCTTGTGCGGCCGTTCTTATTTGGTGCTAAGTGGTTCCTCTCTTGTGCGCTGGGTACAACTAGTTTGGTAGAAACCAGGTTCTTCCTTTTTCTCATCCGCTACATTCTGATTTATCTTTCTTTCATATCTAGTGGTGGATCCTTCTCTTTTGGTAGCAAATATGTCTTCTTCTACCTCAAATTTGCCAGTTATTAACATCAAAACTCTCATACCACTAGAACTCACTGATTCCACATATCTTGTGTGGAAGCAAGTCTTTCTTAATGTTCTAGAAAGTTTTGGTGTTACATCACATGTGGACGGAACTGGTGTTGTGCCTTCTCAGGCTATCGATACTGCTGATAAGAAGGTGGTTATAAATTCCGAATATTTAAGTTGGAAAAGGGAAGACACCACTATACTTTCATGGATTAATGCCACTTTATCCCTTAGCATATTACGAATGGTCATTTCTAGCTCACCTAAAACTGCATATGATGCTTGGAGAATCATTGAGGCATATTTTCTTGATAAGACTGCTTCCACGGCTTTTTCTCTAAAGTCTGAATTGCGGAGCATCAAGAAAGGCTCAATGAGCATGTGTGATTACATGCAAAAGGTCAAGTCGATTGGTGATGCTCTTCAGGCGATTGGTGAAACCGAGTCAGACCATAATTTGGTCATGACTGTTCTTCTAGGGCTACCAGAAGACTATCGCGGTTTTGTTAGTGCTCTAAACACACACAGAAATAAGCCCACTTTTGAACAGCTTCGTCCACTCTTGATGCAAGAAGAAACGGAAGTCCAACGTCGTACTAGTGTGATGACATCCTCTGCTATTCCCACTATTGACGGTGAAGCTCTTTATGCCAATCGTGGACGCGGTAATCGTGGAGGCCGTGGAGGTAGATATCGTGGAGGCCGAGGACAGTATGGTAGACACAACTCTGGTCGTGGATCTCCTGGAACCTACTCACACCCTCAACCTAATAATCCTCAACAACCTTACATTCCAAAGTCTGGCACACAATGTCAGATCTGTGGCAAGTTCAATCATTCTGCCCTCCAGTGCAGACAACGCTTCAATCATTCCTTTATTACAGATGATGTTCCTCAAACTTTTGCTGCTATGAACCTTCATGAACCCGGTGAGGAAGTATGGTATCCAGACACCGGAGCATCTAATCATATGACCGCACATTCTGGTATTCTCTCCTCTTCTAAACCTTATAGTGGGCACGAAAAAATTCTTGTTGGTAATGGAAATTTACTTGATATTACTCAGACAGGTGAAACTCATTTAAATACGTCCTCTAACTCTTTTGCTCTTAAAAACGTCCTTGTTGTTCCTTCTATTAAGAGAAATTTACTTTCAGTGCGTCAGTTCTGTCATGATAATAATTCTCTTTTTGAATTTGACTCTTCTGTTTTTTTTTCTGTGAAGGACAAGGAAACCAGGGCGGAGCTTCTTCGATGCCCTAGTTTGGGAACATCACTCTATCCACTTTCCTCTAAAGTTGCAAGTGTAGGAACTAAGAAACCGCTAGCTCTAGTTGCATCTAGGTTTAGCGGAGATATATGGCATAGACGGTTAGGTCATCCAAGTTTTCCTGTTCTTTCTACATTTATTAAAAACAATAAAATTGTTTCTGATTCTGCTTTGAAATTATCTGTTTGCAATGCTTGTAATATGGGAAAACATGTTAAACTCTCGTTTCATGATTCAGAATCTCAATCTGCTTTTCCTTTTCATATTGTTCATTCTGATGTTTGGCAATCACCTGTTCCCTCTGTTTCTGGCTACAAATATTATGTTATTTTTATTGATGATTACTCTCGGTTTTCTTGGCTTTATCTTTTAAAATTTAAACATGAAGTTTTTGACAAATTTTTCGAGTTTAAGACAATGGTTGAAAACATATTTCATAGTTCAATCAAAATTTTTCAATCTGACAATGGTACTGAATTTGTAAATGACAAATTTTCTACTCTTTGTTCACAAAATGGAATTATTCATAGATTCTCTTGTCCTTATACGCCTCAACAAAATGGCCTTGCTGAGAGGAAGCATAGGCATTTATCTAACATTGTTAGGAGCCTGCTGTTTCAAGCTTGCTTACCTCCTCGATTCTGGGCTGAGGCCATTCAAACTGCCGTCTTTCTTGTGAATCGAATTCCTTCTCTTACTGTTTTGAAAGGACAATCGCCATATGAAATTCTGCATGGTTGTGTTTCCCCTGACTTGCAACTTGTTAGAGTTTTTGGATGTTTGTGTTATCCCGATGTTCAGGACATTGCAGCTCACAAGCTCTCTCCCCGTTCTCTTCCTTGTGTCTTTTTGGGACTTTCTGACAAACATAAAGGTTTTCGCTGTCTTTATCCAAGCACTGGTAAAATTTTTATTTCTCGCCATGTTACTTTTGTTGAACATGTTTTTCCTTACTCTTGTCTTTCTAAATTCTCTTCTTCTCCTTCCTCTTCTATTTCAAACTTTCAAATGTTTCAAAATTTTTCTTTCTAATCCTCCCCTACTGGGTGAGAGTCCATCCACTATTGATGCAATCTCTGGCCTCTCCTTCACACGCCCCTCTACTGACGTTGGTTCACATACGCTTGTTTCACCGTCTGAGCAATTATCAGTTTTTCCTTCCACTGTGAATCATGATGCCCCACAGGTTAGTAATGAGAATACTGCCGCTCCTGCTGGCCAAACTGAACTCCGGGTCTATACCAGACGACACACCAGCCGGCCTGCTGCTGCTTCACCTTCACCTATTGTTCTGGCACCTTCCACCTCTGATCATCCACCTTCCCATCCGCCTGCTGCAGTCTCCCCTCCTTCTCATTCTCCTTCTGAGCCTCCGTTGCCTGCCAGAACACACTCTATGCTCACTCGATCCATGGCTAAGTGTTCCGCTGCGTCTTCCTCCTTCCTCGCTTCTGCACGTTCTATTCTTCCTGCTGAGCCTACCTCTTTTCATGAAGCTTCTCAGGATGCAGGTTGGCGTGCTGCCATGGCTGAAGAATTTGATGCATTACTGACCAATGCTACTTGGGATCTTGTTCCTCCTCCCTCTTCTGTTAATCTTATTGGCTGCAAGTGGGTATATAAAGTGAAGCAGAAGGCGGATGGTTCCCTTGAGCGTCTCAAGGCTCGGCTTGTGGCTCAGGGTTACAAACAACAACAAGGTATTGATTTTGATGAGACCTTTTCTCCGGTTGTCAAGTCGACCACTATTCAAACTGTTATTTCAGTGGCTTTCTCCTCTGGGTGGTCTCTTCGACAACTTGATGTAAAGAACGCATTTCTTCATGGTACTCTCTCTGAAGAAGTTTATATGAAGCAACCGCCTGGTTTTGTGCATCCTTCTCTTCCTCATCACGTTTGCCGTCTCCGAAAAGCGATCTATGGTCTCAAACAGGCACCTCGGGCTTGGTTTCAGCGGTTTACTTCTTTTCTTTTTGAACTTGGTTTTGTTGGCAGTACTGCTGATCCCTCGATGTTTGTTTGTCATTCCTCTTCTGGCACTCTTGTTCTTCTATTATATGTTGATGATATTATTGTCACCGGAAGCTCCTCCTCTCTTTTAGAGGCTCTTATTGTCACCTTACAACGAGAATTTGCTATGAAAGATCTTGGGCCGCTACATTATTTCTTGGGCATTGAGGTTAATCGTTCGTCTTCTGGTCTTCATTTGACTCAGCAGAAATATGCGCATCAACTACTTCAGCGCCATGGCTTTCTTGATAGTAAGCCCGTCTCTAGTCCTCTCTCTCCGACTTCTCGTCTCTCTTCTCATGAGGGGCGCCTTCTTGAGGATCCCTACTTTTATCGTCAGATCGTTGGTGCTCTCCAGTATCTCACCTTCACAAGACCAGATATCTCGTATGCCGTCAACTCTGTTGCCCAGTATTTACATGCACCTCGTGAACCCCACATGCAAGCGGTCAAGCGCATTCTGCGTTATATTCGCGGGACGCTGTCTTATGGCATTCCTATCTCCCGCTGTATCAATCCTTCTCTCGTGGCATTCGCAGATGCTGATTGGGCTGGTTGTCCCGATACCCGTCGCTCTACTTCAGGATATTGTATATTTCTAGGGCCCAATCTTATCTCCTGGTCCGCTAAGAAACAGCCCACTATTTCTCGTTCCAGTTCTGAAGCCGAGTATCGTGCTGTGGCTTACGCGCTTGCTGAGACAGTATGGATCCGACGTTTACTTCGTGACCTTGGTGTGTTCTTATGGCGCTCCATCAGCATCTATTGTGATAATCTCAGCACGACTTATCTTGCGGCCAATCCTGTTCTCCATGCTCGAACGAAGCACATTGAGCTTGACCATCAGTTCTTGCGCGAAAAAGTCCAGTCTGGTGATTTAGAATTGGTTCACATCTCTTCTGATAAGCAACTTGCTGATATTTTCACAAAGCCTTTGTCACCTTCTCGATTTTCGGCTTTGCGGCTCAATCTTCGCATCCGGCCAGTGGATGCTTAGCTTGCGGGGGGATGTTACGATATATTTAGTATATGTTACGATATATTTAGTATCTTATGGTATATTAGGATACTGTATATTATTATCATATATAGAGTAGGATTATATGGTATGTAATCCTAGTTGTAGTATTACTATAGTAGGCAATGTTACTATAGTAGACCTATCTCTTGTACTATATATTTTCATCAATTCAACCCAAGAGGGTATGCTCTTTTGCCCTTCTTTCAAGCGCCACCCCTTCCTCCTTTTTGGCCTGTAATTAAGCTTGCACAATGGCGCACTGTTCAGAGGCATGGGTCAAGGCTGTTTCGACTGCAAAGAGTTCTTCTTTAAGACTAGTAATGCGCTGCCGGAGAGCCAACTCTTGATCTTTTAAAAGATCGTCTTGCTTGGTTAGGTCGGTTACTGGAGTTGCCACTTTAGGAGCTTTCGTTTTGAAGAAGTTGACGTGTGAAAAATGGTGTTCCAAAGCAAGATACTTGGTGGAAAGCGTTTGTTGCTGAGTTAAGAAAGAAGAAAAGCGAACATATAAGGTCTCTGCAAAGCATTTACCTAAGGAAGGAAGATCAAGTTTGTCTAGGAGATGGAGGAGAAGCGCTCCAAGCCGATCAAATTGCTCCAAGTTTCGAGCCAGAGTAGGAAGACCACAACTGTACAATCTTAAACATTCGTCCAATTTCTGCTGAGTTTCAGTCGAAATAGTAGTGGGGAGATCCTCTCCTTCATTGGATTTGGGGCTGAAAGCGGCTAAGTCTTAAAGAGAGATAGCCAATGCCTTTGAAGACTGAGATGCTGGTGAATGAGCCGATGTAGAAACTTCGGCTGGAGGTTCGGTAGGAAAGCTTACACCTATTTCTTCCTCTATTCTGATCTCTTCTCTCTCTTCTTCTCCTTTCTTTTTCTCTTCTTCCTCTTTTTTCTTTCTTTCTCTTTCTTTACTCTGTCCTTCTTCTTCTTTTTCTTCTTTCCGTTTCTGTTTTCCTTCTTTGTGCCTTTGCTCATCTTCTTTTTTTCTTTTTTTCTTCTTTTTTCTCTTCTCCTATTCTTTCTTCTTTTGGGTATCTCTCTGTGTCTTTTTTCCCTTTTCTCTTTTCTTCTCTCTCTCAACTCTTTTCTCTTTCTCTGCTCGTCTTCTCTCCTCCTCCTCCTCCTATTTTTTGTCAAGAGGAGCCTCCCGGCGAGCCTGCCTCTCAACATCAGAAAGCGCTTTCTCCAGCACTGAGGCAAAGCGAGTGTGTAGAACCTTTTTCGAAAGCGTCTGCTCAACCGAAGGAGATAATGGAGGTGATCCGATAGATGAATGAGAATAAGAAGAATCAATCAGAATAGGCTGAGGATTTACCTCTGTCGATATTGGATCAACATGAGTCGATTGAACAGGATCCGCCTCCTAGGCTGAAGTGACAGTCGATAGAATCCCTGCCGAGGAGATATCTTAAGTGGACACAGGGGGAGGTAGAGAACGAATCCTGACTGTAACAGTTTTGCACCGTTTCTGCTGCGGCGAATGCATTGGTTGGTCAGGCTCTATCGGCTGTTTGTCGGAACGTTGGGCCGATGAGGTAGAAGTAGGAACCGGCTAGAAAGAATATATCAGCCGAGCATATCCCTCATAAAAAGAAAAGATGTTAAAAAAAAAGAGGTACCATAGGGGGAGGTGAATCCTCCAGATCCTAACCAGAACCTTCTCCTGAATCTTCTTGTCTGGGAGAGTCAGGCGAAATCTCTTTACTTATAGAAGTTACTGAAAAACCAATAAAAATGAATTAAAGAAAGGAAAGGGAAATAGAATTAAATCGACAGTAAATTAATATACCTTCCGCATGACGAATTATGCGAAGGGCAAAAGACATGAGCCTAGTAAAGAATTTGTCACAAAAAGCATTCCATGCTTTTGCGAAGAGAAAATCAACCACCCCTGAATGATTCGGCCGGAAACTCGCGAGCTTAAGAAAAGGTCGGAGACGATTTCCCTGTCACGCCCCGCTGGGCCTTAAACACCAACTAGGTGGAAAGGATAACCGCACGGGCGCATGCACCAGACCCGCCGAACGGATAGAGTCCTTTCTATCCGCCCAAGGCGTCACAACACAAGCTTATCCACAATGTTCCAACTAGGAACGGAGTACAAGAGTTGCACAAGGAAAGCATTAACATAAAGAAGTTCTACTTCTATTACATCACATGGCACAATATACATGTCCAATTTTTTCTTTTCTTTCACTTTAATTCCATACATTATGTTCCAAAATTATGGAATATACAAGTTTCATACATATAATGAAAATTCCCTATGCTGTCATAGTCCAAAGCTAGGGGTACACTCTATGTGTCACAAAAATGGAAGGGCCGCTATCTAGAGAGCTAAATCCTTGCCTCGCTCCGCCGCCTCACACGCGGAAGGACCTGAAAAACGTGGGGTGAGAACTATAAACATAGTTCCCAGTGGGTAAGGCCACCCAAGAGAGAAGCTCGACCCACAAGGTCCAAAGAAACACCACATGCATAAGTTAGATCACAAATAACTATGCAACAATTATTTACATGCTTGTAAATAAACATAAAGGATGCAACCAAATGAAATATAATTTATCATTCTCTCCTAGGTTCATCCTATGTCTCACATTGACTAAGTTCATTTACTTGTCATTTACTTATGGTTTCGGAATCGCCGTCTCACCATAATTGTTCCAACATCCAAGGAGTGAACTCGTCACCTCCTAGTTCGAGTAGCGAACTCGTCGCATACTCAGGATAGCAAAATCGTCGCCTACCCCGTCTCAACACCGCCATTACATGGCATGGATAGCGAACTCGTCGCATATCCGGGATAGCAACCTCGTCGCACATCCCCTCTCGACACCGCCAACTCAAGGCGTGGTAGCGAAATCGTCGCCTACCCGGGATAGCAAACTCGTCGCACATCCCGTGTCGATACCGCCAACTCGTGGCATGGTAGCGAAATCGTCGCCTACCCGGGATAGCAAAATCGTCGCACATCCCGCTCAACACCGCCAATTCGTGGCATGGTAGCGAAATCGTCGCCTACCTGGGATAGCAAAATCGTCGCACATCCCGTTGTTCACATTTTTCACTTGCTAACCTAAGTCTCATGACCTTAGGTTCAAGTCATTAAGTCTCGCCTATGTTCAATAACACTAGGCTTACTTTCTCATTATCAACCTAGGTTCCATGACTCTAGATTCCAATCTCATGTCGAACCTATGTTCAATGACACTAGGTTTCAATCTCACATGTTATAACCTATGTTCAATAACACTAGGTTTAATCCTCATGTCCAACCTATGTTCAATAACACTAGGTTTAACCATACATGCAACCATGCAACAAGTATTAATATTTGAATTATACTTGAAATATACATCATGCAATAGGATCTCATTGTTCAACCTATCATGATTTTTACCTTTGCCAACATGCAAATTCTAGGGTTCACAACACATACCATTTTACCTTTAAATGAATATTTACCCTAGACATGGAAGTGACCTAATCACTTCGGTAAACACAAACCCACCTCAAGAGCTTTCAAATCCTTGTATTATTCAAGCTCCTAAGTGTCCAAGCCTTGATTCTTGTTTCAACCCAAGCTTCTACATGAAAACGGTTCGTTACTCGTTACGAACCTCTAAATCAACTCAATACATGAAATCAAGTGTTCCAACATGATTTCCTATGCCTCAATTGCAATTCCCGAAGGTCCAAATATTTTTAGAACCTCCCATGGCAAAAGCCCCAAATCTACCTAGGGTTTGCATGCATGCAAGCTAAACCCTAGATTTCATGGCCAATCTCCCACCATTTGTGGTTTAGATTGCTTAGGGTTTCCAAAAACCTCATTTCAAAGGATTAAATCCTAGGTTCAAACCCTAAATCACAAGAACTCACCTCAAAGCCCTAGCCCCAAGCTTCTTCTTGCACCAAGAAGCTATTTTGCACTTTGGAAATCCTTTTCCAAGCTCCAATCCACCATTTTTCCAAGCTTTGGAGAGATCTCTAGAGAGAGAGAGTGAGGGAGAGGGAGAGGGAGAGGGAGAGGGAGAGGGAATGAGAGGAAAAATGGAGGAGTAATGAGGAGAGAGACTTCAGCCCTCTATACATAGCCCATCCCCCACGAAATTACCAAAATACCCCTCACTGGGCATTCTGCCACAGCCGGGTCTGGACCTTGCGAGTAGGGTCCGGACCCCGCACTGATAACTGGCCAGTGCGCAGGCCGGGTCCGGACCTCAGGTCCCGGGTCCGGAACCCGTACGCACCCCAATTCGGACATCGGCTCGGGTCCGGACCGTGACATCCGGGTCCGGACCGTGGCTGCCCGCGGACTTCATTGTCCGGACCCCAGCTTCCAGGGTCTGGACCCCGTGAGCATTTTTGCTCCACTTAGTCCCTTTTTTCATAATTTTTTGATTTCCGGGTTTCCACTCGTACCCATAATGTTCCGAAACCTTCGGAATCCAATTCCACACCAGCCATTACCGGCTCTCTCCGAACTTCATCAAATTTAGTAAAGTTCGAAACAACGCACACCGAATTTCAAAGTGCTACATTCCTCCCCCCTTAAAGAGAGTTTCGGCCGCGAAACTAAATCATACCTCAGCTGGACTCAGCGAAGAGGTAAGGAAACTGCTCCTTTATCGAGCTTTCTAATTCCCACGTGGCCTCGCGTTCACCGTGATTCGTCCATTGTACCTTTACATAAGGAATTTCACGGTTTCTCAAACTTTTCACCTCGCGATTCCATGATACACAAGGGAAATTCCTCATAAGTCATATCCTCATGAAGCTCCATAGGCACATACTCGATGACGTGCGCCGGATCATACACGTACTTACGGAGCGTCGATACATGGAACACATTGTGTATCCCCGCAAGTTTTGGTGGCAAAGCTAGCCGGTACGCCACGGATCCCGCACGCTCCAAAACCTCATAAGGTCCAATGTAATGGGGACTCAACTTACCCCGAACACCGAATCGCTTCACCCCTCTCATGGGTGATACTTTCAAGAAGACGCGGTCTCCTACCGCGAATTCCAAATCTCGTCGGCGTCGATCCGCATAACTCTTTTGTCTGGATTGCGCCGTCGACAAGCGCTCGCGTGCCAAACGGACCTTTTCCTCCGCTTCACGGAACACTTCGGTCCTAAGACCCTTTTCTCGCCGACTTCACTCCAATGAATAGGAGAGCGGCATTTCCTTCCATACAAGGCCTCAAAAGGTGCCATTCCGATGCTAGATTGATAGCTATTATTGTAAGCAAATTCAGCCATCGGCAAGTAAGTAGGCCATGCACCCTTGAAGTCCAACACACACGCTCGTAGCATATCCTCCAAAATCTGAATTGTTCTTTCCGATTGACCATCGGTTTGAGGATGAAATGCTGAACTGAAATCGAGCCGTGTACCCAAAGCTTCTTGCAAGCTTTTCCAAAAATGCGATGTGAAACGGGGATCTCGATCTGAAACTATCGAGGTCGGGACCCCGTGCAACCGCACAATCTCGTCCAGGTAGACTTGCGCTAACTTGTCCCCCGACCAAGTGGTGTGGATTGGCAAAAAGTGTGCCGACTTTGACAAACGATCCACCACCACCCAAATCGCGTCGTGGCCACCTAATGATCGAGGTAAGCCCACAACAAAAAATTCGTCGTGATATTTTCCCACTTCCAAACCGGAATGGGCAATCCTTGCAATTTTCCTACCGGAAAGCGACGCTCGGCCTTCACTTGTTGGCACACTAAGCATTGTGCCACAAAGCGTCCCACATCAAGTTTCATCCCCGACCACCAATAATGTAGTTTGAGGTCCTTGTACATTTTGGTGCCGCCCGGGTGAATTGCATAGGGAGAAGTGTGAGCTTCTTTCAAGATCTCCCTACGAATGTCCTCAACTTTCGGCACGCACAATCGATTTCGAAATCGAATTGCGCCCTTCGAATCTTTTGGAGTTCCGGATCACCGATTGCTTTTCTTTTATTTGCCACGAGTACATGCTCACATTCGAAGTTACGAAGATCGAAGCCGAAGATAGCATTCTATTAGGTCCCAAGAGTGCGAATTTGCCACGAGTACATGCTCACATTCGAAGGAACGAAGATGGAAGCCCAAGAGAGGATTCTATTAGGTCCCAAGAGTGCGAATTTGCCACGAGTACATGCTCACATTCGAAGGAACGAGGATCGTGTTACGGATTTTATATTGGCATATTTCGTGAAGTGAGTCGGAGTCTTGAAGGTTCGAAGAAGAAAAGACGAAGAACAAAGACTCGAAGACTCCACGTATGAATTCACGATGCTTGGTAAGTTTAAATAATCTTGATGATGATTTAGATTCATTTACAAGTGTTTGGAAGACATTAGAATGGATAAAAAGTGTTT